>CM053771.1:538363672-538541703 GCA_028658325.1 Potorous gilbertii | reverse complement strand
AGGGATGCAAATCAAAAGAACTCTGAGATACCACATCACACCTATGATTGACTAACATGACAAAACAGGAAGATGATAAATGTTGGAAAAGATGTGAGAGAGTTGGAACACTAATTCGTTGTTGGTGGAGCTGTGAGCTGATCCAACCATTCTGGAGAGCAATTTTGAGCTTCACCCAAAGGGTTACAAAAATGTGCATATCCTTTGACCCAGCAATATTGCTTCTAGGACTGTATCCCCAAGAGATCATAAAAGTGAGAAAAGGTCCCACATGTACAAAAATATTTATAGTAGCACTCTTTGTGGTAGCCAAAACTGGAAATCAAGGGGATGCCCATCAATTGGGGAACAGCTGAATAAATTATGGTATATGAATATAATGGAATACTATTGTGCCATAAGAAATGATAAACAGGAAGACTTCAGAGAGGCCTGGAAAGACTTACATGATCTGATGTTAGTGAAAGGAGCACAACCAGAAGAACTTTGTATGTAGTAACAACCACAGTGTGTGAGGATTTTTTCTGGTAGACTTGGAACTTCATTGCAATGCAAGGACTTTAAAAATTCCCAATGGTCTTTTAAGGCAAAATGCCTTCCACATCCAGAGAAACAACTATGGAATTCAATTGCAGAATATAGAAGAACATTTTCTTTTGTATTACATTTTGGTTTGTTATATGATTTTTCCCACTCATTTTAATTCTTCTGTGCAACATGCCTATGGTGAAAAAGTATTTAATAGGAATGTATGTGTAAAACCTATATAAAATTGTATGCTGTTTTGGGGAGGGAGGGAGGATGGAGGGGAAGGGAGGGCAAAAAAAATCTAAGTTATATTGTAGTGATTGTAGAACACTCAAAATAAATAAAAACAAAAAAAATGCAGTTATTTAAGTATTTTATTTCTCCTCTTAATCTGGGCAATTTATATTTTTGTAAATATTCATCCATTTCACTTAGATTGTCAGATTTATTTGGCATATAGTTGTCATACAACTGGGCTGAGTCAGACCCTCAGGGTCTGGATTGCTGATCTGTGCTGTGGCTAAGAGCCTCCTGCTTGCTTACCCAGACACCATCTTCGCTGGGCTGCTTGGCTGTGTTCCCCTTTTACCCAAATGAGATGGACTTTTCCTGATGTCCTTCTAAGTTATCTTGAGCTGAAAAATTATTTTACTCTGTCTTTTTGTAGGTGCTGTCACTCCAGAAACTGTTTAGAGGTTTGATTTAATGTTGTTTTTGAGGGAAACTGGGGAGAGCTCAGGCAACTTCCTGGCTTTTCTCTGTCTTCTTGACTGCAAAATGGCAGTGTTCTTCCAGTGACGCAACATGGCTATGAATCTCAGAACATCAAGATCTCCAAAAAATCGAAATTGTAGGTAACCCCAAAGCAACCAAAAGATGCAAGGGGGAGGAGGTGGAAGTAGGTTGCTACAAATTACCATTGATAATTTCCTAGTGAGAAATGGTATAAAAGTCTTCAAAGACATCACCAAGGATCTATTTAAATAGAAACTGACATAAATTGATCACCTGGAATTGAAAACAGACTTGTTCTTTGTAGCCCCAGAAGGGAAAGCAAGAGTCAGAGATAGGTGGGCCCAACTTAGACTTGATGCAAGAAGATGCTTTGTAATGACTGCAAGTTTCAGAAAGTGAATGAGCCAGTGGACCCATCCTCATTGGGTGTCTTTAAACTATCCATCCAACTATGTGATCAAAGAGATTCTTGGTTAAGTACAGTGCCTTCCAGTGACCACTGAAATTCCACCCTATTCTGATTTCCTGAGATTCTGAGATCTTGTGTTGACTTGCCAATAAAGGCTAAGAGGTTGAGTGCCTAAGGTTGGCACTGGTACCTGTGCAATAGGAAATTGGATTGGGCTAAGTTTTCCAGTGGGTCTTCTCTGGAGGATTCATGCAGATGAGAATCACAAAGGAATGAGAAAGAGATGAAATCTCCCAGATCCACTGGAAGTTTGAGAGAAGAATTTGATGTCCTTCTTAGATATCATGGCCCAAGGTAGGGAGAGATACAGTGAAAATAAAAGAAAGTTGGCTTCCATTAACTTTCATTTAATATTTTAAATAAAGGAAGGCAGAATATTGCATGGTGTTAAAAGTATCCCAAAAACAAAAGGATAGTGCCTAGTAATAATAAACCAGAATTTTCGAATGGGATGTGACCTCGGTGACAGTCTAGTCCAATCTTCCCATCCCATGTCCATTACAGCATAACCAATAACTTGTCATTGGGACTCTGAAGACCTAAAAGGAACAAGGTCCCTCTCCCTGAAATCAAGCTCATACTACTTTGGGGACATTTTCATTGCTGGATTTTTTTTTTAACTTACATCAAGTCTACGTCTTCCCTCTTACTCCTAGGACATCCCTCTGGGCAAGTGACAAGTTTTTGTGAAGTGGGAAGAAGGCTAGATTTGAAGTCAGACTACTTGGGTTGAAATTCTACCCTACCCATTTATTACTTATTCAACCTCAAACTTGGCTTCTCTGGCCTTCTGTTTCCCTCTAGTGTAATAGAAGAGAGTTGGAAGAGAGGTCCTCATAGGTCCCTTTCATCTCTACATCTATGATCCTAAAATGTCTCTTCCATATGACAGCCTTTGGCTTACTTGAAGACAGCTGGCATGGTCCTGCTGAGTCTTCTTTTCTCCAAACTTAGCAAGGCAGGGCCTTCCAAGTCTTGTCCTGTCAGCTTGAACAGGTGTTCTTAGAATGCTTTCCTTCCCATTAGGTTACCTCAGCTTGGCATGCCTGAAATCAGCTAGCACAGTCAGCCTTATTCTACCTTTTGGCCCAACTCCTTGGTAAATTTGATACCAAGTTATTGGCTTTTAGATTTTTAGATTTCCCCTTTGGCTACTCTAGCTGATCAAACCCAGGGGGGTAGGCTTAGTGATGTTTGTTTTGGTTTGCTTTTCCCTTCATGTTCATGGTATGAACAATGCCCAGCACAGGAATTAGTACCTGAGGAGTCCATACTCAGGCAGAAAAAGCTTCAAATAGATGAGTAGTTCAATAGGGCCTGAATAACTCTATGATTTTGAAATCCTGGGTAGATAGGTGCTGAGAGTGAAGGTCTCATTGGGCTTTCAAGGTATGATTATTGCTCCAGAGTTCTAACCAGGAGGTCAATTAGTTGTTACTGGGATTTGATGATAATAAATTAGATTAAATGTGGCTTATTAACATAGGAACAAGTGTACATGTTTCCATAAAATGGATTCTATAAATAGCAATTTGACATTAATGTAAAATGGCATCATAAAAGCATTATGACTTTATAATAGCTTCCAGAATTCATTCTCTTTCTAATAATGGTTGGAAAGACAGTTTGGTGATTAAATTTATAATCCTCAAGATCCTACTGTCTAAGAATTCATTAAAGCCACTGGGAACTCCCAGAAAAGAGGAGATTCAGGGAGACCCTGAGAGCTGTCTTCAAAATATTTCATGGCTGTCCTATAGGGGAGGGGTTAGATTTGTTTTTCCTGGTCCCAATGGAGGCAGAGTTAGGAACAATGTTGGGCAACTGGAAAGAGGCAAATTTAAGTTTGGGGTATAGAAAAGCTTCCAACGTATTGCAGCTATTCAAAAATGAAATGGCCTCCCTCAGAGGTAGCGGTTCTACCACCATGTTCAGTAAAGACTTAAATTAAGTCTTGGAGTAAAGGCTGACACTGACCACATTCCAGTGGCCTGTAAGAGGGGATTCTTGGTTGGTAATGACTGACACTGAGACCCTGTGATTCCCTGGGAAACACACATGCCCTGTGGTCAGTGAATCTGAGTACAGTTTTCACCTCCGGGGCTTACTGTCTGTGTGACTTTGGACAGGTCACAACCTCCCTGGGTCTCAATTTCCTCTTCTGTAACTTTAGGCAGTTAGACTAGATGTCCTCTTAGTTTTCTTCCAGCTTTAAATCCATGAAGAAAGCAAGCTTTCAGTACTCTTTCTTTTACCTCTAGAATTTACGTTTTCCACATTTCACAAAGATTCCTAGGGTACTCCCTGAGTCTTTAAAGAGCCGTGAGAGATCAGTATTTCATAGAGCTTCAAGGTCATAAAAGTTAGATCAGAGGTTAAAAGAATTATCTCGTGAGTCTGTAAACGAAATGGATTCATGTAATTATTGACTTGGATCAGGTCATAAGAATGTCTTCTCTGAAATAATGAGGTGATGTTAGCTAGAGTGCTTGGGGCTTGAATGCATCCCAGGCTTTCAAGGATAGCCCCTTACACACCACAGGTTGATCTCATAAACATCAGGTCATAAGCATGGTGATGATCTCATAGCCAGAAAAGTGTATTTATTTCCCACAGAACCCTAAACATTACCACCAAGTGGGAATGGTGATCAACAAGCGTTTCCTAAGTTGCCGCTATTAAGCACTATGCTAGCTCTGGGGACACAAAGATGAAAGTGAAACAACGCTTACCTGCAGGGATCTTACACGTTTTTGAGGGGGACAACTTGTACATGTATAAGAATACACAAAATATAGACAAAAATATATAAGGTAATTTAGGGGATGGAGGGATAGAGGTCATTTCTAAGCCCTGCTACCTCACACTCAAACCTACATTCTTCCTCATCCTTCTTATACGCTTCCCACCAGAGCTTTATATTCTGCCCTTGGACGCAGGTCTCTAATAGGTGAACTTTTACGTCATTTTGCCCACTTCCAAATTCTGACTCTGTGGGGATCCGTCCACTTTCTTTTCTGGGTCCATTTTGTGTTTTGTCTTCCTTCAATTGAATGTAAGCACTTTGAGGGCAAGGAATGGCATGATTGCTTATATTTATCTCCCCAGCATGTATTTGTCCAAGTCACTTAACTATCCTGGGCTTTAGTTTCCACATCTGTAAAATGGTCGACTAGGTGACCTCCAAGGTCCTCCTTTCCTTATTTCATCCCAGGGTGGTAATGTATGCATAGCACTGTGCAAACCTTAGAGTAATATGGAAATGTCAGTTTTTATGTTATTATGTGGACCTTCCTGCTCACACTGTGTCTTATTCTGAATGCAAAATGACCTATATGAGCAGTAAGGAAAAAGCAAAGATTTCAGACAGAAGCCAAGTAGGGGTCATCAGATACCTAAGAGCTAAATGAAGTCGTTGCAGATGTTGTTTAAACAAGTGAAGGGTGGGGCTGAGGCCAGGTCACCTAAAAGCAGCTTCCACACCTTGGGGCTATCCCAGCAAAGGCAAAATCAGTCATGGAGTCCTGACAAGGCAGGCTGTGTTGGATTGGAATGTAGGAATCAATCAGGACATGCCTGGAGAATGCAGCAACAGATTGGAGCTAAGTTTAGGAATGAGTATGATTTAAAGGTCCCCCACCCCCAAAGTGAGTTACTATGGCTAGATCATGTCACTACCTATATAGGGAGAAGCAATGAAACGGGAAGATTGCTATCAGAAACCACAGCCAATGTTGAGGAACTTCCCTTTCATTTAGTTGGGGCAGCAGTTTAGCATGTTAGCTTTTGACTTTTGGAGGGCAAAGTTCACATTCCACTTTGGTCTCAAATGGAAATGAAGCTAACCATGCCAGGGAGGGGGTAGGTCCTCTACAAAGCCAGACTGAGAGAACAGGGCTCTAAGAATGAAATGGGGAGGGCTTGAATGAATGAAAAATAATTTATTAAGTGTTTACTATGGTGACATAGATATGTATACATTATTTGCTCATATCGCAGTTTTTATCCACAATATTGATCCCTGTTTTTTGTGGCAACTAAATCCACTTATGTAATATGCCATTTTTCTATTTGTTTGCTTTAGGTTTTCATGGTTCTCCCCACACACATCTTTTCTCCTATTGTGAATTTAACACATATCTATTAAAATGAGCACTTTCAAACACACAGTAGAACAGAGCAGGTCATACGTAGAGCTATGAATCCCTATTATGTTTAACTTGATTTTCTTCTTTAAAATATAATTGATTCAGTGTGTAACTTTCCAAGCTATCTTGCTTACCTGTGATTCATTGTGGTCTGAATTTGGTGCATTTTATTTAGGTGTTTGTGTTTAAATTTGTAGAGTGCCTTTGCTACCAGTACTGCCAAGTAGATTTCTATGCCCAGGTGCCTCCTGACCCCTAAGCAGGGATATATGTTGAGGAAAAGAGAGGCATAGTATATAAAGGCACTACCCTATTGCACCTTCTAAGCAGGTTTCCCTGTTCAACTCCATGCGGTTTCATGGTCATTTACTACCTTTTGAATCATCTCTCCCTAGCATCCCCTTCCTTTCCCCAACTCCCTCCAATGAGCAACTGTTGGGGTGAAGGAGTGATAGGAAAGTCAGAAAGGAAGTCTAGGAAGAGGAAGAGGAAATTTGGATTAGAAACTTCCCCTCCTACATTATATTACCTAAAGAATGGCCCTCAGTTTCTATTTCTGCAAATCTTAATCCTGTTAATCAGTTTTAGAAAGAAACTTATGGGCTGACATCAATGGCCAAGCCACAGGGCAACATATGGCAATACAAACAAAAAGTTACAGATAAGCACATGTCTACCATCACATTGGGAATTTCTAATAAACAAGAAAAATATCCTGCCCAGGAGTTGTCCTAATTCTGGGTGTATTCAGGCTTGTTCATGGTTCAGTGGAGCTGCTGGGGAGCCTGCCAAGTGGTACTTGAAACAAAAATAGTAAAGAATACATACCAGCACTGAAGGCAGACAGTCAACCTAACAGAGTTCAGGCTTCTCTACAACTGTATTGAATTTGTAAGAGAACAGAGGAATTTTATGTGAATAGCTATTATTCCAGCTTCAAAGTGACACATTTTCATGCTGTCATGTATAGGGCAGGCTGGTCCCTTTTCTCAGTATCGGGACAGTTCTATTGATTGCATAAGTAGATTAATTGTGAAGTATTTGTTAAGCACCTATTATGTGCCACCTATTGTGTTGGGTGCTGAGTATATAAATACAAAGAAAGGCATATCTCTACCTTTAAAGAACAGGCATAGTAAACCTTAAAAAAAAATAAAATAAAATTTTAAAGTGATTCATTGTTAGTCATTGCAATGAAAATCCAATTGACCTAATGACACACCCAAATCTTTCCATTTCTTCCATTTTCTTCAGTGAATCTCTGTTCTCATCTATGTTGGAAACTCACCCACACCCTTCTGTACTGTTCTCATCTGTACCCTCCTAGAAATCCTCCAGAGGAGGTCCACCAAGTCCCTTTGGGTCTTTTGATTTTACAACCTGTCCCTTTGTCATCTCTCCCTCTCATTACATGACTAGTCCACCTACCTTTAGATTCTGACATCTCTTTGGCATCTTTTATGCTGTTTTTTTTTTCCTACAGTTCACCATTGGTAATATGCGACAATCTTCCTGTATTCACTGTGTCCTTCGGGTGACCAATAATTTTGATCACTTAGAAATGATGGCATTCCATGCTTTACAGACCTTAAAGAAAGAATATTGATGTTAAAAAGATGAGTCATGGTTTTATGGGGGTCATTGGATGCTCTATGCTATGGGAAAAAGCACAAAATGGGACTTGGAAAAGCAGCTTGCTTAGATAAACATCCTACCCTGTCAAGGATACCCTTCATCAAAATATGGGAAATACCCTTCATCAAAAACCAGTAGGTTTTGTTAGATGATATACTATGACAAATCAGATCTTTATCATCACCCAATTACTACAAAAACATCCCAGTGTGTGATTTAGTAAAGCAAAATGCCACCTTGAAAGTTTTCCTCCAGTGAAGTCTTTCGTACATATCTAAATATTACACAAAGCATAGAAACAGAGTCAACTTTTTTAGGCAACCTTCTGATTATTAATGTTAAGAAAGGCCCAGAGCAGAGAGTTATTGATCAAAGCTATCTGCATTGGTCATAGCATATTCAGCTTAGAATCCAGATGAAAGCGGAGCTCTCTATAGGTGGTAAGCTCCTTCAGATGCTGCTTACTGTGGATGATACCATACTGATTGTCTAAGTCCCAGGGATATTGCAGAGATTCCTTATTATATCCATATTCTCCCAAATGAAACTGATGTAACTATCCATACAGGAAAAACCAAGTGGATAAAAAATGCCTATTGTCTAGATTATGGTATTTGCCCTGTAGAACCGGTCCATCAGTACATATATCTTGGACTAGCATTTCAGATGAACAATAAAGCCAGTCAGAACTGAAAGTTATTAACAAGCTGGATGGCTTGAGTCTGGGATGGTCAATGAGTCTTTCTTCTTGGAATCTCTTCACATATCACTTGTAGAATTGAGCTTAATTGCTAAATAACTTAAATTAGAATACCTCATAATACTTCAGTGAGTCATGATTTCATATATTCAGAGCAACCGTAACTCCTGGACATTCTGAAGTAATCACAATTTCAAGAAAAGAAACTGTGTTCTATAAAATTAGTGACCTTTGTTGGACAGTGTTTGAGAAAACTGCTCATTGTAGTCCTGTAATCAAGTAAGGGAAAAGGCAATACGGCCATGTTTTATTAGAACATGCTGAAAGAGAAGGGGATAGTGTAGGGTGGTATAGTGGAAGAAGCCCCTTACTTGACACAAGATAACCTTGGCTAAGTAATGCAAGCTCTTCTAGCTTGAATTCAATTCACCAAACATTTGTTAAGCTCCATTTGCAAGGTGCTCTACTGCACATTAGAGATACAAATACTTACATGCAACAGTTCTCCCTGTCCTCAGAGAGCTTTTAGTCTACCAGATAATATAACATATACATAAATAAGTAAAAACAGAGAAACAGTAAGACAAAGTAATTTTACAAGGGAGAGTAAATATGGTAGTTGCTTTGTAAACCTGTAAATACTATCTAAATAAATATCTGTTGTAATTATTACAGTTTCTTTCTTCCTCACACATACCTAATGTAGAACTTAGATTTGCTGCTCAATTTAAGTAGTGACAAAGCTTTCTTTGCAGGTTCTTATGCTAAGTTCTGTTCTCTGAGGCCAAACAGAACACACTAATCCCTCCTCCACTGGAGAGCCTTTTAGATGTTGGAAGGCTGCCATCTTTTTTTTCCCAAGGTTAAAGATCTGCAGGTTGTCCCAAAGATCAAGTCCTTAAGAGTCCATGGAGTTAAGTTCTTTGCCTTCCTAGTCTCTGAATTCTGACCACAGTCCTGCCAATCAACTTCATCTTATTTAGAAAAATAACAACTTTTTTTCTCTCTTCTTGATAAAGAGTCTACAAGTATTGGGTCTAATTTGGTAAAAAAAAAAAAATGGGATGTCACCACATATTGCCAGATAGGGACAGGACATTGGACAAGTATAGGGGTAGTTATACTCTGGGAGACCAATCTTGTTGGCCCTTGACTTTTCCCTCAGAACAATATGGCAGGTGAAGAGGAGGAGTCAGGAGAGTTGAGATATAATTGAGAGAGTTTCCTGAAGCAGCTAAGAAGTTACAATAAAGCCCATGGTTAAATGGTCATGTATGGTTACATGGTTGCATGTGGTTACATGCATGTGTGTGGTTATGATGGGGTGCTTGGGTGCCTGTACTTGGACCCCAGTTGTGTGTACTGACAGAACTGGCTGTGTACTGGGTCATAACGACATTTACTACTCACTGATCAATCATACATATCCTAGACTGAGACACATATAGTCCCTTACATTTGTCTTGTCTAACAAGACACTGATGAGAGCAACCTTGGTACTGCTTAGTCATTCCTGACTGTTAGTTGACTTAGTGATGTTTCAAGACTAAAACAACACCTCCATGTAGCCCCTCTTGGGTTATTTCCCAATGAACTCTGGGTAAAATACCTGCAAAATAGATACTAAAAATACATGTTCCTTTAAGAAATAACCAATCTTTAACTACTCTTTAATCCTGCCCTGAATCACCTAGTCAGTAGATGGGGCACATATTATACTATAGAATATACTATATAAATTTTATGTGTACCCCATTCAAAGAGCAGTTTCCCTAAGAACTCTTGCCTACTGAGAAGCATAATAAATCTTTACCACCTTGAATGCTTGAGTCCGTGAATTCTTTTCCAGACAGCCCACGTAGGGAACACTCTAGTCTTAGGGTTCCTCTGTCATTCCTCTGTCTCTCCAGCCCTCAACTCAGGTCTTGAACTCAGGTCTCCCTGACTCCAAGGCAGACCTTTGATCCATTATGCCAGGTTGCCATTCCTAAATAATATTATTTTATTATATATGTGTGTGCATGTGCACATATATGTATAGAAATAAACATGTGTATGTATACACAGAAAGAGAGAAGGAGAGGAATAGAGAAGGAAGGAGAGGGAGGCCAAGTAGAGGGAGATCTGACTATATAAGGGTAAGGGGCAGCTAGTGAAACATTGGATAGAATGCTGAGCCTGGGGTCAGAAAGACTCATCTTCCTGAGTTTAGATCTGGTCTCAGACACTTATTAGGTGTGTGACCCTGGGCAAGTTTTAACTCTGTTTACATCAGTTTCCACATCTGTAAAATGAACTGAAGAAGGAAACCACTCCAGTATCCCTGCCAAGAAAACCCCAATAGCATCATGAAGAGCTGGACATGACTGAACTATATATCAAACTGGCTATATATCAAAAAGAAAAGACAAAAATTAGCTTAAAGCAGGATATTTAACAAATGCTGATTGATCCAAAAACCCTCTAAAAATCACCTCAATTTCCTGACGTTCTGTCACAGGTGTGATTCAGACCTAGCGCAGTCTTTCCCTCATCCCCATTAGAATATAAACTCCTTAGGGATAAAGATGGTTTCATTTTGTCCTTGCATCCTTAGCACCTCACCATATACCAAATACTTAACAGGGACTTAATAACTGCTTCTTAATTAATTACTGCCTTCCCAGTGCTGAGCTCCTTAGCAGCATCTCCAGATTCCTGTATCCCTAGCTACTTATCACACCAAACCTCTGACACCCTGAGACCACATCTTATTCCACCGAAGCTCCTGGGAAGAGGTATTTGTAAAGCACAATGTCTGGTGCATAGTAGGAGCTTAGTTAATGCTTGTTCCCTTTTTTTCTCCTCCCTGGAGGAGGAAATTCCTAGGATTTGCAGAACCTGATCACATTTCTTTGCGTACAAAGACTGCTGAGAAATAGCGAGTGGCGGCAATTTAGAGCAAAAGGAGGTCCTAGATAGATCCTTGCTCATGACCCTCTGAAGTCCATGTGCACTCCCCCCAACCTCCATTGTCCTCCAACCTCCATCCCCACTTCTAGGTCCTAGGAATTCCTACCAATATCTTGGAACTAGGAGACCCCCATTGCTCGGACAAATAGGGGCTATTTGAGTACAGGAGAAATCCTTCATCCCTCTGTGGTGGCAATAAATATTTTTGGCCTCCTAAGCAGATTTCAAAGGACCTCTCCTCAACAAAACTCATGATTAAGATTTATAGGAGTGGGCCCCAGCTGTATCATGAGTTAAATAGACTTTTGCTGGCTAATCTAAGACTCTAATCATTCAATGGAATCTTGTCACTATGAGAAATTAAGTTCCAAGTTCCAAACTTAAAAAAACATGCTTCTGGAAAACAATCCATTTAGAAACGGATGTTTCCCTGTATACACCTACACACATATGTAGAGTTGCCTATGAATATAGTCAATATTTAAAAATTCAAATAATAATAGGCAACATTGTATATATGGTATATATATATATGTGTGTGTGTGTGTGTGTGTGTGTGTGTGTGTGTGTGTATATAGTGTATATAGCACTTACCATATTCCAGACACTGTGTTAAGCACTTTACAAAATCCATAATGATGACGGTAACATGCGTACAGCACTTTCTTTATTTATAGACTCTCAATGGATTCTCACGGGTAGTTGCTACTACGATGGGTAAAAATAGCCATTATTTATGCAGCATTTAAGGTTTGCAAAGTACTTTAAATATGTCATCCCATTTGACTCTCACAACATCCCTGGGAAACGGGAGCTCCTATTGACTCCACCTTTGAGCCTAGAAGAGAGTGACTTACCCAGGGTCACACATCTAGTGAGTATGTAAGGTGGGGCTTCCTTCATGCAGGTAGTCCCTCAAATTCCTTCAGAAGGGAGGAACCTAAGATCAGAACAGTGATGATAACCTGTAAAATCAGGAAAGCACAAGAGAACTGGAGGCTGTTGGGAGTCAGTGAACATCTATTAAGCTGCTGTTATGTGCCAGGCACTGTGCTAAACACGGAAAGATTAGAATTATCTGTCAGAGGTTAGAAGCAAGAGGAAGGAATGGAAGGGTAGACAGTTATGATCAGGTACAGGAATATTTCATTATGGATTATGGAGGTGGAGCACTTGTGAGCAATGATGAAATTAAGATTATATACTAGAGTGATAGCAGAAGGAATAGAATGGAGGAGATGGATGGCAGGCATGCCTTTCTGCATTTCCTCTGCTATAATGGACCCATAAAACGGCTCCTCTTGTTACAAAGTCTCATATATAATTCATGTGGATGCCAGGAGCTGTTGTTACATAAATTTATTTCTCGATGTCTAGTCATTTTCACATGACTTTCTTACTATGATCACAAAGTCCGTGTGTCTTGAACAGAACTTTTTGTTATGCTGAAGTTTGGGAAGCAGTGACATATCAGCTAAAACATACTGGGGCAGGTCCTGGGAGCCAGGGTTCAGAGTCTAAAAGGTCTGCTAAGACATATCTCAAGAGCAGGGACTGGTCAAGGATCTACTCAAGCATCTGGGTAATAAGGGATCAGAAATCCATGCAAAGGGTCTGAGGAATGGGCTTGATGCATGAGCTGTGGGGATGGAACTTGGCAATGATCCAAAGGCCTTCGGCAAGAGGACCTCCTTCTATATTTCCTATCAGGACCAAAGGTGTACACAGATCACAAATGGAGCTCCAACTCACAGTGTGAGATAACCAGCAGAGTCCCAGATCTAAATGGAATGATGTCGTGAAAGTTGGGAGCAGGGCCGCTTCAGGGTGATATTCTGGAACAGTGAAAAGACTTGGATTCTAAAAGACCTGAGTTCAAATCCTGCATGTGGCACTTAGCTGTGTGATCATGGGCGAGTCGCTTGGACTGGGTTTCATATTGCTCATCTGTAAAATGAGTGTCATTGTACTGCTGGGAGGTGTTGTGGGGCTCAAACAAGATGAGGTACACAAAGTGCTTTTCAAATCTTAAAATATACACACACACACACATATACACACACTCTGTCTCTGCCTCTGTCTCACCTCTCCTCTCACTTCTCTTTCTATCTCTCTGTCTCTTTGTCTCTCTGTTTCCTCTCTCTATTTCTTCCTCTCTCTCTGTCTCTTCTTTCTCTTACATATATATATATATATACATATATATACATATATGTATACACACATACATATCACTCATTACAGATTCTAGTCTCTCTCACATGATGACCCTTCACTCCTTCTTTTCCTACATGGTCCCACCATCCTTCTTGTCCTCCAGCCTTGAAGCTTGGGAATCATGCACACTAATTTTCTCTCCGTTTAGTCAGTCATCTGTCAGGTGATTTCATCCAATGTCCTGTTTCACAAATTTGCCTCTTCCTTTTCATTTTTCTGCTATCAGCCCAGTCCAGCTCCTCTTTCCTTCTCACCTGCATTACTGCAATAGCCTCTTAACTAGTCCCTCTGCTTCAACTCTGCCATTAGGATATTCAATCTCAAACACAGTTTTCATCAAACCACTCTCCTGCTCACTGGTAATGGCTTCATATTGCTTACTGTATTGAATCTACTACATTCCCATTAAATTCCTTGTTTTCCACCCCATCTAAACTGGTCTATAGACCTTGAGTGGGAGGGAAAAGTGGGCAGGATAGCTGCCTTCAAGGATTTCCAGGGCTATATGGAAGACTAATTAGATCTGTTCTTTTGGGTTCCAGAGGAGACAACTTGGAGAATTATATGAAAGTTGCCAAGGGACCAAAATGGCTTAATGATAGCAAAACACTTCCTAACAATTAACAAGATGCAGAAATGAAATAGGCTCCCTCTGAGGCAGGGGGGTCCCCATCACTGGAGATCCCTAAACAAAGACTGGAGGGACATATGCCTAGTATAATGTAGAGAAATTCTTTGTCAGATAGGACTCTCATGCTCAGATCTCTTTCAGCTCCAAGATTCTGATTCCATGATCCTTGGCTCCAAATCTGATGCCACACATTGGGATGGCAGGGCCCCAGTTGAATTGGCTTGGAAAAATTGCTAGCAGGAACCTAGAGAAGGACATTATCTGATCACGAGCTCCTTGTAGGAGGGACAGTCTGAGGCAGTGAAGAGTCCTGGCTCTGGTGCCATGTCACTAACAGTGTGACATTGGACAGACCAATGAACCTCCTCCTGCCTCAGTTTTCTTGTCATAACAATGGAAAAATACCAACTTTACAGAGTTGTGAGGAAAACATCTTGTAAACTTAAAATACCATCCCATGTGTTTTACTAGAATTCTCAGGGGAGTTCCTGACTTTGTGGATGGGAACAGCTCCCATGGATTTGTGTTCTAGCTCTAGTTCTACCACAGCAAGGAGCCACTTCAATGGTACTCCAAAAACTCAAGACCTCTTTTATACCAGAATTCACTTGTCTGCACTCTAATAGATTTCTCACTGGGCCAGGTAAACTTTGACTGGTTACAGAATGCACCTGTGGAGAGGGTTGGCGTCATGTCCACAGGGTCTATTTGGGAGTGACCTAGATTGGGTGATGATGAGGGTGGAAATGATTCCCCAGCACAGAGAAGTCTTCGCCTGCCATGTGGATCTCCATAGCCTGCAGAGCCTCTCATCCAAGAGTAAAGATACTAGGTAAGAGTGGGCACTTTATACTGGAAAAGATATTAGGTTTTCAGTTACAGGGCCTTGACTCAGATCCCTCCCGGTACATCCTTGGATTTAATTATCTCTAAGATTCAGTTTCCTTACATATGTAATGAGGGGGCTGGACCTCTAGGGTCTCATCCACCTCTGAATCTATGTTCCTATGATATTCCACAGGGTAGGGCTCATTTTCTATAGGAGGGATCAGAAAGGTGCTGCTGACTCCAGGTAATCCTCTCTGTCCTGACCCCCTCCCTGCCCTGTTCTGCCTGGAAAAGCCATCCTCAGAGCTTTACTCCCAAGCGGGCTCCTGAGTGATTCATTTACTGCAGGATCATCCCCCCAGGAAGGTGCCCTCAGAGCCTTGCCCTCAAGGAGGAGGCTTCAGAGTGATTCACAGGGAGTCAGCACCTGCCCTCTCTATTTTTTCAGCTGTTGCCCCTGTCCTATTCTAGTCCGTCCATGGAATTCATGAGGCCTGAGACCTGGGAATCTCTTCTTCCCTCTGTTACTCCCCCTCTTCCCTACTCACCAAAGCAATAACTCTTCCCCTCTGCTTCTGCCATAGACCTTGCCACTCAGTCGAAATGATTTCTGCCCCCCAGCGTTTTCCAAAATAAATGGTGTGAATGAGTATCTGGCCTCTCCCGGATACTCTTCTGGTGGAGGCCATGAAGCTGATCTTCCTGAGTTCTCCGACACATCTGACCTTTGCTTCTCAGTTTCCTTTTCTGGATCAGGATCATAGATTTAGACAGAGGTTCTTTAGACCAAACTCCTCATTTTGTAGATGAGGAAACCAAGTTACCTGCCTAAGTTTACAAAGATAACAGACTCCCTCCTTCATGCTAATATTCCTTATGCCTTACCTCCAGGGTCTCCACCTTGAGGTTGGGCCAAGTCAGGCATGCCTCATTCTCCTCCCATGACTCTTGTCTAGCCTTCACCACCATGTCACACTTTCTTCTTTCCCTTCCCCCTTCCTCCTTCTCTATCTTCTCCTTTGCTAGATTAATTTTGTTTTGTCCCCCATTAGAATGTAAGCTCCTTAGGCAGGGGCTGTCTTTATCTGCTTTCTTTTGTACCCTCAACTCTTTGTGCGATGCTGGCACATAGTAAGCACTAAATAAATGCTTATCGACAGTTATTGCCTGCTTGCTTGGAGTTCAAAAGTTTTCAGTTCTTTACGTATGTATGACCATACAGCCTTATGATCCTATCTTGCCCCATCTCCCTCTACACCCTACCTCCCACCAAGTCCTCAAGTCCTCCCCTGTTTCCCATAGACGGATCCCCATTCTTTGCTACCAGACTTAGCAAAGACTGCCTGCCTACGTGGACTTCTGCCCATTCTGCCACCATATTTCCCTAGGGTATGTAGTCTTCACCTGCCTCTCATTCATCCCATTCCCAATGAAATACCAGCTCAGATAAAGTTGGAAGCCACCCAATAAAATTTTACTTTGTTTTATATTTTTCTGTGTAAAAAAAACAATTCCCAAAATGGAATTGAAATGTTAATACAGTCCCTGGATTTAGAAAGTCCAGACATAGCATAAATGTAGTTACATATAAGCAGCAGAGAAGAAATCTAGTCTCTTTTCTCTGTGCACAACTCTCATTAATGTTAATTGCAGCTATACAGGCATATCTAGAGCAGAATGTACCCCCAGAGGATGGAAAAAATATTCCTATTTGTACTCACAAGTAACAATCATATGTTTAGCAGCTGGGACTTGCCTCGACCCTCATTTATTATAATACTAGCGACTACCTTTACTGTGTTCCCACAAAACCACAGAATATTTACCTGGGTTCCGGCCTGCCACCTTTAATAAATCCTCTTATTCTTAGTGTAATAATTCATTAATTTTTAACGGGAAAAAAACTAAAATTCAAGTGTTTTTCTCTGATGAACAGAAAGGGTTCTTTGGGGAGCAGACGGGTTCCATCTAATTGAGAGGGTTTGTAACCCAGGAGAGACGGTGGGGCAATGTTGTCGAGGAGAGAAGGGCAGTCCATGAGCTCCCAGCCTCACTGTTCTCCTGTGTAGACCACCTCCCTCACCTTGGAGAGGCACAGATTTTTAGTTGAGAAAATACCATTTCTCCGGGATTGCATACCATGCTATCTTTCCTGTTAGGTTGTTAATAGTGGGAATCAGGAGAGATCATGATTAGCCATTTTGCTGCTCAGCCAAGTCATTGGAAATGCTACTGGGTCAAGTAAAATAAAAATGATCTCAAATTAAATCTCATTCATTCATATGGAAAAATAATATAAAAGTCATCAAGGATAATTCTATTTATTGGGAAGGAAAATTAGTATTTGAATGCTTGAGGGGATAGAGCTTGAGAGCTGGAAGACCACACAGCTCCTCTAGACCTTCTCCTGGGATTTGAGGTTCCATGAATTTTTCTTCTTCAGTAAAATGGCTTCAGGTAAGCCTTTCTATCACTTGAAACATGGTGGGGGAAATGGCTCACTTTTATGAGAAGGAAGTGTCTTGCTATTGGAAGGCAACTTGGAGAAATGTGGGTCCATCTGGAAGAGAGAGAGGGAAGGGGAATCTTGATAGAGTACAGAAAAGGATTTCTTTAGTGAGTACCCACCAGAATCTGAACCTTCTTTTTCTGACACTTGTATTAGTGTCTAAAGAAATCTGGCATTAGAGTCCCCAAAGCAGAAAACTTTGCATAGATTGGCATCCCTGAAACCTGAAACTTACATTCTCTGTCTGACCTTCTTCCTTCCTTATACTTTTGTGGGGGAGGCAATGCTTGTATTAAATGTTTTTGCCTTTTCTAGTTTAGTGGTCTGAGACAAAGACCTAGTCACCCTGTTCTAGTTATGGCTCTACTGCTTAGGCATTGGGCACTGGAATACCATGGGTTTATTTGGAGGAAGAAGACTTAGATCTGAATTCTAGCTCTGCCATTAATTTGGGGCAAATCACTGAATTCCTCGGGGGCCTTAGTTTCCTTATTTGTGCAATGAAAGGATCTGGTGCCTCTAAGATCCCTTCCAGCTCCCAGATGTACAGGTTTTGCACTTCCTTGACTTACCCACTATGCCCCTGCACAGGGTACTTCTCCCCATGCTTTCACAGAGTTCTTCCGTGTATTTTCTTACTTTTTAGATTATAAGCTCCTTGAGGGCACACATTATCTCTTTTTCATATTGGCATTCCCAGTGCCTAGCACATAGTAAGCCCTTAATAAATACTTTTTGAGTACTGAACTCTAAACTCGTGATCCTAAATCATCTGTGATGTTTGTATGACTGAGAGGGGTATAAAACTTTGAAAACTTAACGTGTTCAGGGTGCCATGCTACAGACAGACACACAGACACATACAGTTAGAAGGCAAGTGTGTACCACTTTCTGATTCCTTTTCTCATTTCCCACCTGGCTGCACTCCTTGGCATTTCTCCACCATGCCCACAGGAACTTCACCATCCTACGTCATGACAGCAATGTTAGTGTCTACACCTAATCAATACTCTCTGACCTTCTGATGGGAGGGCAGTGGAAAGTGTTCCTTTCCAAACCTCCATTTAAGGGCACCCAGCCGGAATATTTCTTCATTTCCCACCTGGCTCTACCTGTTTTGGTTTCTCCACTGTATCCCTGAGCTGGGGATGCTTTCTCCACCCATCTTCCTTTCCAGCTTCCTGTTGTGTGTTGGCTTCTCCCCATTATATATATATGAGCTCCTTGAGGTCAGGGGCTTCCTTTTTCGTATTTGTATCCCTAGCATGGTGCCTGGCCCATAGTAGATGCTTAACAAATATTTATCGATTGACTGATTTACAGAAAAGTCAATTAATGTAGACAGCAACTAAGCTAAATTTCATCTTTGTGCTTTTTATGGGGGAAGGGCTTAGTAAGCAAATAAAAAGTGTAAATATAATTTAAAAGAGCCATAGGATATACTATCTAGAACTGGAAGGTTAGAGTTCATCTCTTTTGACCCCTTTGTTTTACAGATGAGGACACTGAGGCCCACAAGAGTGTTACAAAGGTAGCGAGCTTGCTCTTTAAAGACAATAGACTGTTTTTCAGATTTCGGAGGTTCTCTTTTACAGAAAAAGCACAGATCTTAATGTGTGAGCAACACCAGCACTTCTTAGCTATGCCAAATACACATTATTCTTATCTATTTATGAAAGGGTGTCTGCTTGCAGGCAGCCAGGATTCCAGGATTTTTAGCTAAAAATCAATGGATGATTTAATAAGCATTTGGGAAATACAGGCACTTTACTAGAGTTGGGTGATACAAAAATAGAAATGAAATGGGCTCTGCCTTCCAGGGGCTAATAAAAGACCCTAGGAGTCATCTAGGCCAAATTCTTCATTTTTTAGAAACAGAGAACACAACCTAGAAATGTTAAGTGACTCACCCAAAGTCACCTAGATACCAAGTGAAGATTTGAAGCCAGCTTCTCCAAATCCAAGAGGTAGGTCTCTTTCTTCTCTAGCTTGCTGCTTTCTAGTTAGTAACTATGATGATGATGATGGTGGTGGTGGTGGTGGTGGTAGTGGTGGATGACGATAAGCCTACAGAAGAGCTTATATCCCCACAGTGACAAAAGCCAGGGCTTGGATGTCAATCGGGAAGGAAACTCCTGGGTAAGAAAACTGCTTCTACCAGAGTAGATGACTGCTATCTTCTGTGATGCTTGCATAACTAAAAAGGGCCTAGAGTGACTTGTCCTGTATGTGTCAGAAGTGGAATGTCTCAGGGTTTCATACACCTACACTACCCTGAGTCTCTACATGCATCCCAGTACTTTTATTTAGTGACAAATGATTTTTTTTCTCTACCATCGGAATATTAAATTTCGAAGACTAATAACCACATAACAATTGTCCTAGGGCCATTTCTAACTGAAATTTCACTGAAAAAATAATAAGAACAACTTCCATTTATATCAATCAATCAATAAACATTTATTAAGCACCTACTATGTACCAGGCATTATACTAAGCACTGGGGATACAAAAAGAGATAAAAGATAGTCTTTGTCCTCAAGGAGCTTCTAATCTATTTTAGATTAGTCCTAATGACATGGCAAACCATACTGCTTCAAGGTAGGTGATGCAAATCTGGCTCCTTACTAGCCTGGCACTGCTAAGGCTGAGAGTACAAGGCCTACCAACTTCATGGATGCCCTCTGGGTCTCTTGCTCTGGGGTTATCTGTCTCCTCAATAGGAGAACAAGTCACTCAGTGCCTACTTTAGATCCTGAGGAATGTATCCTTCCCAGTGGCTGGTAATAGGAGGGGCTGGGAGGAGGGAAGGTGGGTTAAAAAAGCATCCAGAATACAGATATATAAATGAGAATCAGGTATGGAATGGGAATTCTAAATAACACACATTTGTAGAATGATTACAATTAATCGAGTGGCTAACATGAAAGCCTTATCTGGTCGTTTGTAATATAGATCTGAACTAACTATTCCACATTTCACCATCCTTGGGGCATCCCAGTTAACACCAAGTAGTTCCCTTTGATTCCAGTAACTTCTCTCTATGGGTGACTCTTTCCTGTTGCTTGGTAGCAATGGCAGATTGAAGTGGCTCCAGGAGCTGGTACTTTCCTGTCCAGGAGAGGCAAGGATGGAGTGTCCCAGCTTCCTTTTGAGATGTCACAAGACCCCATACCAAAGGAAAGAAGACCCACTCAAGGGGTGGCTACACTTACCTGGAATGCCATGTGCTCACAAAGGCTGGTCACAGTGAGGTAAGGGGGATGATGGTAGAAGAAGATCCTCCTACTGATTCTTTGGAATTCAGAGAATCATTCCTATATCTCAGGATTGGCAGCATGGAAAGGCCTAAAGGGTAGGGATTACATCTCAAGTATATCCACTGCTTGCAGAATCAGCCAATTAAACATGCTTGTAACTCATAGAAAGCCATCAGAGGAAATCTGTGACAAGTCTGAGATGGGGCTGGAGAGTAGGAGGGCCTTTCCACCATCCAGCGAGGGGCCACAGCAGTATCATTACTCCCCTTTTGCAGATGAGAAAACTGAGTCTCTGTCTCAGTCTGCTCATGGTCACATAGAACATAAAGGCCACAGCACCCCTTCAAAGCCAGATCTTCCAACTCTAAAGCCAGGGTTCTGCCTGCCATGGTTTTCATATGTGTTCAGTAGCTAGTCAGTTTGCTAGCATTGACATCAATCGAGTTTTGAGGTTTGCAAAGCCTTTCACATGAGTTATATGAGTCAACATATGTAAAGTTAACATATGTGATGCCTTTATCATGAAAAGGGATAGCCTTTTTAAAAAATAAACTCCATAATTCAGATAGCCTATATCCTCTTTGAAGGAGTGAGGTTTTTACTCTTTCTGTTTTAGGGTCAGAAATATATCCTTGTTCATTAAAGCTTCACTCTTTGTAAGAGAAGAGTATCGTTGCATTTGGCAGACCTCTTCCTCTCGACATTGTTGGGGGCTCTCCTCTTTCAGCCTGGTATGACTCTGGGAACCCTGATGATAATGCTCTGGCCTGATCTCCTGGGGAGGAAGTCCAGGGTGTTTGACGTTAATGAATGTTTCCTTGTTCTACTAATTCAGAAACCTTCTGGGTGAATGAACAGCCGCTTATCCTTCACACTGGCGCTCCAAACGCACACCATCATCATTCTAAGACACTGAACATATGGTCTCGATTTGTGGATCTAAGCAAGCTTACAGCTCAAAATCTGCTTCAAAGGCCATGTTTCTGCATTTAAACTATCTTCTAGGGATGGTGCTTCATGCACAGAGAGCTTGGAAGATATACTAGCTTGTCTTTTGACCTTCACCCCTATGGCATGAATCCTGCTGGCATCATTATGCCCATTTTATACAGAGAGACCAGAATCTAGAATCTAAGTTCCTTGAGGACAGAAGATGTTTTGCTTTGTCTTGCATACCTAGCCTCTTACTAACACAGGGCCTACACTCTAGATCCTAGAACACAATAGATGCTTAGACACCACTAGGGATTACCAGTTAAGGCTCAAACCTAATCTTCCTGACTGGAATCTTTGTCCTCTCCTCATTATACCGCCTTTTCACAAAAATAAACCAGTCAGCTGACTGATGATGCCAGAAGATGTCAGCAAATGAATGTTTAGGTGTTGGAATTCCTAAGACCACAGAGCAGGGAGGGGCCGTAGAAATCCTCTAGTCCAGTCTTTCCATTTTATAGATGAGAAAACTTGAGTCCCAGGGAGGTTAAGTGGCTTGTTCCAAAGGGACACAGACCCTACTTAGATTTGAACCCTGGACCTCTTCACTACAAAGACAGCTAGATGGCTCAGTGGAGAGAATATTAGATCTAGAGAGAGTCAGGAAGGCCTGAATTCAACCGGACTCAACCACTTACTAGCTGTGTGACCTTGGGCAAGTATTTAACCTCTGCCCTAATTCACTACAGAAGGAAATGGAAAACCACTCCCGTATCTTTGCAGAGAAAACTTCATGGACAGTAAGGTCCATGGGGACACAAAAAGTCAGACACACCTGATCCACCAAACAACCTCTTCACTACAAACACTCAATCCTTTCCACCTACTCAAATGTGCACAAGCCTCCTCTTCCTCATCAACAAATAACACTTGTGTATCACTCTCCACCCCAACACCAGCACTCACACCACAAGCCTCTTCTGGCTTATCTACAAAAACAAAACTAAAAACCACCTGGGCCCTACCTCTGAAAGTTTGCAGTCTAAAAATAGTCGAAAGTACAAGCATTCGTGAGATCTGACTGTAAATTAGGAGCTAGATTTCCATTTCCATCTCATTGCTTTATAGTCCGACCTACAGTAAAGGGGAGGCATCCCACCCCCGTTTCCCCCAAACAGCTGGGAACTATATAGCATTGGACATCTGTAGCACTTGGGGCACCCTCCCTCTTGCATGTGCATAGAGAACACGTGTAGCCAAGGTACTGTGCATGTGTGTTTGTGTGCCTGTGGGTATGCAAGTAGTGTGAGTGTGTGTGTGTGTGTGTGTGTGTGTGTGTGTGTGTGTATGTGTGGAGGGGCAGCTGCTTATACTTCTGACACTTAACAGCCACCACTGTCTTTGGATGACACTTACACAGGTCCCTGATGGGGTGTTTGGGTACCTGTGCTTGAACCCCAATTCCAAAATCACATTTCTCCCTAGCTTCAAAACATGGTCCCTGGCAGTTTCTCCCCAGTTCTAGGACAGCATGCCCTAGCAAAATATTTATCTCTTTTCCTGATACAATAGCCAGCTGCACCTATAGAATTTATTAGTTTGCACTAGTAGTGTACTGGCTGAACTGGCTGTCACTGGCTTATAGAGATATTTACCACTCACTGGACTGTTATACCCATTCTGACCTCTTCATTATATGTATCCTAGACTTAGATATATATGTACTCCCTTACGTTTATCTTGTCAAACAAGACATTGATAGTGGCAGACTGGGCATATCTGTCAACCCTGAGCATTAATTGACTTAGGGACATTGCAAGACTGAAACCTCACTTTCATGTACCCCCCGCTTGGGCTGTTTTCCAGAGAACTCTGGGTAAAACACTACACAGTAGATTCTAAAAGTACATGTTCCTTTAAGAACTGATCACTCCTTAACCACTTCCTAATCCCGCCCTGAATTATGAATAATTAAGCTAGTTAGCATACTTAGCACGTGTTTTTACTAGAGTTTAATTTATATAAACTTTACCTGGACCCCCTGTTAAATTGCAGATTTTCTAACTCTTGCCCACTGAAAGCATAAAAATAAATCTTTGCCACCTTGACATCAAGAATGCTTGAGTCCAAGAATTCAGACCAGATGACCTCTCCTGTACTCTGGTCCTTGAGGGGTCCACCTTTCCAACCCCATCATACCCACTGGTCCTGCATATTCTGCAGTCTTTGCCAGGTGGTGCTCTGAGGGTCTCATGCTCTCAGCTGGGTATGGCTCCCCTAAGCAAGTGACTTTTATTGGAGCCCTCGTATAAGGGGTCACCTCTGTCCTATAATAGAAAGATGATCATCTCCCTTCTCCCTTTTATCTTAGAGCCCAAAGACTTAAGCTTCAGCTCTTTTAGGGAGACAGGACCTTTTAAATGGTGACAACCCATTAAGGAACTTCATCTTTTTTTTCAAATAATCAAGGTCTCTATACCCAACCAGTCTCTGAATTAGGCCAAAGAAGTCCCCCTTCTCTTTCCTTAGATTCTGAGAGCCAACCTGCCCTCTTTAAACATCATTTTCAGATACTTCCTTTTAATAGACATACAGCCTTTCTGACTTTCTGCTCTCATGGTCCTTCTCCAAGATTCCTAGGTCATCCCATGAGAATGAAAGGGAGAGGATACACCAGGGCAAAACCAGGTCAGGTAAAGGTGCAGAGAGACATCTGACCTTTCAGCCCTTTGTTTCAAATTTCTACCTTTATTATGGACATGCATCTGGCAACAAACATCCCCGGGACTGAGCATTTCTAAATATTCATACTTATTTCCTCTTGACGCCCTAGATTTGCTCTACCAGGCCCCTACCTGAGGGCCCTTCTCTCTCCACCCTTTTCAGTTCCTTTTTGTGTGCTGTCTCCTTCTTCAGAATGTAAGCTCCTTGAGATCAGGGACTGCATGTGTGTGTGTGTGTATGTGTGTGTGTGTACTTATATATATATGCATTTGCGTGTATACATATGTATGTATATGTGCGTATATGTGCATATACAGGCATACCTCAGAGAAATTGAAGATTCAGTTTAAGATCACTGTAATGAAGCAAATATGGCAATAAAGTGGGTTTTTTGGTTTCCCAATATATACAAAAATTATGTTTACACTATATTGTAGTTTATTAAGTGTACAATAGTATTATGCCTAAAAATGTAATAACTTAATTAAAAATATTTTATTGTTAAAAACACTAACCATTATCTAAGCCTTCAGTGAGCCATAATGTTTTTGCTAGTGGAGGGTCTTGTTTCGATGTTGATGGCTGCCGACTGATCAGGATGGTAGTTGCTGAAGGTTGGAGTGACTATGGTAATTTCTTAAAATAAAACAACATGAATTTGGCCACCTTGATTGACTCTTCCTTTCCTGCAGCATGCAATGCTGTTCGATAGCATTTCAAAAGTGAAGTCAATCCTTTTAAACCCTGCCATTTTCTTATGAACTAAGTTTAGCAATATTGTGGTGTCTAAGCAGGGAGAGGAGTGGTATAAAGAGAGGTAGGGGGAGGGCCTTGGAGAGCCATTGGAACACACCCATTTATCAGTTAAGTTCACCATCTTATATGGGTGTGGTTCCTGGAACCCCAAACAGTTCCAGTAGTAATATGAAAGATCACTGATCCCAGATCAGGAAAACAAACATAGTAATAATGAAAAAGCTTGAAAGATTCTGAGAATCAACAAATGGCACAGAGACACGACATGAGCTCCTACTGTTGGAAAAAATGGTGCCAATAGACTGGCTCAACACAAGGTTGCCACAACTTAATTTGCACAATACACAATATCTGTGAAGCACAATAAAATGAAGTGGAGTTAAAGGAGTTTTGCCTGTATGTGTATATTGCATATACATTTATGTGTATATGTGTGTGTGGTTGTTTGTATCTCTATATTCTTCATGCTTAGCACAAGTGTCTGGAACATAGTAAGAACTCAATAAATCCTTGACCATTTCATTTCTTTGTTCCTCACAACAATGCTGTGAGTTGGATATTCTAGATAGTCTAAATAGTTTAATATTTATATTAATTATTTTAAATATGAGTGATCCCATGAGAATGGGATGCGACCTGCCTAAGGTCCGCAGCGTTAGGGTGGCAGAAGTGGAATTCAGACCCAAGTCTCTTCTGCCTCAAGTCCAGCCCTCTTTGCAATACACCATGCTGCCTTTGAGAGCCCTCATCCTGAATGGCCTCCAGTATTTCCATCCCCTTCTTACCTTACCCCTCCACTTAGTCTTTTCTGCCTTCCCATGCATGCCTTCCTAGCTCCTTTTCCATGAATGTCTACTACTCTCCAAACATTCTCTGTCTCTCCCAAGGACTCCTTTGCATCCTTCTAAGGTAGTAAGCAGCCTTGTTGATGGTGAGTCAGTCTTCAAGCAGTCCCCTGCCCCATGTCCAAAGTTGCTCCATTCCTGTATATTCCAAGTAATCCACAGGGAGTGGGTGTGCATGTATGCAAACCCTCCTCCCAAGTTCTCTCAATGACTCAAGTGCAATGTGTTTATGGGTGAAAGTAAGTTGTGGACTCATTGACCCCCAATGTTATTTCTCTCTCTTCCGGATTTCACTTGATTCGTGACTATCTTGGCAATAAAAGCCAAGCCAGTGTGATTATAAGAACATCTCAGCTGAGAGAATTCATTCAGTCTGAGAAACTTTAAGTGAATATTCTTTCCCAGGCATATGCCAGGGGCTGGAAAAGTAAAGGCAATAATCCAACAGGCCCTGCACTCCCATTTGCCAAAGTAAGTAAATACAAAGTCATTCGAGGAAGGAGTGAGTATTGGCTCTTGAGCTGAGCTTTGTAGGAGGATAAGCGTTCAGACAGGTACCAATGGCTGTTCTGGGCATTGGGGTTAAGGGGTGGGGCGGGTAACTTCTGAAAAGGAACAAGGGGCAGAGAAGGGGTGGAATACTGAATTGAGGAACAGTTAGACTGAAAGAGTGACCTTGTCTCTTAGTTGCCCTGTGGTTCATCAAGATTTGTAGGGTTCTCAGAATTTATAGTGACTAAGAGATATTCAGGTCAGGGAAAACTTTGGGTCAGGATAGACTTTGGATCAAGAGGGACTGACACCAGTTTTGTGTCATTGGAGAATGAGCCAATAACTTGGAGCCTTTGCTTCCTCATTGGTAAAACAAGGAAAATAATGTTTGTAAAACCAACCTTACAGGTTTGTTGGGAGGAGGAAAGCATTTTGTAACCCTTAGAACACATGTGAGTTATTAATGTGAGTTGTTAATACTCCAGTCATAAAGGCCTTTTAAAGAAAGCCATTTTTTCCTTTTAAATTTGTTTTAAAATCTCCTTGTTTCTAAGAGATATAGACAGACTTAACTCTTGAAGTGTTGCCCATCACACAGTAGGTGCTTAATAACTAGTCAATTTCATCTCCCATTTGCAGGTAGGTAGTGCAGTGGATAGAACAGTGGGCCTTTAATCACTGGGTTCGAATGCAACCTCAGTCACTTACTGGCTGTAATGACCCTGGGCGAGTCATTTAACCACTGTTTGCCTCGGTTTCCTTATCTGTAAAATAGAGATAGTAACACCACTTACTTAAACCACCAGGGATGTTGTTAAGATCCAATGAGGTAATATTTGTAAAATACTTAGCAAGTGCCTAGTACATAGTAGGTGTCTAACATCTAGATGCTTATTTCCTTTTTTCCTGCCTTTCCTTCAACTGATATTCTGTTACCCACCTCTCTCTGTGCCTGAAATGCTCTCCTCTCCTTACCTTGACCTCTTGGAATCCCTCAGAGATTCGAAGCTCAGTTCCAGTGACACACAAGACCTTTCCAGACTCTTACCATTAGTTTGTCCTCCCTTTCCCCCTCAATCAATTTTGCATTCACTTATCTTTATACATGTTGCCTCCCTTAGGAGAAAAGCTCCTTATGGTCAGGGACTAGGTTTTTTTTTATCCTCAGGTTTGCCATAGTCTCCAGCACACAGTAGGTGCCCATTATATACTTGTTCAATGGAATTGAATGGGGGAGGGGACAGAGAAGGGAATAAGTGTATACATTTCACTTGTGCTAGGTGCTTACAAATATTATCTCACTGGATCATCACAACAACCCTGGGAGGCAGGCGATAATTATATACCCATTTTACAGATGAGGAAACTGAGGCAAGGGTTAGTGACTCACCCAGGGTTACACAGTAAATGTCTGAGGCTGGATTTGAATTTGGGTCTTCCTGATTGCAGATCTGATAGATTTTGATTGTGTGAAAATGAATTGAATACAATTTAGATATTTATATATTTTTTCAAATAAAAAAATCTATGCTAAACAAGTACCATGTAACTGATCCAGGTCAATATCACAGTGTTTGAGAACTCAAAGTGACACACATAAGCTATCCTATATGCAATAATTCGATCGCTGACTCTGTGGTATTCAGATACTTTTCTAGGTCCCGTAGTGCCTAGCCATGAACAACGAGCAGACAATTTAAAGACTTGGGGCCAAATCAAGCTAACTCGAATTTATTAGGAGCCTACTGTGTGCCAGATGTACTGTGTCCTGGGAAGTACAAAGAGAAGCAAACAAACCATCCCTGACCTCAAGGGGCTCCACGTGGAGCCTAATGGGAAGGGGCAAAGCAGAGCAGCACTGGGAGTGGAAAGAAAGCTTGAGCCAGGAAAGCAATTGATAAAAGCAAAGAAAGGCAAGGAGAGGGAGACTTTCTGGGCCGTTTTTACCCATCCTTCCACTCTGCATTTGACGTGGTGATCTCTGTGCAGCTGTTCCTTTATCGGAACTACGCGAGGCGGAGAGAGGGCATCACACTAGAAGAGCATTACACCTTTCTCCCTCGAGGGAATAGGAGACTGCCTAAGCTCAGCGCTGGAAACCACAGAGATTCTTAGCTCTAAGGTGTGGTTATAAGTACAAAATTACTATAATTGTTAGGCAGTGATGCTTAGTCATTGGGCTTCACACCTTTCTCCTAAAATATACTGAGTTTGACCAGCCACATCCGTAAGCAAGGGGAGGCAAGAGGAGGGGATGCTTAGGGGAAATGAGGAAACACTTGATTGAAATTCTGAGGTCTAAGCTCTTTTCATGATCCCTGCTTAATCATTCTTTACCAAGCTGCAATTACAGGCATATGTGCTGACAGATCATGAGAGGAGCGCGATTTCCCTCTAATCCCAGCGTCGCTTTGTGTTCTCTGTCTCTCCCCACAGTTCCACCAGATCCACACACCCAACTCCTTACCCCGCGCCCCCCCCAACTCACCTCCTACCTCCTGCCAGTGCCTGAGTCCACATAATTTCCATGGGTCTGTGCTAGCATATTCCATGACGAAAGGAAGCAGAAAATCCTGGATAATAGATTCTCCAAGATACCGAATCCTTTTATTCATCTATTACCCAAATATTTTCCACTGGATTATCAACTCCATTTCACAATTACAATCTTAACAAATGGGTTTCGGTATTCAAAGCCAGATCATTGATGCTGGAGAATCTCATCTACTCTTCATCTACCAAAGAGAGAAAGGGAACACTAGCAGATTGCTCGTTTTTCTTTTGATCACTTCAGAAACTGGGGTTTTTGCCCTTAATGTGAGAAAGCAGCCCAATGGTATATGTTCAAAGGGACCATTTGCTGAACCAATTCTTTCTTCTCTCTGAACCTTCCTGTGCATTTCTGGTTCTTCAAATGGCTTAGACACCCACAGGATGTAAGCTAAATAAAAAAAAGAGCGTTGGGCACGATCATCGTCAAAAACATCTGACAACAGCTGCATCTCCTAAGGTCCTATAGACATTTTAAAAACAACCTTGGCTCAAGCCTCCTGGGGCAGCTATCAGATAGGATACACATGGTCCTTCGATACTACAAATCTTTGCCTGTAGCACCCCAGAGTTATTTCTGTTATTGAGAAAAACTGCCCTGAGGCAGGGTGGCAAAGAGTATGGACTTGGCATCAGGAGGACCTAAGACCAAAGTGCACTGCTATTGCTTATTAGCTGTGTGACTTTGGGCAAGTCCCTTCGCCTCTCTAAACCTTAATCTCTTCATCTGTAAAAAAAAAAGAAAAAAAGAAAAAGAAAAGAAAAAGCTAATGATACCTGTGGTATTTATTTTACAAGTCTGTTATGAAGCTCAGGTGAGATTCTCATAAATTTGCTTTGCACATCTAAAGTGCTACACAAATATCAATGACAATGAATATTATTTTATAAATTGAATCACAAGAATTGCAATTTGCCCCCCTGCCATGTATAAGCTTGTGGATACAAGCTTCTTTAACAGAATTTAATCCAAAGATTTAGGGGCAAAAGGAGAGGTCAGCCCATCCACAACCCCTGGAATAAACCACTTTTCCAAAATGTTAAATGAAAAGTAGAGAGATTCATGACTGGGCTCTGAGGTGAGGCTGAATGAACCTCCTTAAAATCTTACAGACTTTTCTTTCCATCCACGAAAACCAGTTATGTATGGTATTTACGTAACATCTGTGTTTCTGGAGACATTTCCAAATGGCTCTTGGAGAAAGAATCTTAAACAGGAAATTGATGCCATGGGGCAAATATTCATTCTTCCCATCATTTCTCACAAAAACATCTACAGATTGGCTGTGGCTAGACTGACTTCCTGCAGGCTGCTGCTGTTTACTCGAACTGCATGCTAGCCAGAGGAAATAAAAAACAAGAAGAAGTCCTGGACAAGTTCTGTGTTTCATTTTAGCCCATGTTCAAATGTCTAGAGAGAACAACTGAAAAAAGTAACAGTCCCAAGAGCTTGGAGGCCTGGGATGCAATGAGGAGGACTGGAGATGGAGGACAGCGGTGACATCTGGACAAAGAGAAATTTGTCTCGTGTTAGTTGTTGGATTGATTTCAGATGTAATGTGCTCTAAGTTAAAAAAAAAATGACAGGGAAGCAAAGCCCACTACATATTTATTTTAATAGGGGCATAGGGCAATTGCCCTCCCTCTTGGGGGAAGAACATATAAAGGGCAAAAGAGCAAGGATGGTCCCCCTTGAAATTAGATAGTGCATGTTTTGTGTTCATTGATCTGTGTTCATGCTCTGTCTCCGCAGAAGGAAGGAAGTTCCTTGAGAGTAGGGACTTCTCATTTTTATCTTTGTAGCTACTGTAGTAAGCACAGTGTTGGGCACGTAGTAGGCACCAGGGCATAGCTTGTATGTCTCTGGTAGAATATAAGTTCATAGAGGGCAAATATTATTCTCTTTTTGTCTTTGTATTACTACTTCTTAGCAAACGCTCTCCCGGCAGATCATAGATGCCTAGTAAATAAATGCTTGTTGAAGTGAGTTAAATCTGTGTTCCTACTATGGGCCCCCAGGAGAATGGAAACTCCCAGTACCTAGTATAGAGTAAATGCAGATCATTCAGTCCTGTCCAACTCTTCTTGACCCCATGTTTGACCCATAGCATGGTCATACACTCCATGGGCTTCCCTTGCCAAAGACATTAGAGTGATTTGACATTTCCTTGTCCAATGCATACATAGGCAAACAGAGATTCAGTGACTTGCCCAAGATCACTTAGAAAGTTTCTGAGGCTGGATTTGAACTCAGGTCTTCTTGACTGAACCCAGCACTTTATCTAGGGAGTCATCTAAAGATACACATGACATACTTTTAAAAGTTGAATTGTGGAGAAACGAAGATATACCCACATTATATTCTCCACCACCTCAGAAAGCTCCTCTAGGGATAGGCCTGTCTCCTTTAGTTTTTGTATTTGGAGCCTCTACCATAGTAAATGCAAAATAAAGATTTATTGACTTGAGTTTAATTTGTTTAAATTGAAAGTATGTAGACCAGGGGTGGGGAACCTGTGGCTGCAAGGCCACTGGTTCTGTAAGCCAGGCTTTCTCTACTCAATCATCTCCACCTCCTCTGCAACAGGAACTTGGATTCTAATCTTGGGTCTTTTAGATAAACAAGTTTTTGCTTTATCTTGTGGGAGACGGGGAGGAGAGCAGGCCTCCAAGCAGCTTCCCCACTCCCTCCACCAGCCATGCCCCTGATATCCCCATTGCTCCCCATTCCTGGTTCTTCTTTCTGTGTTTTATCTCTTCATTAGAATGTCAAATCCTGTAAGGCAAGTGCTGTCTTTTGCTGCTGTGCAGTCCTGTCAGACTCTTCCTGACCCCATTTGGGGTTTTCTTGGCAAAGACACTGGAATGGTTTGCCATTTTCTATTTCAGTTCATTTTACAGATGATAAAACTGAGGCAAACAGGGTTAAGTGACTTGCCCAGGGTCACACAGCTAGTAAATGTCTGAGGCCAGGTTTGAATTCAGGAAGAGGAGATTTTTCGACTCCAGGCCCAGTGCTCTATCTACTGCGTTACCTAGCTGCCCCTAGATACTCCATGATGCCTTATATAAAGTGGACACCCAATACATATTTGTTAACTGAGTGCAGAAATAAGAAAATTTCAGATGGAATAAAAAAAGTCTTCTCTTTTGATTTAACATAATTTGAACTTCTTGTGTCATAAGAATTCCTCAGGCTGGTAATATTTATTTGGTGTTACTAACATTTATTTAACAATAGCATAGATGGATAGCAAGTAGCCTGGGACATGGATTACAGGTTGGCTTTTGAGTAAAGATTGTCTCTGGGTGGGTCAGCACTGATTCTCAGGGCTCCAGGGAACCAGGACTAAGTTACACAGGAGATGCTACATCAGCAGAGTTCATGAGAGTGGTCTGGTCTGCGCCCGTGAAATCACAGGTCTGGAACGGGCTAGGAGAAGGGGGAGAGAAAGGTCAGGCGTGACGATGACCCAACAGAACAGAGCAGCAGCTGTAATTCTATTTCACACTGCCACAATCTGAATTATTGCTGCAACAATAATGTACACTCAGAATGAGAATATGAATACTGAGCACCAGCTTGACATTTTTTTTCCTCAAAAAGGATTAGACGTGTGTAATGAAATTATGAAAAGGGTCACATCTTTGGCAGTACAGCATTTCCTTGAAAACATATGCATACAATATTAAAACTTGTTAAGTCCACATATTTTAGGATCGAATCGGATTGTTAGACAAAAGGACTAAGAGTTGAGATATTCATTGGGTACAAAACATCTCATGAGTCACATTATTCTTTTGAAACAGTGAATAGAACTTATTGAGTAAAATTGATTATGGCTCTCCATTGCTGGTCCATGTCCATGTGACAGTCTCTATTTTCTTAAACACTCAGTACTCGAGTGAATCTATTCGTTCCTCAGTGGGGATACTCCTTCCAATGAGATAGAACCCTTTCCATCAATGCTTGCCCACTTGGAACATTCTCTTATCCACGTCTTTCCCTATAAGTTCGACAAAGGGGGTCCAGCTACCCAACAGGCTAGATGCCTTCTTTGCTTCCTCTTGACCTTGCAAGAATGTCAGTGTCTCATACCAGCCGTCTGTTATACTTAAATCTCGTTCGTAACCAACCTTTTATTTTTTTAAACTCACATGTCTTTGATGACATCTTTTATTCTGGTTACTCTTTTCTCAAAGTGGTTAATTTTAGAAAACAGAGAAAAGCACTTTATGGCTCAGTGAATGTGAAGTTATAACTTGTATGCTGGTGATGAGAGTGATACTGAAATATTTTACGAGATAGTATAGAGGATTAGAGTTACTTTAGATGACAAAGAGATAAGACCGTAAACAATCTCTCAGCCCTATGCAGGCCAAAATGCCAATGGCTGACCTCTTCTGAGGTTGAATTTGCCTAGGACAAACCCACACACTGAATTCCCCTCCCTTCATCTTCCCTTCCCATGGTTTCATCTCTTCTCCCAGAATAGAGAAGCAATGTAGGGTAGTGTATAAAACCCATTCTAAGACAAAGGAGGAAACTGTGTGACTCGGTGGTTATTGACCAGCCAGAAGGTCATTGACATTCCCACCCCCCCTTCACAGGATAAGGAACTAATTTTCACAAGAGGCAGAACACTTCAGAAGAGAAAATCCTGGATTGGTCATTAGAGAATCTAAGGTCTCTACTGTGACCTTTGGAAAGTCTTTTGTCTCAATCTTCTTATCTATATAAATGGCCTCAGACATGGTTTCCAAACCCAGGTCTACAAACCAGTGATGTCTCTTCACTTAGAAAACTCCTGGTAAAGAAATTCACAGTCGGGAGTCAGGACAGTGCAGATACCCCTAGATACACAAAATTAGAAATATGTCTGAAGAATCGTGGGTAAGCAAAATTCCATATATTGAACTATATTTTTGGTTCTCTTTGACCATTTTGACATGTGTTTTTAAATATGAGTGGTCGTTGTCATATTTTCAGAAGCTATGTGCAACAAAGTTATCCGTTGTCATATTTGGGGTATTCACAGATGAGGCAGCCGAACGGTGTGTTGAAGTGCCCAGGAAAGCAATCGGACTGAGATAAAATTCTCCTTTTTCCTCTTAGTCCCAGCCAAGTCTCTAATATCTATTGGGGCAAATTCCTCAGTTTGCTCACCTGTAAAATGAGGGCATTGGCACTTATCCCCGTGCCTGGCACATAGCATAATTAAAAATAATTAATAAAATAAATACAAATAATTAAAGCTTAGTAAATCCTTGTCCTTTCCTTTTCTCTCTGGACCTGGGGTCCATCAGAATGTTTTTTAAGATATTCTGATAACTGTTTCCCTATAATGTAATTTCAGTATAATTCTTTGTAATCTTATGCATTTTATTTTCTGCATTTTACATTACTATGAGAAGTCCATAAGCTCCTCTAATCTGCTGAAGGGGTGCATGATTCAAGAAAGGGTAAGAATCCCTGGCCTAGATGATCCAGTTCCAACATTCTATGGTTCTCTAAAGCTTTGCTGTGCTTGGAGAAACTGAAATTTTGCTTGACTCTAGGCTTGAGCAGTGTGACCCACAATAAACCCCATTCATATGGAAACCACCTTCCCTTTCTCCTTCTAGAAAGCTGTTGTCTTTGAAGCTCCCACAATTCTTTGGAAAAGTGTTTTCTAAGAAGGTTGGCATGTATGATTTCTACACTCATTTCCTTCTTCCGAGTGCATCGGGAGTCTAGGCTAAACACATTTTGCAGTCCCTGCTAACATCTATCTAGTGTATTCAGTTTCAATTTAACATGACATTATTTTGCGCCACTCAGCAAGGCTGAAGATCAGGTGAAGTCTTATGAAGTTAATTTTATTCTCCCTGCACTGTCATGGCAGATTTTTTAAAATATATAGATATATAACTGGCAGATTTTTAAAAATATGCAAGGAATATGCACTCTCATTTGGAGAAAGTTCCTTTGCCCTGCTCTCCAGTGCTGAGCTCCATTTTCAGGCCCTACTATGTCCTGAGTTGGTGCTAGTTTGCCCATAATTTGGCTCAAAGAAAAGTCATTCAGCTAGTTCTACATTCCATCTTCTTTCAGCCCCAATTTCCTTTCTAAAAGCAAATGCAGCTGTTTATCAACTGTCTCTATTTAGAGATTCTCATTGGGAGGCAAAGGAGAGACCTCTAAACTTTCATCAAATCCCAGCATCCTTGTTTTCAGCAAACCCTGAGTAAGTAAGTGATTGGAAGAAATCCTGTCGTCTTAAAAAAAAAAAGAAAGAAAGAAAGGAAAAACCAGTGTCTTGACCCCTACCCAGCAGAACAGATTCCTCGCCTCAAGCTGGCTGATGAGATCTCTGATGAGAAGGGATAGTGTTCAAAAGCAATTAGTCCTCTCTTCCAAATGCTAAGTGGCATGTAGACAGTTCGGCTAGGGGTCCAGGATGGCAGGGAGGGACTGTGCTGAAGGTTAAATAGAGTTCACTCATCAGCTCTGCCCATATTTGGCTGCTTCAGCATTTTAGAGCTGCTGTGGGTAATCTGACGTGATGAAAACCAAAAGGGAACGTTCAGTAGGGGCAGCTGGTCACCATTAGGGGAGCCGATTTCCCTCAGTATTGTCCTTCAGACTACTTCAAGTGCTGAGTGTCTCAAAATGTCCAACTGGTGAGATAGACCAGAGAAGGGTAAAGTGCACAGTCTAGTTTTTGAAAAAATGTGAAACAGTGTTTGACATCTGACCAGCATGTTGCTTATGATGATTACCCAATATGTTTGTAATTATAATAAAGTTTAATAGACTCAGATTATTCAAGACTTGTGGTCACTGATTTAAAAAAACCAAAACAGTCCAGACAACTTTGTAGGCTGGGATAAGGACATAATATGTAGGATAGTGTGCATGGACAAGAGAAAAGAGAGAGAGAGAGAGAGAGAGAGAGAGAGAGAGAGAGAGAGAGAGAGAGAGAGAGAGAGAGAGAATGAATGTACAAAAGTAGGAATCAAATATGAGATAAATACTACAGAAACAGCAGCAAAATGGGGCATGAACTTGCCTGCCACAGTGAAAATGAAGTCAGAGGCATTTCACCTGAGTTGGCAGATGTTATGGAAAAGCAAAAAAGGAATTCTGTTCCATGAGGGTATTTGGAACAGGTCACTCAGAACTCAGCACAGTGACTGGCACATAGTAAACCCTTAACAAATACCTGATGAATGACTAACTGACTTCAGGGTAATTAGGGGAAAGGGGCTCCAGCAGCTGAGGAAATTGGGAAAGCTTTCCTCTAAAGGTGGTGCTCAAGCTGTTTGGAAGACAGAGAGGATTCTCAGGTGCATTCTGGCACAAAGATACAGAAATAGGAGGGAGAGGAATGGAAAGCCAGCCATGTTGGCTGGATCACAGCTAGAACAGAAACTCTATACACTGAAGCTGGAAAGATAGGGTATTTCTAGAGCCAGGATAGGTAGGACTTTAAAAACTAAACAGAGCAGTTTTGATCCTGGAGCAATGAGGAGCCACTAGAGGTGAATGAACAGGGTGGGGGGGGGGGCAGTAACATGGTTAGGTCGTCAATTAGGAAAATAACTTTGGAGGCAATGTGGAAGATGGATTAGAGGAGACAGAGGAGAGGCTGTTAACATCTAGGAGTCTGTTAACAATAATCCAGGTATGAGGGGATGAGCTCCTGAACTAAGGAGGTAGCCACAAGAGGAGAGACAAGGAATTGGATGCTAGAGCTGTATGGGGGAGAGGGGGTTGCAAGAATTGGTAAATGATTGGCTATTTGGGGTGAACAAAAATTGAGAGTTGAGGGTACTGATAGAAATAGTGAAGTTAGAAAAAGGGATAGGTTTTGGGGGAAAGAGAATTAGTTCAGTTTGAGGCAAGTTGAGTTTGAGATGTCTCCGGGACATTCAGTTCGCAATGTTTAATGGGCAATTGGTGATTTGGACTGAAGCTCAGGGGAGAGAATGAGGCCAGTGTTTACACTGCTAATTGAACTCTTGGGAACTGATGAGGTTCCCAAGAGGGAAAATGTATATAGAAAGAAGTGGGTTTAGGACAGAGCTTTGGGGGAAATACCCAGAACATGGGTATGATATGGGTGATGAGTCAACAAAGGAGATAGAGAAGGCATGATCATATTGATGAGAAAAGAAGTAGAAAAGAGAAGCCTCATGAAATTTCAGAGTGGAATGAGCATCTGGGGGAGAGGATGGCTGGCAGGAAGAAATGCTGCAGAGAGGTCAAGAGGGAGGAGACCTGTGTGAGACCATCATGATGAGCAATTAAGAAATCACTGGTGACTTTGGAGAGAGGTTTCAGTTAAGTGATGAAGTCAAAGCCAGATTGCAAAAGCAAAGAAAAAAAGTGTTAAGTGTGGTGATTCTCAAAATAGCCATTCCACATTGTGACTCCTTAAGCCCTGCTTCACTTCCTAAACATCAGCCAGGGCAAGAATCTAGAAGTTCAGATTTCAGAAGCTCCCAGTGAGGAGGTAGTGGGGGGAAGGGGGAGGGAAGGGATTGAGCGAAGGAAATTCATTCACAGATAGGTGGGCTCACTTAGGCTGCACTAGTAAATTCAGACTATACTCAGGAAGGCTAGACTCCAAGCTATCCCAGGGATTGTCAGTGGTCCCACCTGCTTGGACCGTGTAGCACATTTAGACTTTCCCCTTGCTTGAAATTAGATGCATACTTTAATTCGTGCTAGTGGATACTAGTAGATGGAGGGGAATGTTGGATTTCTCCAAATAGAAAAGTATTCTGAGTTTCTCCATTGTCTGGCCATCTGAGTCTCTCCAAAGGCAAGTGGTAAAAGGCAAATGAGTGGGCTACCTCCCTCTCCACCACCAACATTCTTCCCCAGACTTAGCATTCTGTCTTTCCAATTTTCCTCCTCTTCATCATCTCCTGAGTGGAAGCATTCTCCAAGTCTGGGTGTGGGTCTTTCCACCGCCCAGGATACAATGGATACCACTGTAGCCTGCCTTAATCAGGGAGATTTTAGCCTTTGAGAAAGGAACTCAGGAGACTTCCCAGAACACGTGATTTTTTAAGACCCGACAATTCCGAAGATATCAGAAGATCGTAGATCGACAGCTGGCAGGCAATCCAAAGGCTGTCTAGCCCACTGCCTCTCCTTTTATAGATGAGGGAAACTGAGCCCCAGGGAGACTTCCCAAACTCACAAGTGCCTGAGGTGGTATTTTAATCCAAGACCTTTGAGATTGGAGAGCTTTTTTCTCTTTGTACTCTCTTCCTGGTCAACACTGGCTCAGTTCATCTAGAAGCAAAAGAGAGCAAGTGGTAGTTGTGGGAATCCTGGGGGAGGGAAAAGCAGGATAGCTGACTTCCCATAGATGTCTCCAGTGCTTGCCTGAGTCACACAGCTGCAGGACGATCTGATGCTGTCCTTTCTCATCAGGCCAAGTCTCACACATACTCCTCTTCATACCCCAGAAGTGATGAGTTACTGCCAAACCATTCTGGGAGTTTGAGATCCTAAAATTGTTCCTTTTGAAACTCCAGATAACTTTGTTTCCATCCACATTTTCCTACCTTAGTTTTCTTAAAAAATTTTTTTAAAGAAAAAATAACACAGAGCTTTGCCAACATGATAATTATTTTTTCTCCTTAGTGCTCTGACAGACTGAAAATTACATCTACTCTTTGGGGAATGTCCTCTCATTCTGGTCCCCTGGCATTTTAGAAGAGATGGGATATTTCCCAAGCACAGAGAATTCTGTCCCCAGATATCATTGGCTGCCATATTTCACTTCAAGGATCCCTGGGAGCCTCTCGTCTTTTGGGGGCCAGATGTTCCAACTGGGTGTGGGAGAGACATCCATCACTGAACCACAGGGCAGGGAAGGCCAGAACAAGAGGCCTCCCCCATCCTTCCTTCATCTTCCCCTATCTCTCCACTTCTATGTGTCCAGGCAGCTTTTTCTGGATAGATATTTTAATCACTGGCTGAGATTTCTGGTCTTGTTCAATGACATGAGCCTTGGTTTCATCCTTTCTCCCCTCTCACTTTCCCTCCTCATGTTGCCAGAGAACTTTCCCTTGTAATAAGTAAGTACAATAAGGCAAAACAAATCAGCCACATGAGCCTTGTTGGACAAATGGGTGTCTTCTTTTGCTCTGTGCTTGCTTCTGTCAGTCACATTCAATTAGCCTCCGTATTCTTTTTGAGTGGCAGTTTCCTCATCATGGAACATACCAGTCCCTGGAGCTAATACTTCGGGTTTTGACATGGGGGTGGGAGAATGGTTTTCGAAAGCAGATATTTCTTCTTGGGTCCCTACTGTGTCTTCAGTCAGTATACTCACAGTATAGACAGGCCTTGTATTATATTTATTGACCCTGGAGGCAGAGACTCTCGCTTGATGTAAAGAACCTGGGAAGATTTGGGGAGACTTTTCCTCTCTCTGGTGTATAGCTCTTACCCAGAAGATCTGAGTTTGCTACAAGTAACCATTCAGTGTGTACATCTTGCCATTGACCCACACTGGCTCTGTGCCCCAGGGAAAGTCACTTAACTCCTCACCAGACAGCAACTCTCTAAGACAGCAAGCAGCAGGTGAGTTGTTGATATGAATTGACACAAGGGGGTTTCCTCATTAGGCTGATGGAAAAACTGGTCTGGAATAAAAAAACCTCCAAGGCTCTCTGCTAGGCTCCAAGAATATAAAGACAAAAATGAAGCTGTCCCTGTCTTCAGGGAGCTTATATTCTATCGAGGAGAGGAAGAATGGAGAAATACAATTCAGGGCAAAGAAATAGAATCCCGGTGACTGACAGGCACTGGCAGGAAGGGTTTCCTCTCTGGACTTCCTATACAATGAAATCCCAGGGCTACACCAATCTCCTCCCAACCCCCTTACCTGCCAGTCAAGTATCTAATAATAATCACTCTCTTAACATGGCACTTTAAAGTTTGCAAAATGCTTTACCATTTCATTTATTCCTCACAATAATCCTGGGACATAGGTACGGTTATTACCCCTTTTACAGTTGAAGAGACCAAGGCAGACAGAGGTAAAGTGACTTGCCAGGGTCACATGGCTAGTAAATGTCTGAGATCGGCTTTGAACTCCAGCCTTTCTGAATTCAGCTTTGACACTCCATCCAAAGTGTTGCCTACGTGCCGACTAAGACAGTATCAATCCATGCTGTGTGAAATGGAAAGGATTCAAGATGCCGAAAGAGAACCATCTCCCCTGTAATCAGACAGTTCCTAAAGCTCAAGCAAGGGAAATTTTATTGAGAGTCTGGAGAAAACAATGGAATTCACCACAGACCTCATGGAAAATCAGGGCACCTGCCATGAGCATGCTCTCCCCAGAGACTGGCCTATCATCTCAGTCATTTCTTCTTGCGTTAGCTGGGGCTCATTTCCTCCTCAGGTGGTACTCCCCAGTTCTCAGCCATCCTCCTCAGGTTGTCCTTCCTCCGGTCACCCTGCACAGGTTGGTACTCCCCAGTTCTCAGCCATCCTACTCAGGTTGTCCTTCCTCCGGTCACCCTGCACAGGTCCAAGAAGCTGCAGCCCATCTTGCTTGCCCTTTGCCAGAAAAAAAAACCCATATCTGTCATGAGCCTCATCCTGGCCTGGAGGAGAATATTCCAGAATGTCCCTGTCTAAGGAGATGACATACTTTCCCCTGGGTCACAGCTCAAGTACTGGTTAAGAGGCCTCCACCCTGGATTTTCCTTCTTGCCCCAAAGGTCCTGGCAGTATCTGGCTTTCCAGAAGTTTGCTGAGGAACCAGGAGCACACTGCTCCTCTCATCAGACCATAACCAGTCCCGATTCACACAGCATGGTCCAAATCCCGATATCTCCTGTCTCTCCTTCTGGCATTTCTCTGGTCCCATGAGCCCTTCCTAACACTCTGATTCAGGGGTTCTGGACTTGTGTGTCCTGGACCCCTTGGTGAGTCTGGTGAAGCCTGTGCATCCCTTCTTAGAATGCATAAAATCCAACACACAGGCCTGCAAAAGAATTCAATTACACCAAAATATACCACAATCACAATATTTTTCTAAAGCTCTTAAATGAGTCTAAGAACCCCTCTTCTAACCATGTAGCACCCCATTTTCTCTTCATTTTTTCTTAAGTCTCACTCTTCTCATGAGGGACAGCTGGGTGAGATTATTCAAATTATCCTGGGCTGCCATGTGATCCCCCCAGGAAGGGCAGGATGCTACTGAGATACATGCACTCCTTGGCAGGAGAAGTAAGGTGGGGGGTGGGAAGGAATTTGAAGGCAATATTATAAGAATCATTTTTTAAAAAAAAGCACCTCCATAAAATCCAGCCTTTGGTACAATGTCACTTTTTTTAACTGTGAAAGAATCTCATAAATGACAAATTTCAATGTGTCCTTATTCAAAAGATACATATTAATTCAAAGGGAAACAGTAAGAGTATTAATAGGACAGCAGCTTAGTCTGATAGGGGTGTGAATCATGAAAAATACACTCATCTCCCAAGACTGGCTCGTTGGCTGAGATCTGAACCTGTAACTTTCACAACTCGTGGAGAGTGGGCATAAACACTAGGGTTACCATTCAGCCTGCATGCAAATTGTCTGATTTTCCTATATGAGTATCACCAGCATTAACTTGTCAGCTTGGGCTGTTACAAAAAATGCCAACTGAGGTCCCTACGGAGGCTGACACTTCAGGGAGACCTGGTCTCAGGAGGCTTGTCTAGCCCTTGGATGCCTTTCAGGACTTCCAGAACACATCAGGAAACTTTGGAGGTGTCAGTGCAAGTATGGTCAGTGTTACAACTCGATAAGGCAGGTCACCCAAACCAGAGGAATTCTGCTGTGCTCGGGGGCCTTGCAGAATCTCTGCCTGTTAGAACGGGAAAGCTGGAAGGGACTTTGGAGAAGGAACTGGAAGGGTGTGTGATAATAGCGACAAAATATGGCAGTACGACTTTAAAAACATGAATGAGAAACAGAGATTCTGAGAGACAGAGACTGAGAAGAGAGATTAGCTTGTCCAGCCTCCCAATCTTATGTCCCTAGGGAGCCCCTCTCTCCTTCACCTCTACTCCAAGGAAAACCTGGATTCCTTTTCTCTTTCCCTCTCCCCACACCCCACCCCCATAAGTGAGCCTTATCTTTCTGTAGCCCACCTCTGCTTCCTGGCTGTCTCCTCACCAAGTGCCCTCATGGGAGACGCCCTCCCTGCCCTTTCTAGAACCCCTTTATGTATTATTTCTACCTATTAGAATTGAGATCATTGAGGAGAGGAATTGCTTGTATCCCCTTCAACCTCACATGGTACCTGGCACATAGTAAACACTTAGTGAGTGTTCTTTCTGTCTATCTGTCTATCTATCTATATACTCTCTCTACCTACTATCTATCTATCTATCTATCTGTCTATCCATCTACCTGTTTATTTATCTATCTATAATTATAATCACCAGCTATTTCCCTTTTCCTGATGCCCCCACAAAGGTACTACTCTGATGCCACTGTGGCATGGCGGCGACCCTGGACTCCTAATGGTTCTCTTAGCAAAGCACAATCACAGGGCAGTCATACCAAGCTGGAAAGACTCCAAGTATAGGCATAAAGATAAACTCTGGAGATCACCCTTTGGAGAAGATCATCACTAAACTGACTTCAGGAAGGGATGTCCTGGGGCCATCTTGAACTGGCTCAAGAGAAACAATTGTTATATTTTCAGTAGGAGTGTTTATTTATACCTTGGAAATTGGTAGAGGCAATAATCAGAGTTTGATTTATTGTTTTGTTGATTATCTAGGTCAGGGATGGGCAACCTGCCACCTCAAGGCCTCATGTGGCCTTCCAGGTCTTTGGGTGCAGCTTCTGACTGAGTCCACGTTTTACAGAACAAGTCCTTTTATGAAGGGGATTTGTTTTGTAAAGTTTGGATTCAGTTAAAGGGCAGCCCTTGAGGACCTACAGGACCACATGTTGCCTCTAGGTTGCAGGTTCCCCACTCCTGGTCTAGGCTTAAAAAAGTGCTGTAGAAAATGTTAATAATGTAAGTGTCTTGTGTATCTCTCCCCTCACTCCCCACCTCTTGAGTATTAGTTATTAAACCCTGCTTCAGAAATATGACTTTTTGTTCATAACCACTTTTGGATGTTGTCTTCCAAGTCAGAGGTCACAATTGCATCAGTGGAAGGAGTACACACAGGTACAAGGTTCAACATTTTTGAAATGTCTAGTAATTCTGCTAAAGCCAGTTTTTCTGTCTCCCCACCATGAAGCCCTGTGCTCAAGGATATCTAACATGTCTCCCAATCAGTGCCATAAATACTTCAGTATGATAAATTTAATTAATTATCCTAATATTAAGAGCCGGTGTCTAAACTGAATCCAATCTAATCCAACAAACTTTTATTAAGTATTTACTGTGTGCCCAGCCCTGAGTGATAGATTCCAGAGATATGAAGACAAAAATGAAACAGTCCTCACCTCCATTTAAATGAACCAAGTATCTACAGGGAAGTCAGAGTGGTATGGTGGGACGAGAGCTGGCCTTGGAACCAGGTGGCCCACAAGTCCTAATGCTGCCATATACAGCTTTATGCATCCCTGAGAGAGTTACTTGGCCCCTCTTTGTCCTCAGGCTAAGCTCCAACCTTCCAGTAGCCAAGTGATTCCTAATAAGCAATTGGTAGAAAGGGTTTTCTTACTGGGCCATCCCCACTCTGATGAAAGAACTGCTCTAGACCAACAACCTGAGCCAGCATAGAATACAGAAAAAAGCCAACTTGGAATATATTTTCTAGGCAGCCCAGTGGAGTGAAAGGAGCTCCAAACTTGGAGGAGACCTCACTAAGTGATCCTGGGTTTCCAGGAATCCAATAATTTCATCTATAAAGTGGATTGGTTGGACTAGGACGTCACCTAGAAAGTCTCTTCCAGCCCCAGGTCCTACTTGAGCAGAAAGCCTGTCACTGGATGTTTTCTCACTCACAGATCCAGACATGCCAGGATTAAAGCTGGGCCCAGATCCACCTAGTACCTAGAAGCCACTTCTTTCACTCCTGGAAACAAAAGCAAATGGAGAAATGGGATGATTATCTTTTTTTTTCCTTCCAAAATTATAAAAAACACAATAGAGCATTATGGGAAGGAGTTATTGTTGTATGAGCTACACATACTTAACCTCTTTATCTGTTAGCTTTCCACCAGGCAGTCAACAAGCATTTATTAAGTGCCTCCTATGTGCCAGGCACTCTGCTAGGTGTTGGAGGGTACAGAGAGGAAGACTTCAGTGTTCAGAATCCCCTAAGTAGAAAGATTAGACTGGGTAAAGAATTCAAAAAAGATTAGTTGGGTGACTGTTCTGCTGGGCTCTGGAGTACCTAATTCAGTTCTGGCTGCCATATTTGAAGGAGGAAGCCCATTGGTAATCAAATCAGCATTACCATTCTGGAAAAGGACCTGTTTTGTCAACTACCCTAGGACTCCAATCACTGCTGGTGCTGTTCCCAGGACAGTCTCTCTCCCTAGTCATCCCTATCCTTTATGACTTAGCTTTCCCTGTTAGAACGTAAACTCCTCAAGAGCAGTAAATGTTTTATTTGCTTATATTTGTGTCTATAGCAAATGCTTAATAAATACTTTACTTCTTTCCTTCCTTCCTTCCTTCCTCTCTCTTTCTTTCTCTCTTTCTCTCTTTTTCTTTCCTTCTTTCTTTTCTTCTTTCTTTTCTTCCTTCTTTCCTTCTTTCTTTCCTTCCTTCCTTCCTTCTTTCCTTCTTTCTTTCTTTCTTTCTTTCTTTCTTTCTTTCCTTCTTTCTTTCTTTCTTTCTTTCTTTCTTTCTTTCTTTCTTTCTTTCTTTCTTTCTTTCTTTCTTTCTTTCTTTCTTTCTTTCTCTTCTTCAGAGGAAGGTAATCAGCACAATGAGAGAGCTTGAGTTTATGTTACCTGAGGAAGCATATTGAAGGAATTGGGAATGTTTTGCCTGGAGCAGAGAAAACTTGGGGGGTGGGGTTGGGGGAAGGACATGAAAGCTGTCTTCATGAACTTCCTCTAATACATGGAAGAGCAATGAGAAGTACGTTTTAAAGGCAAAACTGGAATTGAGAGGTGGAAATCAGAGAGACACAAAATTTCAGTTTGATGTTGGGTGAAAACTTCCTTACAATGGAAGTTGTCCCAAAGTGGAATGGTATGTGTTGGAGTTATCCTTTGCTTCACATCTCATGAGAGTAATTCATTCATAAAAAAATCGCATGGGGAAAATTCTCATAACTGAATATATAATTGCCATTAATTTCAATGGGACAAATTTTAAGTGTTTCCAACTCCCTCAAATGAATGCCCATTTAGCCTTTATTAATACTCAATGTTTATATAATTGAAATTTTAAGTTTAAAAAGCCAAGAAAGACAAACCAAATTGATGAAAACAATGTAAATGATATAATCACTGAACAAGCTGACACCATGAAAGATAGATGAAGGAGATGGTGAGGACCGTTTTAATAACACTTTCTTCATTGTGGGGATGCACAAGAGGATCATGACATGAACGAGGAATCCACAGAATTTCGAGAGAAATTAATGCCACACATGCCAAGTATGGGGAGGGAATTACAATGCCTGGGGGACTTGGGCTTGTGGCACAGCTTCTTGCCATGCTTCCTCAAATGAAGGCTGGTCCTTGGAAATGCAAAAGAATTCCACATAAGGCAAAGCAGGAAAATTAAATGAAGTCCCTCCTGTCATCCAATTCTCATAACCCGAATGGACCTATCTCAAGGTGTGACTGTGGCAGGCTCTCTATCCTCAGGGAATTTTATAGGAAGAGAGTATGGTTGACTGCTCACCAGAGTTGTCATAAATGGAATTCTTGTTCAGGCGTGTGTTGAGATCACAGAAAAAGCATGTAACTTCTCCGGGCCAGTTTTCTCCTCCGTAAAATGAAGAGATTGGACTCACTATCCGGGCACTAAATCTACAATTCAATGGATTAGCATAGGAAATCTCTTCCAGTTCTAAGATGCTACAATTAGCATGGCCCTACAACGTGTCACCCTCACTGAAACAGCACAGGAGGTCAACCTGCAAAGTGGCAGATTCTGCGGGAAATCATGAAAAACTGTATCCCAGGAAAATATTGTCATCATTCATTACATCAATAATATTAGTGTAGTAATAGTGTTATTAATAGCACATGAATATTATGCTATAATTAACCACGGTAGTTTATGATTAATCACTGATATATATATATATTTATATTAACAATACTAATGATTATTAATAACAGCAACTGACATTTAACTGGTTGGAGGCTTACAGAGTGCTTTACGTATGACATCTCATTTGATCCTCATAACAACCTTGGGAGGAAGGTGCTGTTGTTATTTCCATTTTACAGATGAGGAAGCTGAGGAGAGGTTAGAGGCAAGGGCAGTGACTTGCTCAAGGTCACACAGCTACTAAGTGCTTGAGAAGGGATCTGAATGTAAGCTTCTTGAGGTTGTGTATTTTAGTATTTGCATCCTCAACACCCAGCCCAGATTTCTGTACACAGTTGATACTTAATAAGTGCTGGTGCATTGAACCCCAACATTAACAAACAAGAATCCTAAAAGTGCCCTCTCTGCATTTATTATTAATAATACCCTTGACTAAATTATAGGCATCTGCCAGTAGCATCTTCCAACTACTATATGCAGGTTTACAAAAACCAACACCAAAATAGATTCTGAGAACTTTTGAGACATTTTGTGCAAGGTAATGTGTCTTGAGCGGAGGTCTCGGTGTCTGTTTCTGGGTAGCAGGGGATTGAGTCATCTAATCCTGACTGAGATGACCCTCTAGATATGTCCCCATGAGCCTCCTGGGAAACCCGTGGGGCCAATGACCACACCTTAACACCCTTTCGAGAGACTGAGTAGCTTAAAAGAAAATAAACTCATCCAGAAGCATTAGATTTGGTTAAATATTTTCATACATTGCTTCAGAAGAAGAGAGATGTTTGATTTACTTTTTTTACCCTGACAGCAGGGCAATAATCCAAAGGACCCAGAGCTGTGGGTAACAACTCTTCTTTCACACAAGGCACACTATGGTTTTCTTTAATTTATTCCACAACAGTGTTCACCTTTTAGTCAGTCAGGAGGACATAAGTAACGTTGATGGGGGTCTCTTGGAAATAGGAATCTGTATAGAAATTGTTTAGATGCGTGAGACATACAGGAAAATACCACCCCCACCCCCCACATGTGCTCAGATCTCATAGACTAGTGGGATTAGCAGGGTGGTGCTGACATTGAAAATAAAATGAAACAGCTGAGTTTGCCAGCTGCATGAAATCTGGACTCTCATCAGATCATCTGACATCATGCCTCCTGCACGGGAGCCTCATGTATCTGCCACATATGGCGCCAATACCAAAACATGCCTCTGAAGTTCCAGTGGGGTGTTTGGAGTGATGAGCTCCAGGGTGAGGGGAGGAGGCTGGGCAGCTGAAACCAGTTCTGAGTGGCACTGCTCTTGAGGTTGTCTATATATCCCTCACATCTGAATGGGATATTCCTCACCTACAGGGTTGATCATGGCACCCCCTTGCTCAAGATGCTTCTGAGGCTTTCTGTTGTACACAATAAGAACACAAATGCCTCAAAGAGAGAGTTTCAATTTTTGTCTTGGGATTGCTGGTGCCTGACACATAGTAGGACTCCAGTGAATGCTTGTTGAATCTAATCGAACCGATAAGGATGAGAGTATGAAGAGCTCAGCTTGAGGACGTGAAAGTCTTGGAGTGGAACTGCGTAAGGGGAAGGGAACAGGGAAGTAACAAATAGTTTTTTAGCATCCTTTTGACCCTGGAAAGGTAAAAGTATCTGAATATTAGTGATGGGGGGTAGTGTTGAAGGTGATGGTGTTTGGGAACCAATGTTTTCCTTCCTGGAAGTTAGGGAAAGGCAGGTAGAGAGAGAACATGATGACTCAACGGTGAATCTTGGCATGCCGTTTCAGCCCTTGTCTGAGATGTGGCAGCCTTGCCAAGCAGACCTGATGGCCTTGATCAATTCAGTGATATAGCACATGGACCAAGTGCCAGGAACACCAGCTGTAAATGGGATTTCTCCTAAAACATTAAATATGGGGCATCATCAAAGGCAGGGACTACAGAAGGTGTTGAGTCCTTCTGGGTCACTTCTACAAGCTGGGTGGCCTACTTAAAGGCAATTGTTTCTTTCTTTTTCAAAGTAACTTCGTATGCTCAATTATTTATGTGTGGGTTATCCATTTTGTGGATTATTTATGGCAAATGGTTCATCTCAGGATGGCCTCCCTTCTGCTTTAGTCATAAGATCATATAACTGGGAGCTAGCAGGGCTTTTAGAGGTCATTTTATTATTATTTTTATAAAAATAAGTTTGACAGGTGCCCTTTGTTTAAATCCTAACATTTCTGCATGTTTCCCTGTTCTTACCTTACTCTGGTGCCCACCTGGTGAGCCTTTCCCTTCTAACAAAGAAAATCAATTTTAAGCACAGACTTACCAAAGTAGATATCACATCTGTCGGGGTTTTTGCAACATTCTATAACCATTGTTTCTCACCCCTCCACAGACAGAAGGGAGATGGGGTTCATTTGCTCAACTCTTTACCAGGGTCAAGACTGGTCATTATAAATCTACAGAGTTCTAACCTTTTCATTTTAGAGATGAGGAAACTGAGCTTTGGAGGGGGAGATGTGGCTTCCTTAATGTTATCCTTTATTGTACAGAACAATCCTGTTTCTCCCTCTGTAGCATCTAATGCCTTGAAGACAAAAGCTACAAGTATTTCCTTTTAAGTAAATTCACCTTCAGAGAATTTCAAGTTCATAGAGCTTACAAATGGGCAGCGAGTGGCACAGTGGATAGAATTCTGGACCTGAAGTCAGGAAGGTTTCTCTTTCTAAGTGTAAATCTGGCTTCTGATACTTCCTGGATGTGTGATCCTAAGCAAGTCACTTATCTCTGTTTGACTCCATTTCCTCCTCTGTGAAATGAACTGGAGAAGGAGCTGGCAAATCACTCCAGTATCTTTGCCAAGAAAATCCCAAATGGGATCATGAAGAGTCAGACTGGAAAATAACTGAGCAGAACTTATAAAATAATGTCACATGTGAAAATAGCCCTTCTTTTCCTCATGATTAGAAATACCTATCATTGTCTAGGATAATAGGATTTAGAAGTGAAAGGGAAACTAGAGATCACCTGTTCCAGAAATCTCATTTTTCAGATGAGGAAACCAAGGACACAGAGGTTAAGCCTTTTGATGAAGGTCATTAAAGATCATAAGCATAAGACACAACATTTGAACACAAGTCAACTGGCTCCAAATCCAATGCACTTTCTTCTATAGGCTGATATATTTAATATTTAGAAGTATTCTGATATTGAAGAGCTGAAATCAATTCTGAAAAACCACTACCCTTTGGGGGGTGGGGGTGGGAAGAGAAGACAGGGAAAGAAGAAAACAGACTTAGAGTCCTCAAAGAAGCTTCCAGGAAGTGGTAAGTAGGTGGAACTCAAAACCCAAGACTCAGAAAGGTGTGAGCAGCCATTGAGCTTGAGATCTGAGAACAGCTCCTTTACCCAGAGATATTGAGGGGTTTGATTTTTCTGGGATGTGACTTAACATGAAAGAATGAGGCATTTTTGACCAGGGATGGAGTGCACTTAACAAGAGTTGGTTAAAATGTGTTTTGCAAATCTAATCAAAAGGGCCTTCAATTTAAAAGAATGAAGGAGGAAGAAAAGAGTCTATCTAGACAGCTAGGTTGTACTGTTAGAGTGCAAGCTCCAAAATCAAGAAGTCAGCTTATCTTTCCAGGTTTAAATCCAGCCTCAGACACTTACTAGTTGTATGATCATGGGCTAGTCATTTCATCTTATTTGTCTCAGTTTTTTCATTTGCAAAATGAACTGGAGAAGGAAATGGCAAACCACTCCAGTGTCTTTGCCAAACCACAAATATAGCCAGCAAGAATTGGACATGAATAAAAAAAAAATCCTTTACCAATCATCTATCTGTTCTCTAAGCTCTATCCATCCATCCATCCATCCATCCACCCATCCATCTATCTATCTATCTGTCTGTCTATCTATGTATTATCAATCCTCAATTTGTCTATATGTCATCTATCTGTCCTCTAAGTTGTAGCCATTTTCCCATCATCTACGTATCCTCTCTATCTGTATCTATAGATGTATATTATGTGTATGAATGGATGAAAAAGTATTTGATAAGCACTTCTTTGTACAAAAGTTTTCTACCAATCCATAGTGATATAAATAAAAATCTAAGACAGCCCCTGTTCTTGCAAGTCTAATGGAGGTGCAAAGCTACAAATCAGATGGAAAGATCCCATAGTCCTTAAGATCCAGATTCAAAGCAGATGGTAATGCCTCCTCTTTAGGGTTATTCTTGATGATAACATCCTATTTGTTTCTGGTGTTGGACCACTTGACTGTGCCCCCCAAGGACTTGGGTGTCAGGAAAGTTCTATTCCAGGTCTTCTGTTGACTGAGGAGGTGGGGCTGCAGCACTTGTGGAGGCAAGTGCCAGGTCTTATAGGATTACATAAGATCTGCTGCCCCTGACTGATGCCTTGGCAGAACCATGTTGAGCCAGGGCCAGGGTCATGGGATTATAATGCTGGTTTTCAAGTTCTTGGGTCTAGCCATTGATTGTCAGTTGACTGTCCGTTTCCATCTATTGGTGGCAAAGAAAAGTAAACCCTTTCTCCACTATACTTGTTCCCCTCAGTTGAGGGCTGCAGGTCTGAGTAGCAGCAGGACTGGTAAGTCTGCTGAGGTGGGGAGGGGTGCTGTTATTCACAATGATCTTGGGAATCACTTCAGAGTGATGGGCTATCCTTATAAGAGCTCAACAGAAGTTGGTGGTAAAGGTGATGGCACCTTCTCTCCTTCTCTCTCTCCCTCAGGGTATCTTACTGCATTAACAAGGATGACTCATCTGTCTTGTAGGTTCCAGGATAGAGATACCACAAGGGAAAGGGAAGGAAAAGGAAACAAGCATTTATTGAGCACCTACATCTGTAAAATGAAAGAAGTGAAATTGATGAACCTTCAGATCCTGTTTATCTCTGAGCTGTGATGCTGTGGAAAGAGAGAGATGCATGCTAGATGCTTGTAAAATCTGGTGTATTCTCGCCTGGTTGAAAGGGTCTGAATGCGATCATTCACAGTTTCATGTCAGATTTGGAGGCTGTCTCCAGTGCAATGTCCCTGGACCTGCATGGCTGCTGAATATTTTTATTGGTGACTTGAGTAAGGATCTTAGATGACATGTGTATCATATTGGCAGATCACATAGAGTTGGGAGGAGAGGTTAAGTATTGGTGGACACAGAGGACTCAAAAGTATCTTGACAGGCTGGGACATTGGGACATTCATATTCAAATAATATGAAATTCCAGATGGATACGAATAAAATTTTACATGCAGGGGTTCAAAAAATCAGCTTTGGAATTACAAGATGGTGGAGGTATGGTTAGATAAAACTGCAAAGTTTTGTGGACTGCAAGCTCAGTTGGAGCTTGTGTGATAAAGTCAGTCCATTTAATCAGCTTTTATTATGTGTCTACTACATGCCAGGCACTCTATTAAGTGCTAGGGATACAAAGAAAGGCCAAAAAACCCAGTCTTTGCTCTTGGGGAGCTAAGGCTAATAGAGAATATAACACATAGCCAATGCTGAGGTTGTCTCAGAGAGAAGGCACAGAAATGAAGGGGACTGTGAAAGGCTTTTTGTAAAAGAACAGGCTGGGCTGAGACAGGAAGGAAAGCTAGGAGGCAGAGATGAGGAGGGAAAGCCTGCCAGGCAGGGAGGAACCCCAAAAGCTAAGGTGACCTGGCTGCATGAAGAGAGTCACAGTGTCCAGGTCGAAGGGTATGATAGTTTCACTGTTTATAGCCCTGGTAGAACCACACCTGGCCTGTTGTTTTCAGTTCTGGGAACCATGTTTCAGGAAGAACATTGAGAAGCTGGAGAGAATCCAGAGGAAAGCAATGAGGAAAGGCCACATGGGAGAATTTTTTTGCAGCCCCTGGGAACATTTGGAAGAGAAGATTTATGGGGACATGGTAGCCATGGGAGAGGCTGTTGGGAGGAATGGGGCTTAGATGTTTTCTGTTTGGCCCCAGAGGGCAGAACTTGGATCAAGGGATGGTTGTTGCTTGGATGCCAATTTAGGTTTGATGTAAGACTCCCTAACAATGAGAACCATTCCAAAGTGGAATGGGTGGCTTTGGAAGGCAGGAGATTCCCTCACTGAGAGCTTTAAGCAAAGACTGGATGATGACTTCGTCTGTTTTCTTGTAGAAAGAGTCTCAGTTTGGGTCCCTGTTTGACAAGATGGTCTCTGAAATCCCATTGAGTATAGTCATTCTGTGATTCATCCCTTCAGCTTTGCAAATGAACTGAGGGAACAGGTGCATCCCTAAGACCAGAAATGAGAACTTAGTGGGAAGTTCAGCAGGGGTCAAGGTCTATGAAACGGGAAGAGAAAGTTCCATCTGTGGATGACCTTGAGCAGAGAGCCATCGTGGGCTGCTCACCCAGCTCCCCAAACACCACCTGCTATCAAGGTGTATGGCCCCCAGGGCTCCCGGAGTTGGCCCTTCAACGAACCAGGCCTGCCTCTGCACTTAGAAAATGCAAATGACCCAGATTTCCTTAAAGGGAGGAACCAGACTTTACAAACAGCTAGCTCATTTCTTAGGATTGTAGGGTTGGCAATGAGGTAAGAGGAAACTGAAGCTGAGAAAGGTCAAGTGACTGGCCCAGGGTCACAAAACCAGTAAGTGTCTGAGGCAGGATTCAAACTAGGGTCTTCCTGACTCCATGGTTAACACTCTATCCACTGAACTCACACAAGTAACTCCTCCCTGCTGCCCCTTCCTCAACCAAGCAGGACATCAGAACAATAGTACAGCCCTCTGGGGTCCCATGTCAATACACTGAAGTTCTGAATTTAAGGAATTTTCAGACTGAAGCTCTTCAAAGGTGCCACCCACAAGTTTATTAGTCATTATAAACCCCTTTGGAGAGGTTTCAGTAATAACAAAAACACATCTTGAAAGGTTGACCAGGGTTTCCTCCACAGCAACCCTGGGAGGAGATAATTAATACAAGAGTTATCAGCCCATTTAACAGATAAGGAAACAGGTTCGTAGAGGTTAGATGCCTCACCCACTCTCATAGCACTTGTTAAGGCCAGAGGAGGCAGGATACAAACTGAGGTTTCCTGACTTCAAGTTCAGAGAATAGTCTAATACTAAGTCAGGATATCCGTACCTAAGGGACAAGTATAAGTCATCTGGGAAAGGGTTGTGCATGGGAAAGAAAAAGGAAATGGTGGAGAAGAAAGACCCCAGAGAACAGAAAGTTCTGAAAGTGCAGCCAAGTACACTAAACATCACAATAATGAACTTGGTAGCCCAGTCATGTTTACCTTTTCCATGTCAAAAGTTTTCATTTAGTCATTTGAGGAATTTAAAAAAAAATCCAGATGAATGGAAAGCATGTCTAATTTTTATAATGAAAACCAAATGGGGGAAATGGGATTCCTTTTATGACAAATTGTTTAGCTGATGACTTTGTTAGACTGGATCCATTCTATAAAGTGGAGGAATAGTGCTCTGATGCATCTGTGATCTCATTGACATGGATACCCCTTCGGATGATGGGGATGGTTGCCTCTCCATGGCTTCCCATCTGGAAAAGTATCATGGCCAACTTCTTGTAGACTTCTAATTCTCCTAGGGCATCCAGTTCTCTAGGAATGCTTGGGATATCAAGGCCACCAAAATTCTGTAGCCCCCTCTAATTGCTTACTTCTGCAAAAAACAAACTGCAACACAGGCTACTGAGTCCCACAAATTATGTGAGCCATGGGGCATGGCACCATGTCATCACCCTCCAATTATCTTACAGGTCCCCTACAAATTCTTTTCCTAATGAAGGAATCCCACTGACTTGTCAACACTGCATAGCCCTGTGGAGATGAAGAGCATTGCTTTTTAAACACTTTCTCAGGGGCCTGTGAGGAGTGGGAGCATCTGTCATGGCTGCTTTCATTTTTTAAAAAGAATCTGTCAGCTAATAGGTGTTACTTGTAGCATATAGGTGGCAAATCTAACAGGGAAGGCTGTTTCAGACTGTAGAGAGAAAGAAAAAAATACTTTCATGCATGAGGATGCTGGTCAGAAAGGAATGCTAAAAGTAAAGCAGAAAATTGACTCTTTTTGTAGCATTTTAGGGTCCTTCAAAGTATGTTTGTCACAATAATCTATTGAAATAGGGAGTATCAGTACTATCACCACTTTCCAGATTGGAAAACTGAGGCCATGGTCACATGAATAGAAAGTATTATACAGGGCTTTAGATTTCTTTTGATAGGCCTTTGGAAACTTTCTCTTTTGAATTTGACCATTTAGTTCAAAAACCCTACTAAAATTTGTGATATATTAAAAGGGGAAGGCTGAAAATTCTGAAAAAAACATTCTGAAAATCCACTAGATTTTGGGAAAGTGATCTTCAAAGGGTTCTGAGGAAGGATGGATAGGATACCAAGGTCCCAGAGTCTAGAAGTGAAGCTGGCTTAGGGGAATTGGGAGACTTTCCAAAAGGAGAGGTAATGTGGTCTAGAGCTGAGCAGGCTGGACATCTTGTCTGAGGCCCTTTTTCACTGTGTATCCTTGAATGAATGACTTAACCTCTCTGAACTTGAGGTCCTTCACTGATGCAATGCAACGTTTGTACTAGATGACACTCCAGCTCCAAATCTATGATCATATGACCAACTTCTAATAAGACAAACACAAATTATTCATATGAGGAAGAAAAGGAGAAAGAGTCTAAAAAAATTAGTGTCTATCCAGGGAACTGCTCAACAAAACTGGATTTTAAAAGAGATTGGGGCAACATAGTAGAGTGGGGAAAATACTGGCTCTGAGGTCCAAGAACCTGAGTTCAAATCCTGTCTCTGATACTCACTACCTGTACGACTTTGGGCAAGTCATTTAACACCTCTGGGCCTCAGTTTTCTCAACTCTAAAATAAGATTTTTGATTTCGGTGGCCTTTAGGCTCTTAGAAGATAGTTACAAAATAATAATAACACATTAATATAGGTTTGCAGAGTGCTTTTCTGTATTCTCCCTTTGTCAGACACACTTAGGGTCTTAGGATTGGAATGTAGGACCATCATGAAGTCAAAAGAAAGCATCGAATAGTCCTATAGGCAGAGTATCAGGAAGGCTAAAGCCCCCAGTAAGCTGAGACTGGTAAAAAAAATTTTTTAAATACACTAAGGATAAATTGTTTAAAAAACTCTTGAGGCAGAACCAAGATGGCAGAGCAGAGGTAGAAATTCATCTGAACTTTCCCAAATTCTTCTCCAAAGAACTTTAAAATAATGCATCAAATCAAATTCTGGAGCAGCAGAACCCCAAAAGAGGTTGGGGTGAAACATTTCCCAGCTCAAGACAATGGTACGAAGTTGGTGAGGAGGTCTGTCTCATTGGAGTGATGGTCAGACCCAGAGGACAGCACAGGCCACACTGGGCAATGTCAGCAGCAGGCCTTGGAGATGACTACATCAGTGGAAGGAGCAGCTTTGGGACCTCAGTCCACAGATGAGAAGGGGGTTGGACAACTGTTCAGAAAGAGATTACAGGGGACCCTGTGGTGGTGCTGGCTTCAGGTCCCTGTCACATTACCCAGATATGGATCCGGATTGTGGTTCCAGGGAGAATAGAAATATTTGTACATTAGTGTTTGTGGCCACAGGTTCCAGGTCAGAGAAGAATGATTGTGGTTGCTCAAAAGGGAGACCCTGGTCTCAGATTCAAGGCAGAAAGAAGTACTAGCACTTGTGGCTACAGGGGGAAAAGGTCTCTTCCTAGATAAAGGCCAAGAGATCAGTGACCACACCTCTCCTAGACTGTACCACCTTGGAAGCACTGATAACATGCAGCCCCCCAGAACTAGCTCTGAAAACAGCAACATGAAAAGCACGAAATTTGGGACAGTTCCCCCTCCACCCTGGAAGGAAAGTTCACCTATAACATAAAAGTTTAAATTAAAAAAAAAATAGGCTGGAAAATGAGCAAACAACAATGAGAAAAGACCATAAAAAGTTACCATGGTGACAGAAAAGAGCAAGACACAAACTCAGAAAACATCTGTAACAAAACCTCAAAGAAAAACATGAATTGGACACAAGCCCAACAAAAATTTCTGAAAAAGCTCAAAAAGGATTTAAAAAATCAAATAAGAGAGGTAGACAAAAAATTGGGGAAAGAAACTAGAGGGATGCAAGAAAATTATGAGAGAATCAACAGCTTGGTATAAAGAGGTACAAAAATACTGAAGAAAACAATGACAAAACACCAGAATTGGATAAATGTTAAAAACAGGCACACAAAATAATTCACTGAAGAAAAGAACTCCTTTAAAAGTAAAATTGGTCAAGTGGAATAAAAGGCATAAAAATTCACTGAAGAAAATAATTTCTTAAGAGTTAGAATTGGGCAAATGGAAACTAATGACTCCATGAGATCTCAATAAACAATAAAACAAAATAAAAAGAATGAAAAAAGAAAAGATGTATAATATCTCATTGTAAAAAACAACTGACCTAGAAGACAGATTGAGGAGAGATAATTTAAAAATTATTGAACTACCTGATAGCCATGGAAAAAAAGTCTATACATCATATTTCAAGAAATTATCAAGGAAAACTGCATTGATATCCTAGAAACAGAGGGTAAAATAGAAATGAAAAGAATTCACCGATCACATCCTGAAAGAGATCTCAAAAGGAAAACTCCCAGGAATATTACAGTCAGATTTCAGATATCCCAGGTCAAGGAGAAAATATTACAAGCAGCCATAAAGAAATGGTTCAAATATCATGAAGCCACAGCCAGGTTCACATAAGATTTAGCAGCTTCCACATTAAAGCATCAGAGTGCTTAGGATATAATATTCCAGAAAGCAAAGAAGCTAGGATTACAACCAAGAATTACCTGCCCAGCAAAACTGAATACAATCCTGCAGGGGAAGATAGTTAGTGAAACAGATGACTTTCAAGCCTCCCTGATGTAAAGAACACAGCTAAATAGAAAGAAAACAGACTTTCAAATACAAGACTCAAGCATAAAAAGAGAAAGATGAAAGAGAAATCATGAGGGATTCAACAAGGTTAAACTGCTATTATTAAGGCATTTAGAATGAGTATATATAGACAGAGGGCACAGGTGTAAATTGACTATGATGGGATGATTTCAAAAAATAAAATAAAATTATGAATTGAGAAAGAGGGATGTACTGGTTGTTATTAACCATTTGTTAATTTGATTGAAAAAAAAAGAAGGAAGAAAACCAAGGTAGCAGTATCAAAAATGAAAAGAATGAATTCACCACTAATGAAGATGAAATTAAAACAATGATTAGGAGCTATTTGTCCAATTACATGACAACAATCTAAGTGAAATGGATGAATATTTACAAAATTATAAATCACTCAAATTAACCGGTGAGTAAATAGAATACTTAAATAACCTTATCTTAGAAAAAAAAATTTATCAAGTCAAAAAACAACTCCTTAAGAAAAAATCCCTGGGACAAAATTCACAAATCATTTCTACCAGACATTTACACAATTAATTCCCATACTATATAAACTATCTGGAAAAATAGGCAAAGGAACTGTCCTACCAAATTCCTTTTATGACACAGATATGATGCTGACACCTAAACCAGGAAGAGCAAAAACAGAGAAAGAAAACTAAAGACCAATTTCTCTAATGGTAACTGACACAAAAGGTTTGAATAAAATACTTAGTAACAAGATTAAAGCAATACATCACAATGATCATACACTATGCTCAGGTGGGATTTATACCAGGAATGTAGGGCTAGATGAACCAAGGGTAACTACTGTCACCACTATTATTTAATATTGTATTAGAAATGCTAGTTATAGTAATAAGAGAAGAAAAAGAAATGGAAGGAATTAGAATTGACAAAGAGGAAACTAAACCACTACTCTTTGCAGATGATATGATGGTATACTTAGAGAATTCTAGAGAATCAGCTAAAAAAAACTCGTTGAAATAATAAACAACAACAAAGATGCAGGACATAAAATAAACCCACATAAATTATCGGCACTTCTATATATTGCCAACAAAACCCAGCAGAAAGAGATGGAAAATGATATTCCATTTGAAATAACTGCAGATGATAGAAAATACTTAGGAGACTATCTGCCAAGACAAATCCAAGAATTATATGACCACAATTATAAAATACCTTTCACTCAAATAAAATCAGATCTGAACAACTGGAAAATTATTAATTGCTTATGGGAAAGCCAAGTTAATATAATAAAAATGACAATCCTACCTGAATTAATTTATTTATTCACTGCCATGTCAATCAAACTACCCAAAATTATTTTATAGAGCTAGAAAAATAACAAAAATTATCTGAAAGGACAAAAAATCAAGAATATCAAGGGAATTAATGAAAAAAAGGGCAAAGGAAGTGGCTTAGCAGTACCAGATCTCCAACTGTGCAGTAAAGTAAGAATCATGAAAAACAATCTGATGCTAAGAAGCAGAGTAGTGGATTGGTGGAATAGACTAGTTACACAATACTGAGTAGTAAATGACTAGGAATATAGTGGTTTTAAACCCAAAGACCCAAGCTTTGGGTGTACAACTCAACATTTGCCTAAATTTGCTGGGAAAACTAGAAAGCATTTGGGCAGAAATTAAATATAGATCTATCTCCTATACCATATGTCAAAATAAGTATATGCTTTAGAAATAAATGATGATATTGCAAGCAAATTAGAAGAACATGGAATATTTTACCTATCAGATATATGATTAAGGGAAGAATTTTTGACCAAATAAGAGAGAACATTACAAAATGTAAGATGGATAATTTTCATTGCATTAAATTAAAAAGGGCTTGCACAAAGAAAACCAATGCTGTCAAGATTAGAAAGAAAGCAGGAAACTGGGGAAAATCTTATAGCAAGTTTCTCTGATAAAGGCCTCATTTCTCAAATATATAGAGAAGTGAGTCAAATTCATAAAAATAGGAATCACTCCCCAACTGATAACGGTCAAAGGATACAAACAGGCAATTTTCAGATGAAGAAATTAAAGCTATCCATAGAACATAAAAGTGCTCTAAATCACTATTGATTAGGAAAATGCAAATTAAAACAACTTGAGGTACCTCTCTCAGATTGGTTAATATGACAGAAAAAGAAAATGACAGATGTTGGAGGGGGTGAGGAAAGTTAGGATACTAATACACTGTTGGTGAAATTGTGAATTGATCCAATCATTTTGGAGAACAATTTGAAACTATGCCCATAGGGCTATAAAATTGTGTGTACCCTTTGACCCAGAAATACAATAGGTCTATATCCCAAAGAGATCAAAGAAAAATGAAAAGAACCTATATATAAAAAAATATTTATAGCAGCTCTTTTAGTGGAGGCAAAGAATTGGAAATTGAAGGGATGCCCATCCATTGGGGAATGACTGAATAAGTTATGGCATATGATTGTGATGGAATACTATTGTGCTATAAGAAGTGACAAGCAGGACGGCTTCAGAAAAACCTGGGAAGACTTATATGAACTGATGCAAATGAAGTGAACCGAACCAAGAGAACATTGTATACAGTAACAACAATACTACACCATGACAGTATGTGAATGACTTAGCTATTCTTATCATTACAGTTACCTAAGACAATTTCAAAGGACCCATAATGAAAAATGCTACCCACCCCCAGAGTAAAAAAACCTGAAGGACTCTAAATTCAGATCAAAGAATATTTTTATTTTTTTAATATATTTTCTTTTGCAACATGGCTAATAAGGAAATATGCTTTGCATGGCTATATCCAAATATAGTCCATACCAAATTGCTTGCCTTCTCAAGGAGAGGGGAGAGAATTTGGAACTGAATATTTTTAAAAATGAATTTTAAAATTTGTTTTTACATGTAATTGAGAAAAACTAAATAAGAGGAAAAAAACTGTTAAGCAGATAGGAAGTCTAGGGTGAATAGGTACTAGGGATAAATAGGACAGTAATGAGAAGGAGTTTATTAGTGTTTATTGGAGCAAACCTATAACACTTCTGCTTTCTCTGATAAAGGAAAATGACCTTCAGAAGGGGAAGTGTAGAACAGAAAGCATTATCAGAGAATTGAAAGTCAAGATAAGTGACCTTTCATACTTCTCTCCTTCCAGGAGTTAGCACATTCCTATATGTCTCACTGTTAGCAAATTCAATGTATAAAAACTTAGATTTACTCAAAAGTTCATTTAAGAGCTCATTGTTTGTTGGAGGTGGGGTGGAATTCTAATTTTACTCATGTTTTTCTGTGCATTGCAATTTCTTCTTTGAGTTGTTCAGTTGTGTTTGAATCTCTATGACCCCCTTTGAGGTTTCCTTGGCAGAGGTACTACATTAGTTTGCCATTTCCTTCTCCAGTTCATTTTACAAATGAGGAAACTGAGGCAAACAGGGCCAAATGACTTTCCCAAGGTCACACAGCTAGTATCTGTCCTCAGATTTGAACTCAGAAAGACGAGTGTTCCTGACTTCAGGCCTGGCACGCCATGCACTGTACCACCTCACTACTCACAATTTCTTCTAATGTATTTTAAAACATGGTTCCATTCCCAAACATTTGACTTAGACAAAAAGATTATTTCCATAAATTATGGGAAGACCTATCTGAACTGATAAATAGTGCCATGAACAGAACTGGAAGGACAATTTAAATAAACACAGAATCATTGTAAAGAAATTCTACTTCAGAAAATTGAAGAACTCTCATCAACACAGTAATCAACTATTTCCAGAGGATTGATAGGGAAAAGCACTCTGCCATCTCATGACTACTGTGCAGCCTAGGAAATCCATTTCTGGACATTTCCAAAACGAGAATGTGATTTGCTTGCTTCTGAGTATGTACTAGATTCTACATTAAAAAAAAATCACTTTAGCAGGTATTTATGAAACCCTTACTTGTTTGACATGGAGAAGAACACTAAAGAAATGTCTGGTATGACTTTTACTTCAAGGAGTCTACGTGGCAAACAGAACACTTGGAGAAGACCCCATTAAATTATAACACCAGGCTATCGTGCAAAGCCATGTAGCATGTTAGAGGAAACACTGACCTTGGAGTAAGAAGAGACCTGGAGTTGAATCTTGTCTTACTTTCTTCCTAGCTGGGTATTCATTGGTGAGTCATGTGACTGCTGCTCAGTCTCCTTGTCTGTAAAATGGGGTTAATATTATGAATCCTGCCTGGCTCCTGAGGTTGTTATGAGGATTAGCACAGTACTTGGCACATAGAAGGCGCTTCACAACAATGACAAATAGTTAACTTTGATGTAGCACTTTAAAATTTACCGTTATTTATATATTATCTAATTGGATTTTCACAACAATCCTGTGAATCAGATGCTGTTGTCTTCATTTTATACATGTTGAAACAGGCAGAAAGAGATGAAGTGACTTGCTCTAAGCCACACAGCTAGAAGCAGGATTCAAACTCAGGTCTTCCTCTATCCATTGTGTCTGCTAGTGCTGTCATCAATGGCTTAATTAATCAAAAAACATTTATTAAGCACCTACTAGGTACCAGCCTTTCTGTACATGTATATCATTCCTGTAGAATATAAGCTAGTTGAGGGTAAGAAATATTTCATTTTTGTTTTTGTACATTTTGTACTTTGTTGGAACACTACAGAACCTTGAAGGTGAGTTCCATAAGTTTTCAAAGAATTTGGACTACTCACCATCAGGGGGACAACCAAGAAGATGAAAAACGTGTCTATTCTCAGGGCTATGATTCATAGCTGGGGAAATAACCTAAGGGTGACTTCCTATCCCCTAGACAGAAACTGGAAATGGACACTGTCAGACCTGGAAGGGAACAGGAGGAGAAAAGCAGATTGGACTGCCTTTGGCTGAAAGTCTTTTGAAGGATCCCAGACTTACTCTTGACCCAGAAATCCATCTTTTTAATGCCAGTGCCCTTCAGTCTTATGGTTAAGAGATTCGAAAGGCTGAAGTGCTCAGAGAGCAAAGTCTACAAATAAGGAATTAGGAAAAAGTATAGAGGAAAGAAAGAAAGAGTTGGAGTTCCACTGGTATTCTCCTGACCTCAAGGTAGGGAGGAAGGCTCTCAGCATGTAGGAAGGGCCTCTATGGAGAACTTATGGATAGCAGGTGTGGGGTGAGATCTACATCCTCAAAGGCCATGCCCCCATCCATGATGAGACCAGAGAGCCAGCAGAATATTCTGAGAATATCCCCAGGGCCTTTGGGGCCCTGACCACACTCAAGTATGATCCAGAAACACTGAGCTCTCCTCCTGCCTCTGACATTGGCTATATAACTCTGGGCAAGTCACTTAATCTCTCAGTGCTCCAGGCAACTCCCTAAGACTGTAAGTGTCAGGGAAGGTACAGCCTTGCTTTGGTGAGGGGAGTTTCCTCACCTGAGAGATCCCCATATTAATGGCATTGCAGAGTTGACCCCTTTCACTGGCCCCAGGGCCCAGCCCAATACTTTGCCCAAAGCAGGGCAGAATGAAAATGGAAGACGTAAGACCCACCCTAGAGCTTGAATGTGGTCAGATGTAGAAAAGCAAAGAAGAGAGAAAATATTCCAGATAGCCTGAGGAGGGGGCAACCTGAATGGAAACACATTCTCCTGGCTAAGGGCCTACTCCTGAAGTCAACCAGCCAGCCAAAGAGGCCCGAGGAGGGCTGGTCTGTTCTTCCTCTCCTCCATTTGTTCCTTGCCTGTTTTGGAGTCTAAGGATGACTGGTCACGCCACCCAGGTGATTTGCACGACAGGTTTGGTTTGTAAATGAGAAGTTGGGCTGTTTCCTAGAGTCAGCTGTGTTCCAGCACAGGAAGGAAGCCAGCCCTTCCACCCCCAACACACATTGTACAGGCCTGGAATAAGGATGGTCTCCAGCTGTCCTCACAAACAGCCAACCGTTGTAGCTGGAGGACAGCTTTGTCAGGGCCAGGCCTGCCTTTCTGCTTCAGGAGTCTGCCTCCCATTACAAGGAATTCCACAGTATGACAACAGGAAGGACCAAAATTCTGGCTTGGCCGGCCAGCCTCAGATGCTGTCTGGCGTCCTTGAGGACTCCCTGCTTCTGATTCCTTCTGTGCCCAATTTGTAGGCCCTAGGTCAGTGGCAGGGGTCAACAAGAAGGGGTGCTCCTACTCCTGTTCCCCCAACAGGCTATACTTTTAAGATGGCAATTTTCCTGTCCCCCTATTCCCAGACCAAGAACAAAGAGTGCTGATTGTGAGCAATAGTTCTTATTCAACAATAAACATTTATTAAGCACTTACTATGTTCTCATGTGCCAGGAAGTTTTGAAGACTAAGATAAAAGCTGTTTATACACATATACACATAATTTCTCTCTCCTTTTCTCCATATGTGTGTATGTACACATACACGCACATATAAACATATATACATATACATATACCATTTTAAACTTTTTTGATGGACCCTTTGGCCTGCTATAGCTTTGAACCACCTCTTAAATCATGTTTGTAAATGCATAAAATTAAATATTTGCTATCACAAAGGAAACCAAATATATTAAAATACAATTGTCAACATACTTTTTAAAACCCCAATTCACAGACGTCAGGTTGAGTACTCCTTTCTCAAAGAGGTGTCTGTCTTAACAGGACCTAGGGAAAACTGAAGTCAGTGCTTGTGTCTGGAACCACTGCTCTCTGCTAAAGAACCCTAAGAAGAAAGGGTAGATGGGAATCTGGTCTTTGAGTTTTTATTATTCATTTTTGACTAGCTAGCAAGTGCCTTGAGAACAGCCAGCAACTGCTAATAGGGAGATCACAGGTCACAATTTTCCGGTTAGAAGGGACCTTGGACATCATCTGTTTCACCTTCTTCACTTAATAGATAAGGAAACTGAGTCTCAGGGACAAGAAATGTGTCTGAGGTTGACTAGAACTAGACTGGACCCCAGCCTTTGACCTCAGTGTCAATGATTTTTCTTTGCCCCCGTGATCCCCATTGGCCCATCAGCTTTGGGTTTTCATTGTTAGTCACCAACAAGTCTGTAATTAGGGACCGAAAATCCCTTCACAGAGTCCAAATCCAACAACCAGTTTTGTGTGAGGTCAGAATTTGGTCTGTTGGCCAGAGTCCAGTGTTATTTCCTGGCTACATGAGATGGATAGATTTCCACTGAGCTGGCTCCTGGGCATTAGAAAGCCCTCACTCAGTCTTAACTCAGAAGGAAGTGAATGGGTCATGGGCCTGATATGGCAAAAGGGCAACGTGACTTCTTGTCCTCTGTCTGAAGGGGGTGGGGGCCACATTCTTACACCATCCAAGTCATCTGATAACTTCCTGGAAAAACTCACTCCTCAGTTTGCATTACCCCTTGTTAAAAAACCAAAATCAAAACCAGAAAATGAGTCCCTCCTGACAGGTGAGCCTGCTGCTGCTTCAGAGGGGTTCCCTTTGGGATCTCTTTTCAGGAAGGCATTGATGGCTGAGCTCTCCCCCTTGCTCTTCTGAAGTACAGGAGCAATTTCATGTTTGGGGAAAGTTGATTTCCTTTTGGCTCTTTTATTTTTAAAAAGTGGGTTATTTGAAAAATATACTGACATGGCCATTCAGTTCCATCTCAGTGTCTTGCAATGTGTCCATTTTCATGAAAAGCGCCCTAAGATTCTCAGGGAGAGAGTGTAGGATGTGTTGGGAAAAACCCTAGATCGGTACTTAAGAGTACCTGAGTATTAATCCCAGCTTAGTTATCTACTACCTGTGTGACCTTAGACAAGTCACTTAATGTCCCCCAGCCTCAGTTTCCCTCTATGCAAAACAAAGAGGTGAAGCTGTTAAATGGTCACGGACCTCCTCCAGTTTTTTGTCCACAAAGCTCTCCTCCTATGGATTCTGGTTCTCCTCATTGCTGTTACTATAGCCTTGGGCTATTTTACAGGTATTTATAAAGATCTTGCAAAAAGACTTGCAAAAAAGAATGTATGCACCTTATAATATCCCTGGGAAGGAGGCATTGTGGAAATGACTCCTCTCCTTTTACAAATCAGAAAACTAAGACTCAAGAAAATTTAAATGACTCACCCATGGACACCCAGTGAGTAGGTGTGTCAGAAGTGGAATGGATTCAAGGTCTCTCCTGACTCAGGGTCCAGAGCTCTTTCTAGGATTCTTCTCCTCTCTCTCTGGAACTCAGTTTCCTCACCTGTAAAATGTGAAATCATTGGACTAGAAGATCCGTAAGGTTCCTCATATCTCTTATCAACACTGAATAAATTTAGATAGGCAGTCCCAATCCTAAAGATCAGAGGTCAAACAATTCTCCCCTCAGGGAAGAAATGGAAAACTATAGATTTGGAGCCTAATACCTTTTCCCACTTGGATAACCCTGTGACTGTGCTGTACTGTTTATGTGTCAGGGGACATAACTGACTCAGACAATGCTGAGCCACAATGCCCTGTACTTGGGTGGGCAGAAAAGGGGCTTCTTCAAATAATTGTGGGGTATGGTTGAGAAAGGCAAGTATGGACCTTGAAATGGCAATCTGGAGGGTTCCATGGGTAGAAACCTGCCTCCGACTTCCAGAGATGTCCTAGAGAGCTTCTCTAAAAGCCCTCCCCCTATTATTTTCTTGTTGGCTCAGATGTGTTTCATCTTGCTCCCAAGCCAAAAATAGCATGTGCTTATGTGTGTTCTATTGTCTTGCCTAATCTATGTTGATTACTTTAATAAATAAGCTCTGAACCTATTGTATCCCTAGACCACATGTAGTGGATGAGCAGTGGAGAGATAATAACTTTTAGCCCAATTACCCCCTTGGAGACAGTCCAGGGAAGGACTGCTCTTTGTCCCAACAAAGGCAGAAATCATTCTTTCCTTGGGAAGACAGAGTGGGCCAGATCCCAGATCAGATATCCGTCTCGCATATGTGAGCCAAGACTCCTTCCCATCAGACAGCAACCACGTATACATTTGTAAGAGTATGGCATGGGCTGGTTGGTGCAAGTCACTTGTGGGATGGCACTGTTGAACTGTTTTTCTTCGTTGTAAGGGCAGGGTTCAATGGGTATGTGTGTGTGTGTGTGTGTGTGTGTGTGTGTGTGTGTGTGTGTGTGTGTGATATGAGGAAATGAGTGGTGTAAAAAAAAAATAAACCAAAGGACAGCCATAAAATGGAAAGGAAAAGAAAAATAAGGTTAAGTAATCACCAGCTAGTGCTTAGCACAATGCCTGGGTCCATAATATAGACTTCATAAATTCATTCATTCTAGCTAAGCACCAGGGATACAGAGAGAGCCAAAAAACATGGCCTCTGCCCTGAAGGAGCTCATATTCTAATGGGGAACATGAACAGACTTACAATTGGGCTTATAAGATACATGTATATACATATGTATACATATATATCTTACACATATACATAACTTACGTGTGTATACATGCAAGATACACATTTATCATTAGGCATTCAAGATACAGATACCCAATGCAAGTCTGCATTATACATGTTCGCATATTGTAAGAAACCATTGTAATTGGACATGTAAGATACAGATATACATGTATGCAACCTGTACCTTACACGTCCAATTATATATGCGTTTTATATACACATGCATCTTACAGGTCCAATTACATAAATACCCTGCATGTATCTTACATGTGCATGGAGAACTTACATGTCTGTTATATGTGTATCTTCCATGTCTATTTGTATGTTGTATGTCCTAGTTATGTATGCAATATACAGATACAGAAATATATGATATGAAATATATTTATCATATATGATAAATGGAAGGTAAACTCAAAGGGAAGGATCCTGGGTTAGGGAAGGGACTTAGGAAAGGCATCTCGTAGAGTGGAGGACTTGAGTTCAGTCTTTAAGGAAGCCAAGAAAAGAGCCAATAGGTAGAGAGGAGAAAGAAGAGCTTTCCAGACATGGGACACAGCCACTGCAAAGGTGCAGAGATGGGAAATGGAAGGTCATGTGCTCTTTAAAGTTTGAAAAGTAGTCTGCATTCATTCTATCATGTAATCCTCACCCTAGCCCCTGGAAGGGATCTGTGTTTGTCCTTCATTTTTGAAGAAGACCATGACATCAGAGAAATGTTGACATGACTTGCAATTGACTTTGTTTCGAGTGAGGGAGGGCTGTGCAAGGTTACCAGCCTCACTTTCTCCTCCTGAGCCATCCGGATCCAGTGACCAGATATTCATCAGGATAACTGCTGGGAGACCTTTGCCTATTCAGGTACTCACTTAGAGTGAGGTAATGCCCATTTGGTGAATAGGCCTCTTTAAGAAGTAATCAGGGAATGACCCCTTTAATGAGCAAAAGAAAGAAAAAAAATAAGCAAATATAGCTAGAAGGGAAAGAACAACAGTTACTATTGATAATCATTCTGAAACCAAGGTCAGAGAGTCTGTCACTTGTAGTAACTATCCGAGATAGGATTTGAACCCAGGACTTCCTGAATCAGATTCAGCAAGTACATATAAAGTGTCTCCTATGTGTTAGATTTGGTGCCTGCAGAGACAAAATCAAAAAGCTCTCTGACCTCAAGGAGTATATATTTCATAGGAAGAAAAGACACATGTCCAAGTCAATTTACCAAGAGTAAAGGCATGACTCAGGAAGGCTCAGTCAAAGATCTAACAGGTTTTTAAAAAAATAAAATTAATAAGCCTGTTCATTGTTAAACATCTGCTTAGAACTTTCCAGCAATGAATCATTGTACACAATAGCACAGTCTGGCGAAATGAGGTTTCCTGGCATTGGGCGCATTGTCCTTGACCCACAAAGGTGAGGTAAATGACTTGTCCAGCGTCCCACCAGCAGCCTGTGGCAGAGCCAGGATGAAAGGGCTCAAGTTCTGAATGTACCAGGAGGAGTCCTCCCCACAACTGTATGGGATTCTTCCTCCTCCCCAAAGAAAAGTTTGTTTACTCTGTCTCAAAGGGAGCCTTGTATGCCTTATGGCTATGTGTGTGCATGAGTGTGTGCGTGTGCAAGTGTGCATATGTATGCATGTGAGTGTGTGTGTGTGTGTGTGTGTGTGTGTGTGTGTGTGTGTGTGTGCATGTGAGGGCTTTTCACTCAGACACAGACACAGCGAAGGGGATGCCTCATACCTTGTCCCAGGCTGCCATTTTTCTGGACATGGTGGGAATATTGCAAGGGAAGGAGTAGCCACTGAGATTTTCTTTGCTAATTAGGTATTCTCACCCAAAGTTGTCAGGCTTCTGTGAGTCTCGTGTGTGCGGATTCGTGACCCAGCTGATTCCTGCTCGGAGGACCTGAGGCTTCCGACAGCCCACCCACGGCATGGCTCGCTTCTACACGTGGATTCAATTTGCCTTTTTGCTTTTTTCCCCCCATTAGCTATAGAACATGTCCTAGTCACATCTGAACAGCCTTAGCTAAAAGAAAGCCTGGAATTTCCACAGAATCTACTTGTTCTTTGCCAGAGCTGCAGATAAGTGTGCCTGTGTATGTGTCTGTGTGTGTGTCTGTGTATGTGTGTGTCTGTGTGTGTGTCTGTGTATGTGTGTGTGGTCTTTGTGTGTGTTTGTGTATAGTGTGTGTGTTTGTGTAATTGTGTGTTTATGTGTGTGTTTGTGTGTGTGTCTGTGAGTCAGTGTGGGTGTGTCTGTGAGTGAGTATGTGTGTGTGAGGGTGTGTGTGTGGTATGTGTGTCTGTGTGAGTGTGTGTGTAGTGTATGTGTCTGTGTGTGGTGTGTGTTTGTGTGTGTGTGTCTGTGTATGTCTGTGTGTGTGTGTGTGTCTGTGTGTGTGTATTTCTGAAGACTGTCATGGATTCTGTCGGTAATTACATTGTTCTCCATTGTCTCCAGTTCCAGGATACTCCGGAGCTGCCTCAGTGGTTCACTGACACCTCCAAGAAACAATTGCCCTTTGCAATTCACCAGAGAAAAAAGCATATGTGTAGAGGAAAAATTCTTGTGGCCAAATTAATCAATCAACAAGTGTTTATGAAGGCCTTCCCAAGTACCTTAGAGGATAAACTAGGCCCTGCCCTCAGGGACCTTACATTCCAATGAGGGAGACTACCGGAACGTAAATAGCTAGGCCTGGACCATGTACACACTGAGTAATTGGCTTGGAGTATCGGAAGGGAAGAAGACAGCAGCCAGTCTCACAGCTGAGCCTTGAAGGAAGCCATCAAAGATCATTTGCTTGCAGAGATATTACCAAGGTATGATATCAGCTGCGCGGGCCGTGAGCCATCTCCCACCCTCTTTGCTTCTCATAAACAGCTATAGTCCTCTCCTATTACGTTCTGCAGAATATTTTCTTGAAAACAATAAATAAGTCAGTCTCCAGGTACAGATAAATTCTCTACATAACATAGCTTTTGGTATTATTTTCTGTCATCTCAGTGGCATGAGCAGACATCCGTTTGGAATGCTCTGGCAAAGACATTTGGCAATGAAACTGCAACTAGTGAGGAATTTGTCCCAGGGTACAAAAGTGTAGAAGGGGCCTAATGACATTTAAACTGCCTTAGCAGATAGAAACAATGAGCTTGGTGTCTAGTTAGTAAGAATAATGAGCCCTAGGAACTGAGATCCAGGTGAGCTCCTCACCAAGCCTGAGCTGGCCTTGCTCTCTCTCCTACTCTTTCTGGTGTCCTATTTCCCCAACCTTACTACCAGGCAGCTTAGTTTTCTAAACTCCCCCTACCCCACCCCACATACACATTAGGACCTTCTGTCAAGAATTCTGAGGTCCTGCCATATGTATTCTGCCTTGCCCCTTTTGTCTTTGCCCCAGAACATTTTGTGGTGCTTACCTCCGGCACCAGAAATGCTAGTTAGAGCTCTGTGTTGGACAACTTTAGGATTTATTTCAAAGGGAACGATAAACGTGATAAATGGAAAAATGTGCCCACTTTATTGACTATAACCTTTCAACAGCAAACTTTTCAACATTTCAACAAAGATCAAAAGCTGAGGGCATTTATACTCAATACCTTCTGAAAACAGCCTACAAAGGATTCCTTTGTTAACCTTTACACCTTCTCCAACAAGATTATTCCGTACTCACTGAACAGATCTGTAATTGGCTGGCAGGGAAGAGGGAGTCAGGCCCAGCTACCCTCAGAACTGTCCTTGGTCAGAAGGAAGCAGAGGCTGCTTATCTAGAGAAAGATCTCTACAATCTAAATGAGATAGGAGTACAGGCCTAGGCCCCCTCCACCCATCTGCTTCAAGCCTCTTGACTTGAGGCAAGAACAAAGGGCAGAATTTATCTTGCTGCACACTCCCAACAGTCCCACCATGATATCCGGGCAGGTGGCTATAGAAGGAATGTGTTTACCAGCTATGGTATATTCATTGAACTGTTCATCACACTGTTTATATTTCCCTACCACTAGAGCATTTAATAATTCTGACTTTGAATATCAAATTGAAATTAAATGTGCATTTGGGATATTCAGAATTTTATCCAAATAGTAGAATTTTCTATGCAAACATGGTAGACCCTAATTTTTATCTGATCCTTTGTATACAATTAACATCCAACAACTAGAAAATAACAATGGCACAGTGGTTAGAACAACTTTTGATGAAATCGTTACATCTTGGTTAGGGGAAGCATAAGACGGCAAGTACAATAAGTAATATTGGTCCTAGAGAACAGAAAATGTCTGGATCAAATGAGTTAACATATGTCAAGTGTTTTATAGACCTTGGACTGCTATATAACTGCTACTAGCTATTTTATTTTTGTTGCCTTTATAATATATCCCTCCTCTTAGGATAGGAATACGTCTTTATGGATTATGAGCTACAATAACTATAACCTTTATTGATACAACCTACTCATTTTTTAAAAAATTCAGTGTATAGAATACCAGACATGGAGTGAGGAAGACTCATCTTTGTCAGTTCCAATCCAGCATCAGACATTTACTAGCAAGTTATTTCACTCTGCCTCAGTTTCCTCATCTGTAAAATGAGTTGGAGAAGGAAACGGCAAACCACTCCAGTATCTTTGCCAAGAAAACCCCAAATGGGGTCTCAAAGAGTCAGATGCTATTGAAATAACTGAACAACAATTGTTTTGACTCAGCTGTTTTCCTTTGGTAACAGAAGTCTTAAGTCCAGAGAATAGGGTAGGGAGAGAGCAGGAAATACTGATTGTTTTGTAAAAACAAGTCGTAGATAACTCACTAAAATAAAAAGAACTGAGAACGTTACCCAAAATATTCAAGCAAACCCTACAACATCCATCACTCAGGAGCTCCAAAGGAAGCCTCTGATGAGGAACCTAGACTAGGCTGGCTCATGTTTCTAGACCATTTTAAGGTTTACAAAATAGTTTTCTTAAACAATCCTCTTCAGGGTATTTAGTTTAAAAGACTTGAATGAAATCATGGAAAACAATCAGGTCAAAGACTGAGAACAGGAAAGGTCCATCGTGTTCATCCAGTCTGACCCTCTGATTTTACAGACGGGTAAACTGAGGGCCAGAGAGTGGAAGGGATTTGCCCAAGATCATCCAGGGATAGGAGGCGGATGCTATCCAAGAATCTACTATGAAAACATTTTCCTTTTTAGCATCAGATGTTCAATTAGTCAATCAACAAATATTATTTGTCTACTGTGTGCCATGTAGTATGGCAGCCCTGGGGGTAAAGACTAAACGTTTTGTGGAGGAGAGGTCTCTATTAACTGGAGGAAAGGGGGAAAGGAGGAAGAGATCAGTCAAAGCTTCTTAGAAAGGGGGCGTTGTTAGATAGAGTTCTGAAAGAATTAAGGGATTCTAAGAAATAGCTGGGGCATATATTCAAGTTACAGCGAACAGCCGGTGTACACATGAGAGATGCTTAACCTAATCTCTTCATTTTAGAAATATGGAAACAGACCCAGGGCAATCAGGTAATATGCTCAAGGCCACACAAGTTGGCAGGATTTGAGCCCAGGCCTTTGGCTCCAGAGTTGATGTTTCTATTATACCACAATCTTGTTGAGAGATAAATATCATGGTTTGCCTGTCCACATGCCAATAGAAACTCACCTGGAAATTCTGGAGCCCGTCAAGGAAGAACAGAAGCCCTTTTTATGTAAGGGCCCTGAGGAATTCCCTGGTCACCACTGAAGGGTTAAGGGAGAAATAGACTGTTCTTTTGTCCTCACAATTCTGGTTGGCTTGAAACAGGCTGGGGACATAGCAAATCATGTAGTTGGCCTGTTATATTTAAGGAATGAAATTTCTTGGCCCTCAAAAGACAACCTTGAAGGATCATCCTATCTTTTTATTTGCCAGGACAAAGCTCTTCCTTTCTAGCATTCCACACAGTCTTAGGGTAACAAGGTGTCTTTGGGCTAAAGCAGATATCATGCTGGTCACCAAATCAGGTAGATTTTGGTTCAGGTCTTGCCCCTGACACATCTTGGACAAAATCATTTAACCCTTTCCTGCCCCAGGGAACTTTCTCATGCTATAGGATTAGTAGAGGGAGTTTCTTATTAGGAAATTGTTATAAAATCATAGACTGTTCCAAAGAAAACCCACCTTAAGGGGGTAGGATCCTGGCCCTATTATTCCACAGAAACTGGTCTCTTCAAAGTTCCCCATGGCTCTTTAATGGTCTGAACCAACAGCCCCCTCTCCAGCTTGATCCTTCTTGGTCTACCAAGCACCTGCTCCTCCTGGATACTGTCTCGCCTCTGGGTTTCCCTCACACTCCTCAGTCTCTTGGGCTGGTTCTTTAACCCTGCTAAGAATGATAATCAGCATTTATACAGGAATTAAGATTTTGCAAAGCATTTTCGATACATTAGCTGAATTGATTCTCAAGATAATCCTGTGTGTTAGGTATTAATATCTTAGAGTTACAGATGAGGAAACTGAGACTGAATGCAGTTTTGTGACTTGCCCTGACCCACGTAGCTAATGAGGATCTGGGGCAGGTTTGACCTTGGTCTTCTAGACTCCGAGTCCTATGATTTATCCACTGTGTTTCTTGTGAGAATTCCCTCAGGTTCTATCCCTAAGCCCTCATTTCCTTTCTCTTGGTAATGTCTTAGGGTTTTCAACAGTTCCCACTTGTCTGAAGATCACTGCTATGTAGATGATTCCCAGATCTCCTTCTCTAACCCTAGCCTCTCCTGCGCTCCAGCACAGTCTTATCTAGAGAGTATTGGACATTTTGGACTGGATGATCCATAGACATTTCAAATTCAACATGCTCCAAACAGAACTCGTTATCTCTCACCCTAAACTCACTTTCATTTCTAAACTTACCTATTATTGTTGAGAGCCCCATTGTCCTTCCATGTTCTCAGATTTCTAAGCCTGTCTCCTTTCTTAGCCCAAATGTCCAGTCAATTGTCAAATTGTATTTACTTTTGCTACAGCATCTTTCTACCCTCACAGCTAGTTCTAGTCCTCATCACCTTTTGCCTGGTACCCTTTTAATTAAGTCCCTCATTTCAAGTCTCTCTCCTTTTGAAAATTCTCCACGTAGACTGCAAAGGGATTTTCCTATGGCCAAGTCTGATCATGTCACTGTAAACTCCACCAGCTTCCTGTTGCCTTTGGGATCAAACATAAACTCGGTTGTTGGCATTTATAGCTCTTCTCAATCTATTCCTCTCTTTCCAGGCTTTTAACACATTACTCTCCTGCACCTACGTGATAATCCAGAAGGTGCAGTCCCCCTCCTCTTCCTCCCATGCAGAGCTCCATCTTCCGTCTTCAATTCTTTTCACTTGTCGTCCCCATGCCAGGAATGCATTCCCTCTAATCTCTGATTCTCAGATTTCCTGGATTCCTTTAGGAATCAGCTCAAACAACACGTCTTCCAGGGCCTTTCTTGGTCCTCATCACTGCTCATGCCTTTGCCTTAGGTTACCTCCCATGTCTCCTGTATTTACTTGTATACAGTGGTTTACATACATTGTCTCCTCAATTAGAACGTAAGCCCCCTTGTCAATATTTGCCAAGATAAGGATAGTACCCAGTGACTAGAAGACAACCTTAATAAATGCTTGTTGGTTGCTAGATTGAGGATAGTTCTCTTTTCCCACCATTTTTTCCCACCATTTAATCCAACATTTTCTTCTTATGGTTATTATTTAGTGTTTATTCCAATTTTTTCCCACTTTCAAGGGAAAGTTGGGAGCAGATCAGCCTACGGTCCCTGAGTCTTTCCCATGTTTAGACCTGGAGTCCCTCCTATGTGCTTGGTCTTTCTCTCCACTCTGGGATGGACCTCGTCCTCGGCAGATAGAATACAAGGAACCCTTGGCCAGTTGCTCCCATGCTGGTAACTCAGTGTGGTCAGACTTCCCTGTGCCCTGCTCTGACTTCTGACACATCCTGACGGCCTCTTCTCTCATCCCCCTGGGACAGAACTCTCCATCTTAGTGCATTTCTGGTAATTGGGCTCTTGTATTATTCCCTTGGACAGAACTTCTGCTTTGTACCCCATTCCCCCAAAATGAGTCCCCCTCAGATTCATAGAATTAGAAGAAACCTTAGAGATTGTTCTGTAGATGAGGGAGCTGAGACTTAATGAGGCCAGATAACTGGCTCAAACTCACACAGCTAGTGAATGTTACAGGCAGTACTCAAATCCAGGCCCTCCGTGCCATGTCCTTTTTCAGACCACTGTTTCTAATGTACTGCAGTGATCTGTCTCTGCCTTGGTTCCCTGACCAACATTCTTAGTTCCTCTAGGACAGGCTCCCCATTCCAATCCATGCACCACCCCACCACCTTTCCAGTAACTACACTGCCCCTGAGCTCTAATTGCTGTGGCCAGTTCATCCTATCAACTATACAACCCTACCAGGATTTTCTCTGATGGTGTGAACTGCCTTTGGATTACATGCCTCACTCCTTAGTATCTACCTGACCTATATTGATGAATGAATCCTATTTATCATAATAAGGGTCTATGTCTGAGGAAGGATTTTAATTCAGATCTTCCTGACTCCCAATTTAGCACTCAGTCTTCTATGCGAGCTGCTTGCCTTACTATTAGTCAATCCATTATCATGAGGGTCCACCTTCTCTGGAAATGTGTTTAAGAGCCACAATTTAAGAAAAATGTTGATAAACTAAATAAATTCCAGAGGAGTTCAAACAGAATAGTGAAAAACCTTGAATCTATTCCATCTAAGTGTAGCCATATGACTGAACTCAGAGGGAGGTGTTGTTACTCACACTTGATTCGGATTCCTGGAGGATTAATGCCCCTTCAAGGTTCTAGGGGGTACCTGAACGGTTTTGGTTCTCCTACTTCTACTGGCTTGAGCACCCATTCCGGTATGCTTTCCTTAATCTCATTTCCAGCTAGAGTTGATATTTCCTCAGTATCACTCGTTGACCCATTGATTAACATCCCAATATCATTTAACCAATTAGTATCAGCTTTTACAACAGATATTTACTGAAATGATGTAGCAGGAACAAATAAAACAACATCCTAAACAAACTGGGGGTACACCCTCCTTTATGCCACTGCGGTCCCTGGTTAGAGTGAGCCCAAACTTAAAATGGCTTCATTGACCTCCTACAATTTCACCTTTAAATGTGGCACAGACAATGCTTGTGGGACATGGTGGCTGAGTCCCTCTGGATCTCCTTCTATGATGAGCCAATCAGATTGCTCCTTGACAGACCCAGCTGCTGAGCGATTCCTGCCTTGACTCTGATCACAAGACCTCTGTTCCTCTGAATGTTGGAATCTTATAACGCCCTGGCCCCATCCTCGAGGATGGGTCCCAAGGTTAACCAGACTGTCATGAACTCTCTGGCTTCATGATGGCTCTGGTGAAAGAAGGCCTGAGGCTCTTCACCCATTCAGTGACTTGTGTGTTTCCCTTACTCCAAAACAATAAAGGGGGAAAATGCCAGGGGTCGAGTCATTAGAGCTTTTTGGGCTCTGTAACCAACCAAAAGTTCTTTTCTTTACCCCATCTTAGGTAGATAGGAAGTAATTATAGAATGAAGGCCAGACTGCCACATTCACCTAGCCCAGGATGGAGCCCTCATTTGGGCAGAGCCCTGTAAAAGTGAATGAGGAATAGAAACATTTAGCAGGCACTTACTGTGTGCAAAGCACTGTGTTAAGCAGTGATGATACTCTAGGAGCTCACCTCCTAATGGCTGAGACAACACCTCAATGAGAATCCTTTGAAACTTAGCAGTTGGTTAACCTGAGACATCAGCCAAGGTCAAGAACTCATTCATGATGACAATATCTTGTATTTCTGGAGATCTTTGATTTTTACCACCATGTTCTGTGAGATCCATTGCACTTTATGCTCATTTTGCCATTGAGGAGACCAAGGCCCATGTGGCTAGTATGTGTCAGAATCAAGATTTGAAACCAGACCTCCTGAGTCCAAGTCCAATCTGCTCAGTAACCTTTAGTCCTGGGCATGTGTCAGGTTCCCTTCCTTCTCCACAATTCCAGTGACAAGTGAAGGTAATAAACACCTTCTTCCTACTCGAGTTGGTGTGTGTGTTTATGAATATCGGGTTCTAAAGACAACAAACACTTCCTCTGGAGGAGGGCAAGTGTTGTTACGGTCTGAAACCATAGATCCAAACATGCGGCTGCCTAATCCCTTCACCCCACCACAAGACCAGAAGACACTGAAAACAAAGAGTCAGCTAGCCAGCCGGTGCCTCTGCAGAGGATGGGGAAAACCCTGGGTGACTGACAGAGAGAAGCAGGAGACCTCAAAGGAAAAAGAAGAAAAAGAAATAAATGATAGACATGGTCTCGTGGAAGTGAAAACAGACCATTCAAGAAGACCCAGGCTCTTGATGAAGACAGCGACCTAGTAGGGTGGGAGATGGGCTGGATTTGGAGTCAGAGACAAAGGGTTCAAATCCTGATACTTCCCTTGACTACCTATATAACCGGCATCAACTTATTTAATCTTGGCACCTCAGATGGCTCAACTTCAAAATGAGAGGGAGAACTTTTAGCTCTGAATCTAGAATTCTTGGAAGTGAGGCACAGATCTTGATCACTTCTTTGTGACCATTGGCCTCTCTGAAACTCAGTTTCCTCATCTGTAAAATGGACACAATATTATCTATAATGCCCACCCCACAAAGTTGTGATGAAAACATTTTGTGAATCTTAAAATAATATAGGAAAGTGAGATGTCAATTAGGAGGAAAAATTCTTCAGGGAACTGAGATGAGGAATGAATTGTGGACTAGGAATTCTTACTCCTTCCAAGCTTTATTCAATCAGTCCATAAACTTTTATTAAGTACTTACATTGTGCAGGTACTGGAGAGACAAAGCTAAATGAAGTAGTCTGTGCTTTCAAGGAGCTTACCTTCTAGAAAACAACAGGCACACAGATTTATCAGTCCAAAACATATCAGAATCAACTCAAAATAATTAAGGGGGGGGTGAGGATGGGTGTTATATAGGAGGGGTGCTTGCGTAGAGCTTTGAAGAAAGCAAGGGATTTCCACCAAGAGGAAGTAAGGAGGGAGTATATTTCAGATTGGGTAGACACCTGTGCAGTCATGGAGAAAGGAGATGATGGAATGACGTGGTCAGAGTACAGCAAATAGGCAGATTGGCTTGAGCACAGAGTGCAGGAACAAGAAGACTGCAAAGAGACAGACAAATCCTGGAGTCAGGTTATGAAGAGTTTAAATTGACCAACAGAGGCCACAAGGAGCCATATCTGCTTCTAGAGGAGTAGAAGTGCTCCGACAGACCTGTACTTCCTAAAGAAATATCAATTTGCAGATTTGAAGAATGGATTGGAGAGGAGAGAGGATGAATTCTGGGAATCCTATATAGAGGCTTTTGTTAGCCAGATAGGAGGTAACAAATGAACATCTGGTCCCATGAGTGGAGACTTTATGTGGGGTTATTAATGCCTTTCATTCAAAGCAGGGTACAAACCCTTCCTATCTCCCTGTCTCATCTGAACTAGACGTTCCATTCATGATCACATGATCTACTGGATACAATCATGGCAGAAGTTTTATTCTACTGCACTTTTCCTAACTTGACTGGTTTGCCCCTCTTTAGGCACCCCACCCACTAGGAGCTCACCATATTGGTGCCAAACAGGGCAGACACTAATGGTCTCCAGCCCTAATACAGCTCAGAACTCTGAGATCCACCAGCCTCAGCCTCCCTAAAAGAGGGGATTCTGTTACATGCTCTGACTTTCTAATCTTTTCAAATTCCCTTTTCTATGAGCTCTTTCTTGGCATCCATTTCTTAACCAATGGGTCTAAATTTATCTTCAGTTGGAGCATGTGGTGGATTTGAAACAATAATTATAAGGGTTGGAAGGGTCTTTAGCTCTCCACAGAAACTTGCAGAAATCCCTGAGCAAAATGTGCTCAAGGTTTATTTTTGCTTTTAAAAAAAAATCTTTTTTTTCAGACAGTTATTCTATCATTCCCTAATCTTCAAATACTTTCTTCTGGTCTTCTTCCAAAGCAGGGTTTCTTAACGTTTTTTTTTTTTTTTTGGTGTCATATCACTCCTTGGGGAGCCCTTCTCAGAAGAATTTTTAAATGCATGAAATAAAATAATAGGATTATAAAAAACCCAACTATATTGAAATACAGTTATCAAAAAAAAATTTTGAAAGACACACAAGTTCATGGACTCCATGTCTCAAAAAAAGGGGCAGCGGGAGTTCAGAAACTCTTTGGTTAAATCCTGGGGCCTGATTTTCGTTTCCTCCTCTGAAAATCAAGGGGATTGTCCTAGATGACCCAACGGGTCCCTTTAGCTCTAAGTCTGCGATGCCCTGATCCTCTGATCTCACATAAGTTATTTGGCCTTACTATGAAAACATGGAATCTCAGGAATCTTCTTCACATTCAAGGATATCCAGGGGACAATCAATGGTCAAAAAGCTAATGACATTATGTGGGAACTCTAAAGAACTGTGAATGCTGAAGATATTACAGGTCAGAACCGAGAGCAAAGTTTCCTCATCCCCTTGGTCAGAAAAAGGATTTTCAGAGGAAACTCTCACTTGTGTTGGCCACACCTCATTGAAGATGCTGTTCAGCAGGAAAAAAATGGCATCTCCAGGTCTGGATGCCAGAAATCTGGTTTTATTCACCTTGTTTCGATGAAAGAACACATTGAATTGGTGGATTTGTTCGGTTAATTGGTTAAACTATTAATTCATTCAACAAACACTCATCAAGCACTTACTGAGGGCTGAGCACTGAGCTAGGCCCTAAAAACACAGGATAAAACCAAAATAACCCTTGTCCTGAGTAGCCTATATTTTGCTTGGGGGAAACAAAATGTACACATGGAGATAAAAAGAAAATATGTACAAAATGAGATCCAATGCTCAGAACTGACAAATGGGGAAATCAGGGAGGGCCTCATATAGTTACGGACCAGAAAAGTGCCAAAGATACCATCTCCAAGGCAATGATGAGAAGCTATGATGCTTTCATATTCATATGGATCACTTTCTAGTGCTCCCTCCTGCAGGCTAGGGAACTCTTTCTCCCTTGGGAAAAAGTATTTAACAAAGTCTCTCAAGATATTTTGTGGACAATATGGCAGGATGTAGGCTGAAAGACAGTACAGTTAGACAAATGTAGAGCTGGTTAAATGACTGAATCTAATGAATATTGATGTCATAATGATAGTAAGTGCTTTCCCAAACACGTAGCTTTATTAAAAATAAATTCGAATGTTTTGTTTTTTATATCGCTTGTACTTCCCAATGTGTGCTTCACCCCACATCCATTAAAATAAAGAATAAAAAAAACATGCAATTCCAAAGTCTCTTCAGGTCCCTGAAGAGAGAGAAAGACTCTGGGAAGAAGCCAACATGTGAAATGCTGATTCAAGGTTACCATTTTAGGAAAACAATGGCAACTATATTACCAGGTTCTTGCTCTAATGGACAGGTAACCTTCATCTTGGTTTCAATATCTGAGGCTATACGGGAAAGAACTCAGAAAACCTGTTAGAGCAGTCCCTTGGGGATGGGCGATGGAACCCCCTCCCCTACTTCCGAGCAGGCGCGGGTATCCTCTGATTCACACAGGGCAAGCCATGAGGACTCTTCATTGGATCCTAAAGCAGTTATCCGCACACCTCAGGCTTCTTCCTGATAGTCTGGTGGTATAAAGGTAAGACTCTGAGTTTCAGAGAGTTGTGGATGGAATGTAGTTTTTATGACAAGTCAGTTTGCAAAGGTCATTAACCCCTTATGGCCCCTTGTGGCTTCAGTCTGGTGCTGCCCCTTTAGCTGAGTACTAGGCTGGGTTGGAATCCCAGCTCTGAGATTGACCACTTTGGTGGACCTCAAGGCAAGTCACAGTTTTTCATCCTCCTTCTTGTCCTTGGATGTCTCTAACCCCTAACTCAACTCTCCCTCTCTCCCTTGACTCTGAGGTCCTGCTGTCCTGGAGCACACTTTCAGGAGGGACCTCAGTCATGCTTCACCTCCCTTAGTACTCCATTCTCTTTTCCTTCTCACTCCTACCCCACCAATCATCTTTCCTCACAAAAATGTAAGCTTCCTGAAGTCTAGGACTGCCTTGTCTGCCTGTATTTATATTCTCTATGTTTAGGGGATATGGTAGAGGACTATATTCAGAAATAAATATGGTGCAAAACCAAAAGGCAGAAATAAAAATGAGATAAAATGAAAATAAGAAAGTGTAGGTCAATAGAAACTTCTCCAGTCAGTGGAAGTGTGTTGATGGAGATTTTTATAAGTGAGAAATAGAACCTGGGCAAAGGGAGGTAGAGTCATATAATGGTTAGAGGGCTGGACTTGCAGGTTGGAAGGCTTGGGTTCAAATACTACCTCTGACATTCACAGGGTGACCAGAGGCAAGCCACATGGTTGGCTCAGAAGATTTAACTACCAAGTCATAAATGGGTGGTGATCTGGATTGGTACTCCACAGACAAATTGCTGGTCCTTGACATGTTGATAACCAGAGCCTGTCCTGGGCAAAATTGTAAAATAAGGGAAGTTAGTCTTTTTTCTTCAGATTTTTCCTTTCTAATCTCAAACCCCTTCCATGGCCACCTTTCCTCCTCCTAGTGCCTTCAGGTTTCTTCACTCTATGAAAACATCCTCTTAGAAAAGGATGTGATAAGCTCATTGTTATTTGTTTGGTTTTTTATTTTGTGGGTTGGTTTTGGAACTTGGATTTCATCATCTTCATCATCATCACTGTCATCACAGGGTGAGGGACACCATGTGAAGAATTCCCCCTACTGATTGTAGACTGGCAACTCCTCTGTGAATGATAGCCTTACATATTCTAGTGGCACTGAGAGATCTAATTCAAGATCACCCAGACAGTAAGGAGTTAAAAGAGCTCTGCCTTCAAGTTCAGTTCTCAAGCCAAGGTCACATAGAGAACAGAGAGCCAAGGCCAGTCCTTGACTCCAAACCCCACGCTCATTCCATCACAAGACACACATCCATGCCTTGGGACACATTTGTAGACCCACTTGTCCAGATTCCAGAATGTTAGAGCTGGAAAGGTCCTTTGAAATTTTCTAGTCCACTTCCCACTCATGATTCTATCAATGCCTAAGGTCATTTGGAAATCATCCTCAATCCTTCATATCCTATTTCTCTGATGGATAGGCAGTTGCTTTCATTGTATGACAGGAAAGTCTTTGACTCAACCATGGCTATGAGAATGGGTTTTAAAGATAAGAGAATGTTGATTAAGGTGGGTGGAACCTTTCTGTTTCTGTAAAACCTCAAAGGGCTAAACAGACAGACAGATACAAAAACATTCCAGTGAGGTTAGGATAATATGAAATGGGGAGGGAGTGTTCGAAATTTCATTGAATCTATTTCTTTCATTCTCAGAAGACAAAGGTGGAGAATGTTGTCCAAAATTTGAAGCCTCCAGGCTTACAAGCCTGCATAAAACGTTTGACCCATCAGTGACTGCAGCGGGGTGAGGCTTCCATGTGCAGGAAATGGGCCGGGAAGGGATGAAAGAGACTCATGCATGGCCCTCTGGCTTCCCAACAGTCACTTACAGAGTGTAGGAGCCATGGCAGGATGGGACATGGGTGACAAAGACGACTCTCCAAATCAGAAGGGCAGGATTATCTTATCCTACCCAGCTGTGACCCAAGCCTCTGAGACTCAGGATTTCAATGTAGTGACTCTGGGACATCCCCACTCTGGGCTTCGGTTTTCTCAGTTGTACAATGAGGGGCTCAGAGCTGATGTTCTTCTTCTTCAGAGCCCTTTCTTCTCCTAGCTTCTATATTTCTGACAAAGGAGTTGGTGAAATCAAGACCTTCAGGTGCTTTCTTTCTCAAGATCACATGTTTTACCTAAAAAGATGAGCACCTGGAGACTTGAAGTAGGAATTCTTGTGCCTGGCACAGATTCATTTGAAGGAACAGGGTGGATGCAAGAAACAGGACAACCCATTTCCTGAAGATTCTTGCCAATGGTGTGCAAGCCCTCACCTTAGTCCCTTCAAGTGGTAGATAGGAAGTTTGGGGTTACAGCAGCAATGGGTGGAGGAAGGGTGGATTCTGGTGATATACCAATAGCAGAACTAAAGCTATAGTAGAAGAGGCCCACAGAAAGGGGCCAATGCTTGCAGGTAGCATTATTCAATAGAAACAGCAGCGACTCTGGGATCAGAAGACCCGGGTTAAAATTTTGCTTCTGCCTCTGTGACTTTGGACAAATACTTGACCTCTGTGGCCTTGAGCATTCTTATCATAAAACAAGGGTGTTGGATTAAATGACCATTCGAGTCCATTCTAGTGTAAATTTTATGATTTGTTGGGGGGGAGGGAAGGGAGAAAGGTGGCCTATATGGAGGCAAAGGAGCAAGGATCATTCCAACATGTGACCCAGAATGGTAGGGGATTGTGGCAGGGAGTGTATACCCTGGCCCATGTTGGCACCTGGGATAATTACAGCATTGCTAGAGATCAAGATTTCTAGATTTTCTTCTAAGGAGGAGTGATACTGAATGTTTCTAGATCCAAATGAGGTCTTACCTTTGACCTCCAATGTCCTTTGATTTGGAGCTCTTGGTAAGGGGAGATGGGCCCGAAACATAGAGGTCAGAAGTCTTGGGGTGGAATACTGCCTTTGGCACTTACTAGGGCAAGTCACTTCATTTCTTGAGCCTCAGTTTCCCCTTTGTAAATGGATGATGATAACCTTGCCTATCCCACAGGGTCGTTGCGAAGAAAGTGCTTTATTAAATTATTCAGTATTATGGTATCTCATTGGGATCTTGTAGACTTGTGATTAAAATCACTTTTGATATTAATGGGTAATTTGGGTTGGTCCTACCCAGGTGGGTACATAAGTTCTCTGTGACACCTCTTTCATCAGAAATCTCAACCCTTGGGCTGGGATACCCAGGTACCTAGACTCTTGCTCACTAATACTGTGCCTTTAAGCATATAGTGCTTAAGAAACTGTTATCTCATTTCCCAGCTGAGATCAGAATAGAAGTAACAAATTCGAGGGGGTGTCTGGGGGAGCTTGTTATAGAAAGGACACTCAAGGCCATTAAGGGAGGAAACACAGACTGCACACAGAACTAAATGACCTCACCATGTAACAATAGACATCCAGGACAATAATCCCTCTCCTTTAGATGTTGCTTTACACTGTATAAAACACATTCCTCACCAGGGCCCTGGAAGAAGGTGCTTTAGATATTATTGTGCCAATTTTACAGACACAGAAACTGAGGATAAGAGGTTGTTACTTGGCTGAGGTCCTCCCATAGTTCATCAACAGTGGAGCTGGAATCAGAACCCCAGTCTCCTGACTTCCAGTCCATCATGCCTTCCACCCAAAATGTCAAAAGAAATTGTTCACAAATCTGTTCAGAAAGATTTCCACTAATTTTTTTTTAAAAGGTTAAGCTATAAACTTCAATTATCTGGAAAATCCACTTTTGTGAAATATCTCTCCCCACCCCGTCCCCCCCTTCCCCACCCCTGTGAGGCCTGATAAGCCAGGGATTACAGATTGTGTGCTTGTAGCACCAAAGCACTTCTGGGGATGGAGCCATCAACGTAGACCTTGGAGGAAGTTGTGTATTCCAAAGAGCTGGAGCTGTTTTCATAATATGCCCTTATCTGATGCTTTCAGAGTCCTCTTCTGATGCATGTGATGGAGAAGAAGAATAAAGATTCCTGTTTGTAGAGCCCCTAAACTGAAATTGATTATATTTTAAACAGCAGGAAATGGCTGGTTAGAGATGTGAGAGTCATTTCCGAATCAGCTGGCTGTGTGCATTCACACCACTGACTTGTTGGGTCAAAGATCAGCATTAACAACAACTTGGAAGACAGAAAGAATGAACAGGAGGAGATGGTCTTTACAATCACAGCCTTGCCCTGCTTACAGAAGCTTCTACCTCCCTCTCTCCCAATGGGAAAAAAAATGTCATATGTACATATGTACACACATATGCATATGCATATACATATATACACACACAGACACATTCACCTTAAGGTTCGCAAAGCTCTTTAAATATATTATCTCACTTGATACTCAACAATTACTCTGTTACTAGGTGCTTCTATAATCCCCAATTTACAGATAAGGAAACTGAGGCTCAGAAAGAGATTTACCCAGGGTCACACAATATCTGTGAGGGAGGATTCAAATCCAGGTCTTTCTGACTTGAAGTCCATTGGTTCATCCACTACTCAACATGACTTGACTAAAAGAAGAGCTATAGACATAGTCTGTCAATATCCACAAGGAATTTCATCAATGTAAATCAACCATCACAATGAGAAGGCAAAGAAATCCTAAAAAACATCTTATCCAGTAAACCTCTGGTCTCCTTGCCAAGTGGAAAGATGGTGGCCACAGGGAACAGCAGTTTAAAATATAAACTAATTTCTAAAATCTTGTGGAGGAGGATGGTGGAAGATTATGAAGAATACTGCCTCATAAAATTCTTAGTGTCAGTAGAGGAAAAAATAATTTTACAAAAACTTGACAAGAGGCGTAAGTCAGATTATTTGTGGGACAGGGACATTTCAGGATGCCATTAGAAGGACAAAAAAAACCAGATGAAAATTCATAAAGTTTCTATTACAAATGATCACCTCCAGCAATGGTGGTCACCACATATGGAGTCTACCCACACACAGTACCAAGTGGGCTGCATAAGGAAACAGAAATTGTCCAAACGAAAGAAAGATTGAGAAAGAGTACACAGAAAAAGTCCCTGATGAAAGTGAGATAATATTGAGAGACTAATTCTCAAGACAGCTGAAAAGAGGACAAAATCCAACACTTCTAGACCTCCTTCTTAGCTTTTTAATAGGTGACCGATAAAATGCCAACAACTACCAGACCCTGGTAACTAATCAATGCTCCATTAGATGAGATATATATATATATATATATATATATATATATATATATATATATATATATATATATATGCTTTGAAAAACAATACACTACATAGCATCATTATATTGCTGTGCTGTTTTTGTAAAGTTTTCATGAAAATAATCTACACTCAAATTGAGGGCATCCTTGATGTACCTATAGAGGTGGGAATTTTTGCATGGGGACCATTTGTGAAGAGGCAGTTCATTCCTTTGCCTGTCTTTTGGTGATGTCATTGCATTCGTCCTGGCATCTCCAGTGGGCATGCTGGTCCACTGGTTCCTCTTGGTCCCAATGTTTCTGCTGGTCTCCCTGCTCTCCTGGGTTCTATTTAAGAAGGGAATAAACAGATTTCAAATGACATTCAATAGCAGATTGAATCATGGAGAGAAAAGATTCCACTATGCTCATTGTTTGCTGACTATAAAAAAAAAAGCAATTAATGTGGAAGCCTCTGCTCTCTTACAAGGTCTTGCCTACATGGAAATCAAAATCATGTGAGATTTCTTGAAGGATGTAAAGGCAAGATAATTTTTATTTAATTACCTTCTGATTATTTATTTTCAAGGAAATGGTAAAACACCTCTCTCCTTCCTTCCCTTATTTTCTTATGTTTCCTCTCCCTTCCTCTGTCATCTTTTACCTATTTTTCCTTCCTTCTCTTTTCCTACTTCGTCTCCCCTCGTCTCCCATCCTTTCCTGTCCCTTTGCCTTTTCCCCTGTTATCTTCTCTTGACTCCTCATTGTGTCCTCCACCTTTCATATCCTTTTCCTTCATCTTCTCCTGTCTTCCCCTTCTCTCTTCTCATCTTCTCTTGGCTCATATGAAAGAGCATTTCAGGAATGTGGGACTCTTTGTTCCAAGACACGGGGGAGAGATGGAATGTCATTTATGGGAAACAACACATAGGCCAGTCTGGCTAGAACATAGAGTATGTAAGGGGTACTAATGAGTAATCAGTCTGCAAAGATAAGATGGAGCCAGATTGTGAAGGGTTTCACGTGCCAAACAGAAGAATTTGAATTTTATCCTAGAGGCAATAGAGAACCAGTCAGATTTCTTAATCATAGGAGTGGCATCTGTTTTAGTATAATACCTGGGGCACCCCCTTCCATCGCATGTCTAACCCCCAGGTTAACTATTCTAGTTTCAAGGTACGATGAACTACTATCTGGGTCCGCATTCACTCAAAATTATAGCTTACAAGCCCCCATCAGTGTGTTTACTTTTTAATTAGTAAGCCAAAGGACACAAATAATTTAAAGCAAAGATACTGAATGTAAGAACATGGCAAGAGTATTTACAACAGGATGGTCTCCTCCACTCCAACCTGAGACACCCTGTCCCATAAATACTCACTGTGCTTGTAGAGAGAGTGAGAGTGCATTCACACACACTGATGGGTTGATCATGGTTGATCATGTTTGAGAAGAGGCAACTCATGCCTTTGCCATGGCAGGACCCCTTCTCACTGCACTGTCCTCATCAGGCTGATACTGGCATCTTCATTAGCCATGCTGGTCCACTAGTTCCTGTTGGTCCCATCTCAGTATCTCTGCTGGTCTCGCTAGTCTCCTGGGTTCTATATAAAGGAAAGGTTGTCTCCTAGGGGAAGGCAGTAGGGGAGGAGACTAGTAAGAGTTTCCTGCAGAAGATGAGGTCTGAGGTAGGTATGAAAGGAACCTACAGAAGCCAAAGATAGAGATGAGGCGAGTGTGTATGTCAGGCATGTAGGCCACCAAACACAAAGCTTGGGGAAGGAATATGGTGTGGAAGGAATACCAAGAACACCACTGCAGATGGAGAGGAGTGTAGTGTTAGCAGATTGGAGAGGTTCAAAAGAAAGTAGTCGGGATGGGTTTTAAACCTCCAACAGAGAAGTTTGTTTGATCCTGGCAGTAATGGGAAGTCATGGGAGTTTGCTGGATGTGTGTTTGGGGGTGGCGGTGACATGATCAGAGCTAAAGTGAGTGGAGGATGCATTGAGTTGAGGAGGGACTGGAGAACAACCAGAAGGCTACCGCAAACATCCTAGTGACCAATGATGAGAGTCTGCAGCAGGGTGGCAGCTGCAGAATGGAGAGATGGGAACATGTCCAAGAAATGTTGAGAAGGTAGAAACCCTGAGACTTGAAAACAAATTGGATATATGGAGTGAGGGCCAGTGAGGGGTCAAGGATGACTTTGGGGTTGAGAATGTAGTGCTCTCAATAGTAACAGGAAACCTAAGAAGAAGGGAGGGCTTGGGGGAAGATAATGAGAAGCCATAGGGCACTGGATTTAAAACATGGGTTCAAATTCTGCCTCAGTGACATATTGGTTATGTGATTTGGGGAAAGACCAAAGGACCTTCCTCATCTGTAAAATGAAGGCAATAGTCCCTGCACACTTGAGGCAGCTAGGGTTATTGTGCATAGAGTGCCAGATCTAGGATGAGGAATACCTGAGTTCGAATCCTGCCTCAGACAAGGAGTAGCTATATGAGGCAGCCTCTGTTTCCTCATCTACAAAATGAGTATAATGCTAGCACCTACCTCACAAGGCTGATGTGAGGATCAAACAATACTCCCTATAAAGGGCCTGGCAAATCTTAAAGTGCTATAGAACATTTGCTCTCCTTGATCTTTGCAGGTTTGGCATGAGGACAAAGATAATATGCACTTTGCATTTAGTAACCTTTTAAACTAGAGATTCTCAACTGAAGGGGCTTATGGACCCTCAAAGGCTCTATGGATAGACTTCAGGGTGTTCATGACCTGGAATGGGAAAAAAAATCCATTTTTATTTTCACTAATTTGTAATTGAAATTAAACATTTCCTTCCATTATGAATGTAGACAACAAATCATGATTCTGAGAACGGGAACATTCATAAGCCTCCTCAGATTTCCAAAAGGGTCCATCTGTACATGTGTGTGCACATGTCTGTGCATGCACATGTGTGCGTGTATGTGCATGCATGCGTGTCTGTGCACATGTGGGTGTGCATGCATGTACGTGTGTGCATGTGTATGTGTGCATGTGCATGTATGTGTTTGTGTGTGTTCTCTTTCTCTTTGTCTCTCTTTTGCTCTCTCTCTCTGTTTCTCTTCCTCTGTCTTCCTCTCTCTCTGTGTCTCTGTCTCTCTGTTTCTCTTACTTATTCTCTTTCTTCCTCTCTGTCTCTGTCTTTCTATGTCTGTCTCTGTGTCTCTGTCTCTTCCCCCCATCTCTCTGTCTTCCTCTTTGTCTTCCTCTCTGTCACTCTCACTGTCTCTGTCTCTGTCTGTTTCTGTCTCTGTCTCTGTCTATCTCTCTGTCTCTCTCCCTCTCTTTCTCTCTTACACACACACAGAGAGAAAGGGGGGGGGCTGAGAACCTGTGATGCTTTAATATCCATATGTATTTCTTCCTAGTGTTCCACCATCTACATTAGAGAACTGTAAACCCTAAGGAAATCGTAGACCTCTGACAGAGTTGTTAACTTCTGTGTGTCCCAGATTGGGCCTCCCCATTCCATTCATGGGCAACCCTCTGCACCCGGGAAGGAGGCTGCTGCCCCTCAGCTGGTCTTTAGGCCAGTAGAATTCTCAGCTGCCCTCCTTCCCCAGGCCCTCGAAATCTGTGGCTACATTCAAAGAATTCTTCCTTTGAAGGAGGGCAGAGTCTCTGATTATGAGGTCAGACAGAAGCATTATCAAGGCTCCCTCACTGCTTCCCCCAGCCCCTCAGAGTGCCCTGATTTGGCTGGTTTGGGAGGAGACATGATAGAAACCCTAGATAGGAGTGTTTTCCTAGCCTTGACAAGGCCAAGCACAAATCCGTGGGTCCGGCCACCTCCTGTCCCCTCTCACTGGGGCTGTGTATTCCATTGTAAGGGATAAATTGGTCAAGACTGCCAGGAGACACAGAGCTTATGTGGTTTTCCTAGGTATGTGGTTGCTGGGGTTTGGGTTTTTTTTTTTTTAATCCTCTCAGATTCTCACAATCCAAAGCAGTCCCCAAGGTCCCTGAGTTGAGGCTGAGTTAATTTTTTCGACTGTCTTTCGAACAGGAATGTCCCTGGGGAGCTAGAGAATTACAACGGTTTCTGGAGCAGGAGTATATGACTGGCCTCAGGACCTGACCTCAGGTCCATCTGACACATCAGTTGGATTTTTTTAGCCTGGGATAGATATGTGGAAGAACAAATTAGCATCTTAAAAAGGGATAGTTTGCAAAGTACAGCTTATTTGTTTGGGGAATTAGTATTATTAGGTTGTAAGAAAATTAAATGAAGATAGTCATGGAAAGGCTTATATGAACAGATGCAAAGTGAAGCAGGTAGAACCAGGCAAGCAATATACACAATGAAGTAACAGAGTAAATAGCAAGAAAAAATGCAAACATTTGGAACTGAATTCTGTGACATTGTAATGACCTATTTTAAGAAGGCACTGACTTCCGGGCTTTGCAGAGGTAAACACTACAGATAGTGTTAGATGGTTTGGTTAATTTTACTGAACTGCTTTTTTTTCCTTTTTTTATTCTTTGTTAGATGGAAGAAGTCTTGTGGGGGGAGGGGGATAGAATACATTATGAAATACAGTTGATGCAAAAACAAAATATAGCAACAAAAATGTATTTTAAAAATAAATATAAAGACACTTGAAAAGTCTTTTAATGAAAATGCATAAAAATACTCAACATAAGCCCCAGAAAAACCTTTCTTTCAGAGAGTATTTGAGTGCCCTGGATTCACTTATTGCTACCAAAAACAAAGCAAAACAAAACAAAATCTTAAATAAACCTGAAAGATTTTAATTTTTATGACTAGGGAGGAGGACTAAACCAAGACAAAATGTTTTTTGTTTACCCCTTTCACTTTCCTTTTCCTCAAAAGACTTCTTTTCTCCTAACTGCCCCATAAATACCCATAGTTTTCCTGTCTCTGAAGTTTTGGAGAAAACCACCTAATAAATCCATCTCATCTAGCCCTGTCTCTCTTAAGCTCTTACTATACTGCTGCATCCAAGAATATTTGCATTATACAAATGTTTTATTGATATCTTTTTACATTCCAGTCATCACCTCATATACCACCCTCGATTCCTGTTTCAAGTATTGAACTCTCCATTTTAACAAGGAAAAGAATTTAGGCAAAACCAACCAATACCAAGTCTGAAACCTCTGGGTCATCGGCTCTCCCTCCTCCCCCTCCCTTATCTCCCATAGCCCACCACTTGTCCATTATCATTGATTCTACTTTTGGTCCCTTTCTCTCTAGTCACACAGTTTTCCCCCTAGTTCAGGCCCTTCTCCCTCAAGCTTGGACCATTTTAATAGTTTCCTTATTGTCCTTACACTTGAGAGACTGACTTTCCCAAAGCACATGACTCATCATGTCACTCAAATGAACAGTAAGCTTCATTGGCTCCCTAGTACCCCAGGATCAAACACAAGAGGCTTTGTTTAACATTTAAGGCCCTTACAACTTGTTTCCAGTCTACAAGCGTTTAATAAGTGCTTACTTATTTGCCCAAGCACTCTGCTAAGCGCTTTATATCTGCTGCCCCGTGTGGCTTTAGTTCCTGGAACAGAGCAAGCTGCTGCTCCCAGGGTTAGCTCATTACTTCTAACCTCACCACTGAGCTGCTAACTCAGACCCCGCCTGACAACACCTCCGTCAGCTTCCTCTCCCCTTGATGAGAAGGCTGGAGGGTGGAGTGACCAGTTGGTCCCAATGCCTTACACTTTGAATCTGTGGTCCTACGTGGTTCTGAGTCCAGGGAACAAGGCACCCCCTGTTGTCCTCTCTCCCTCCCCTGCTTCCTGGCCTCCTTTTATGTATTTCGCTCCATTAGATTATAAGCTTCCAGAGGGTAGGGATTGTCTTTCTTTTTAGTCATAGTATCCCCAATGTTTGGCCCAATGCCTGGTACACAGTAGGCACTTAACAAATGTTTATTGGATTAGACTGGGAATATAGTCACCATTCATACCAGCCCAGCTTTCTCTGCTTCCCACACATTCCGTGATCCCATCAAACTGCCCTTCTTATCTCTCACACATAAAACCATCTCCCATCTCTAAACTTTTGCACTGACCCATCCTGCATGCCTGTCATGTGTTTCTTCCTTACCTCCAGAGGTGTGGCAATGTACTCCCACTCTGCTCTCTATTCACAATTCTTGTAATAGCCAAACCCTAATTTCCCTTTCAGGCAACCTGTATTGCCTCCCCTTATTAGAATGTGAGCGGGACAGTCATCCACTTTGAATTCATATCCCCAGGACTTAGCATAACACTTAGTACATAGTAAGTGACTAAGAAGTGCCTCCCCCTCCTCCTCTTCTACTTTGTTATCATCCTCCCCATTAGCTTCACTGGCCCCCGTTCAGTAATCATCCTTGCTACAACTCCAGGCAGATTTCACAGGAAAACCTTTAGCGAGGAGAAACCCACCACATGCCAAAGCCACCTATGCCCTTTTTGGATAGCTTGAATTCCTTGCGTTCATCCTACATATGTTTCCCCTTAACTTTCCCCACTGCTCCATAGTTTGTCCTCTCCCACCAAGCAGAATCAGCTTAATCCTCTTCTGTCTATGCCACAGTCTTGAAGAAGGCTGTTGATCCACTCAGCCCCACTGTCTTCTCTCACATGGCTAGGCATTCCTAGTTCCTTCAATTGATTCTCTTGAAACAGTGCCTGGCACATAGTAGGCATTTAATCAATGCTAGTCCATGGACTGACTTGGTGTCTAATTTTGTCATCCTGTTCCCCTTTGCTTGTATATTCTCCAGTTTGTCAGAAGCTCAGAGCTGTCTTCAGCACCTGGAGTCTTCTTACTATGGACATTTCTCTATCTCTCCAGCCCCTTCTCCCATGAGTGGGCTCTTTCTGGGGCCTCCATTTTGTGGTGGGACCTGAGCTGAACATCTTTCATTCCTTCCTAGCTCTGCTTCCCAGGATGTATATCGTGCCACTGAACCCAGATGGTTCAGGAAAAGACGGTGAGGTTGGTGACCTTGCATAGCCCTCCCTCACTCAAATCAAAGTCAACTACAATTCATGTCATCATCTTGATGTCATGGTCCTCTTCAAGAAGGAAAGACAAACACAAGTCCCAGAATCCAAACTTAGAACCATCCCTGAGGCAGAGACCGTTGCCACCCCACCCTTTTCAGCTCAGTTTTTGTATATTGTCTTTCCCCTTGTAATGTCAGCTCCTTGAGAGCAACATCTATCTTGAATTTGCATCTCCAGTGCTGAATATATTGCACTTAATAAGCACTTGCTGACTGCTTCTCAATGTCTTTATAATCAAAATGGTGTGTTCATGAAGTCAAAGAATCTCAGAGTTGGAAGAGACTTGAGGGACCTTCTAGTTCAAGCCATGCCTGAAATAGAATTTCCTCAGCAGCATACCCAACAAATGTCCACCCAGTCTTTGCTTGTATACCTCCAAGTGAGGGGGAACTCATTATCTCCCATAGTATTTTCTCCATCTTCACAGAAGTTTTTCTTGATACCTTATCAGAATCTGTCTTTGCGACTTCAAACCCATTTCTTATGGTATTGTTCTTTAGGACCAGTCAGAAAGAATATGATGTTTCTTTACATAACCACCTCCAAAAGTAAAGGCAGCTTTAGTCTTTTCTTCCCCAGACTCTACACCCCCAGCTCTAACAACTAATTTTCTTAGGGCACAAAGTCAGGCTCTTCACCCTCCTGGATCAACCCTCTCTAACTCATCAATATCCTTCCTAAAGTGTGGTACCCAGCAGTGAACCCGATTTTCTACATGTCCTCTAAGTAGGGTAGAGTCCAGCAGGAGGATCCCTTCCTATTCTTGAAAGCTCAGTTTCTTTGAATGCCATTAAATATCAAGTTAGATTGAGGAGGCTGCTATGGCCCACTGTTGACATACTGAGTTGATATGAATCTTCCCATATTCATTTCAGACAAACTGCTGTCAAACCAGGACTCTCCCATCTTATACCTGTGAAGATGTTTTGAATTCATTCTTAAGTTTATATATTCTTAACAAGTTTCATGTTATTAGATTCAGAATTACATTATCTTCATTCATTCATTAATCAATAAGCATTTATCAAGCACCTATTGGCTACCAGACATCATGCTAGATTCTAGGATTGCAAAGACGAGATAGTTCCTTGATTTCAAGGAGTTGACATATTAGGGGAGAAAGGTGCATATGAAATTATCTAAACAAAAATGTACCAAATAGTTTTTAGAGGGAGAGATAAATGACTGGGAGGAGTAGAAGAGTCTTCCAATAGGAGACTGTACTTGAGTTGGGTTCCAAAAAAAGCTAAGGGCTCAGTGGGGAGGAGGGAAGGAGGGAGTTCATTCCAGGCACCAAGACAACAGCTTTAAACAGTCCCAGAGACAAGACAGTAAATGCTGTGTATGGGGAGTAGTATCCAGCTTGATTGAGGCTGGAAAAGAAGACTGAAAGAGTTTTAAAAGCCAAGCAGAAGGGTTTGAATTTTGACCTGGAGGCAAGAGAGAGATTCTTGAGCTAGGAAATGACATAATCCACCTTCTACTTTAAGAATATCACTTCAGCAGCCATGGGGATGGGGAGAGAAGACCGAAGACAAGATAAGAGGCCAGTTAGGAACCCATAGCAATAATCCAGGGCAGAGTTGATGAAGGCCTCAAGAAGAATAGTTGCTGTATGACAGGGTATGCAAGGTGTGTTATGGAATCAGCAATTAGCAATTGGCTGGACAAAGAAGAGGTAGGAAGAGTGAAGATTTGAGAAGAACTCTGAATTTGTGTCTTCGAGGTAATGGCCTCAACAGAAATGGACAGAGTTTAGGGGTCAGGTAACGAGTTATGTCTTGGAGAAAATGAGGATGAGCCTCCTATGGGCTGTTCAGTTAGAGATGCCCAACTGCTGGGATTGAACATAGAAATCTGAGAGTTGTCTGCATAAAGGCATACAGAGAAGAACTATATGCAGAGAAGGGAACCCAGGCCAAATCCTTGGGTATGGCCACATGTAGGGAGTGGGATTAGGGTGCTAAGGAAATTGTTGGGGGATGTATCACCTACATTTGACCTCTTCTCACTTCCTCCTGTACTAGAAACTTTCACACTCCCACACACCACACACCACAACTGCCCTGAGTTTATTTAGTATCTATCTGGCATATAATTACATGTGTTGTGTCCCACCAGTAAAGCACAAGCTCCTTGAGGGCATTCCTTGAGGGATTGGAGGGTGAAGGGTCATTCTTTTCTTTGAATTACAGTGAACCAGTGCTTGGCAGCTAGCTTAATAGATTTCAGGGTTGGTGGATTGCCTGACCTGATCCTTTTTGGATCCTGGTTCTGTCATCCAAAGTGTCAGTTCTCCATGACTCCCAGTTTCACATCATCTTCAGATTCGATAAGCAGGCTATGCGGTGGCAAACCAAGGCTGTGATTTCAAAAGCCCTTCTGGAAGGTTATATCACATGTTATAATTAGATCGGCAGCCACAAAGACAATTCAAAGTTCAATTTTGTATAATTTAAATGACCAAGACTGGTCCCAAAGAAAAGACGTAAATATACTGGATAGAATGTCAGGTCTGGAGTCAGGAAGACCTGAGCTTCAATTTGACCTCAGACATTTATTAGTTGTGTGACCCTGGGCAAGTCCCTTAACTCTGTCTGCCTCAGTTTCTCATCTGGAAAATGAACCAGAGAAAGAAATGGCAAACCACTCCAGTATCTTTGCCAAGAAAGCCCAAATGGGATCACAAAGAGTGAAACACAGTGAAAATGAGTGAGTAAAAACAGCGGTAGGGGACTATGGATATCAAATGCTTATATGTTCCCCACCTCCTTCTTTTGTATTCTACGTTATTAGACCGTGAATTCCTTGAAAGCAGGCACTGTGTTCCGACTTTCTTGGTGTCTCCAGCACTTAAACACAGCTCATGACTGACTATTATAAAGGATGGTTTGGGGGGTAGGGGTATATTGAGAAATTAAGGTGATACAAAAATGGAAGGTATGAATACAGTAGTATAATAAAAAAATTACTCTTGTATTTTCATATCCCTAAAATGAGAACCCTATAGCAGTTGCTGGTAACTGGAGAGGGGCCCCTTTCCTGGCAGCTTTGTGGAGAAATAAAATTAATCTGACATTCCCTCCCATCCACCCATGCCCTACTTTGATCTTCTCCATAACACCATATGATCATCTGGAACTGGAAGGAGGATCAGAGGCCGTCTCGTTGTACAGCTGAGGAAACTGAGGCCCCAACAGATAACGTCACTCAGGTAAGTGAGCAGCATATGCTTCTTGGTACACTGCAGTCCTGAGAGATTAGAGGGAACAGTGTGTCTACACTCGTAATGTACATCTTGCTCCAAGTCTCTGACAGACAAACAGTGGTTAAGACTTTGTCCTTTGAGAATGAGAACACTATGCCTAGAGAAACAATAAAGTAGATGCACCTGGTGTTCATTCCTCTCTCTGAACTGCATGCTATGCACAAAGAATTCTTGGCCAGGTGATCCATTTCCATTTAACTATCTCTGACTGTAGTTAAGTGCTGATAAGGCAGAGATTCTCTGCTTTGTGTTCCCTGAGAAATCCATATCTGTATTCAATAATCTATATTCCTGGTAGTCATAACTCAAACTAATGGTTTGTTTGTGGAACAAGGTCCTCCCAAGCAGGTATTTGCCTGTTAGAAGGTTGATACTAAGTGCTGGAATCCATTCCTTTGTCCTCAAGTCTCATTGTCTTTTAATCGCCCTTTGATGGCTAACATCCCCTAATGAGGACCAACAGTCCCTGAAGTTTATTTGTTTCATAAATAAGCCTTGAACTGAGAACAGAAGGTCAGCACAGGAATGTGCTGTCCATTTATTAGTGGGAACATATACAAAGTATCATGTGGATGGAACAAAAGGATTTGTTCTTTAAAAAAAACACGGAAACAAGGTTCCTTGCTTTAGATTTTCTCATTTAATAGCAATTTAATAGCAATTTTCTCATTCCTTGAGTCACTCAGGAAGAAAAAAGAACACATCCAAAAAACCAGGGGAACGTGTCTATAGTGACCATCTGCAGGTCAGCATACATTTGAAGTCTGGGTAAGGCAGAAATGGAAAAAAGAGAGGGGTCAACCTGGTCCTTGCTTTTATGGTAGGGATGTTTTTGCCTGGAGCAACTGTTCAGAGAAATGGAATGGGGAAATCCTATACACAGACACTTTCACCCAGGCTTTTCAACAGCTTTATTCCTAATAGAACCTGACAAATTGGGAAGCAAGTTGGGAAGAATGAAAGGTTGGTGGTGGGGGAAATCAATCCATCTATCAATAAATAGAGACCCCACTTTGGGGTTCTCCTCAATGCTTTCCTCTTCCTAACTCCCCTAGTCTTGTCTACCATGTGCCAGGCACTGGGGTTCCAAAGCCAAAAATGAAATCCAGTTCTGTTCATTAACCAAGACAGCCATTTCCTCAAGGAGATAGTATTTTCCCAGAATAAACATTTTGCTTATTGTGAAATTATAATCCAAAGTTTTTGCCACCACTTTTCAGATGGGTATATTTTTTTATCTGCTTACCACCTGATCTCCATTCTCACAGTTACAGAGCCAGTGATGGAAGGAACATCAGAGTCCATCCACTCTAAGCGATATTTGAACGAGATGCCCTTCTACAATGTGGCACAGCATTGTGAAAAGGGAAGGAGAGGGCGGTTTCTCCAAGCCGGAAAGGAAAAATCAACCTCCTTATTTTGTAGTCATGCCTCTGAGAGCCTCGGAGTAACCACTGAATCTTAGACCTTGAGATCATATATCGAGGTTAGTAGGGACTTCAGAGATCCATCTGCCTCACCCACTCATTAAAAACCATCATCTGTAAAATGAAGGGGTTCACTTTGATGATCTCTAAGGTTCTTTTCAATTTTATATCTATGATCCTATAATTTAGGAACTGAAGGTTCATCCTCCTGTTTCATAGAGGACAAAACCTGAGACCCAGAGAGATCAAGGAATTCATCTCAAGAGCCCTGATCTCCTAACCCCTCAACAACTACTCCTTCTGGTCACATCTCTGTGGGATGGGCATCTTCTCTACTTAGTATGGCATGAAATAAGCCAATCAAAGACTTAAGGAAAAGAGGGAGAGATGCTGTCTATATAGTTTATGATACAGACTCCCTCCTGAGAGACTCCCTCCCGAGCTAAGAAGATTTCTTTGCTATACAGTGCTAACCTCTCACATTTCTTCTTTATTTTCATGAGAACACTATGAAATGGGCTATATCAACAAAAATCCACTTTATGTCACAGGAGGGCATTTGAAAAAGTGAACCACAACTTATCAACTGGAAGAGCAATCAATGATCACTTTGTGTCTTATCCCAGAATTGATTCTATTTGTGGCACTTTGATAGTGGTATCATGGTGATAAGAAATCGTTTTTCCTGCTCTTCACTCTTAAAATTATTGTTATTTTCACCAAAATTTCCTCTTTCTTCTCTTTGTAGTAGCTATAGGTAACAGAAAGCATTAGAAATAAATATGAATGAAAAACAAAGCAGTATAGCCAAGTTGTCTTCACTTCCAAACCAAACTGATGATGATGATGATGATGATCTGAGATGCAGCCTTGACCAGCAGATAGAGAGTGAGGAAGACATGAGTTCAAATCCAGCTTCAGATGTAGTTGTGATCCTGAGGGCTTTAAACTAGCTGTCTCAGTCTCCTCATCTGTTAAATCAGGATAATAGTAGCTTCTAAAACCCAAAATTGTCGTGATGATCCAGTGAAATACAACATATAAAGTTTAAATTTAAAAGATTTTGCACAAGCAAAATAAATGCAATAAAGATTAGAAGGAAAGCAGAATACTGGGGGGGGGGGGAGATTTTTTTTTACAGCAAGTTTCTCTGATATATTTCTCAAATATATGGAGAACTGAGTCAAGTTTATAAAAAATCAAGTTATTCACCAGTTGACAAATGGTCAAAGGATATGAACAGGTAGTTTTCAGATGAAGAAGTCAAAACTATTTGTAGTCATATGAAAAAAATTCTCTAAATCACTATTGATTGGAGAAATTAAAACAACTTTGAGGTAACACCTCATACCTATCAGATTGGTTAATAGGACAGATAAGAAAATTGACAAATGTTGGAGGGGATGTTGAAAAACTGGGACACATACATTGTTGGTGGAGTTGTGAACTAATCCAACCATTCTGGAGAGCAAAAGGCTATAAAATTGTGCACACCCTTTGATCCAGAAATGTCTGTAATCCCAAAGAGGTTTTTTTTTTTAAAAGGAAAATAACCTATATGTGTAAAAATACTTATAGTAGCTCTTTTTGTGGTAGTAAAGAATTAGAAATGGAGGGGGTGTCTATCAACTGGGGAATGGCTGGGCAAGTTGTGGCATCTGATGGAATACTATTGTACTATAAGAAATGACAAGCAGGATGCTTTCAGAAAAACCTGGAAAGACTTACATGAACTGATGCAAAGTGAAGTGAACAGAACCAGGAGAACTGTGTACACACTAACAGCAATGTTATATGATGACTTAATTATTTTCTGCAATACAAAGATTCAAGAAAATTCCAAGGACACATGATGAAAAAATACTATTCATCCCTAGAGAACTGATGGAGTCTGAATGCGGATAGAAACATGCTATTTTTCAGTTGTTTTTTTTTTAGTGTTTTTTCTTTTGGTCTGTGTTTTCTTTCACAAAATGACTAATATGGAATATGTTTTGCATGATTGCACATGTATAATCTATATTAAATTGCTTGCCTTCCCAATGAAGGAGGGAAGAAAGAGAAGGAGAGAGAGAATTTGAAACTCAAAATTTTAAAAAATTAAATGTTAAAAATTGTTTTTACATGTATTGGGAAAAAGAAATTTAAAATAAAATATATAAAGTGTTGTACAAACCATATCCTGAAGTAGAGAGAGTTTATATGATTTGTGCACAGTCACACATCTAGAGTCAGGGGCAGGATCTGTTGCTATATCTCTAATTAGACTCTTAGTGTCTCTTTGTAAATGCCCCACATTTTTTTATCAATCTGATTATATTGAAGGAATTATGAAAGATAATTCATGTCACAAGATTGCCCCAAATTCCAAGACTTTTGCCTCAGTTTCCTGCTTTTGTGGGGCACTGGAAATAATGCCTTACAAGTTTTTCCTTACTCAGCATTATTGGTCAATACCAATCACTAGGAAAAAGGGACCATCTAAGAGCTAAGTAGGAATCAAGAGACCATCAGATTCAGCAGTCATATGCAAGAGCATCAGCTTCTTGGAGAAACATTGCACAAGAAATGCTGCGATGATTGACAAGTAATTTAGCAAAAAGGAGGTTTCCACTGGCAACTTCTATCATACACTATCATAAGTTTCAAATTGACAAGCAATCTAAATGTTAATCACAACCTAAAAATTTTGGAGGAAATCAGAAAGATGGATCTTTTTTTACAGTTATGGCCAGAGCAAAGGCTCTTAACCTGTGATCCTTGAACTGTGTGTATGTGTGTGTGTGTGTGTGTGCGCGCACACATGCATGTGTATGAAATTTGATAACTTTCAGGATAATTGGCTTCCTTCATAATTTTATGTATTTTGTCTTATGCATTTAAAGCTTTCTTTTGACAAGGAGTCCTTGGACTTCTGCAGACTACCAACAAGGTTCAGGACACAAAAAAGATTAAGAGTCTCTCAACTTTGGAAAGACACAACCGAATAAGAGAAAGAAGTGATCATATCAGATAAAATAAACAATTTCAATGACATAAAATCTAAAGGCTTTCATACTGACCTAAGTTACCAACCAGCACATTATTCCTCAGGAGGGATTTGTGGCAATAAGCTTAAGAAAACACTCTTGCTATCCCCAAGTCCATTTCATTATCTATCTTCCAGCCCACCCAGTTTTCTTTAGCCTTGTGCCTTTGAACAGCTGGTGTTGACATGGAGATAATTATATGTTTCTGTGTTTACATGGAGTCCTTCTGAAAGATGGTAAGAGATCTTTGTGAAGTCAGGCTACAAAAGCCATTTCATTTACTCCGGACTCCCATTTGAAGTGGCCTTTCCAAACCCAGCCTAGCCATCCATCCACACACACAAACATATCCCCTTGACACAGGTAAATACCATTATCCTGGCTTTGCTAATGAAAGATGGGAACAGAATGAGGGCAGTTTACCCAGAGCCACAAGGACTCGAAGTTCCAGATTCTGGTGCCTGAGCCCAGACACTGCTCCCTCTGAACTCAGTGTACCACTGGCACCTCCTGAGGGCCTGACAAAGAAGAAAGCAAAGTACACTTCAAATGATAACAATATGGTATCTATGTTAATGGGAACACAATGAATGCCCTAATGGGCTAGAACTGCAATGCATCCTCTGCATCTGGGAATTTGTTTTTCTTTTTAAAAAAGTGATTGGATAGCTGCATTTCAATAGTAACAATTAAAATATAGGAAGAAAAAGAATTAAGAAGAGGAAGAGAAGGAGGAAAAGCTAGCATTTATATGTTGCTTTAAGGCTTTTCTCACTTAATCCCCATAACTTCCATGGGAGATACAGATGGGGAACCTGAGGCAGAGAGAATTATGGGGTTAGTGTCTGAGGCCAGATTTGAACTCAATCCTTCCTCATTCCAGGTCCAGGAAACTCCAGGTTTGTATTGTAAAACCAAATTGTGAAAAGGGGTTCATAGGCATTCCCAGACCAACAAAGGGGACCAGGACGCAAAAGAAGTTTAAGAAGCCCTCTTCTACATTAACATTGGGCTGAAGTCTAGAGTCCTAGACACTGTCAGGAGGCACCTAGACGTTCCTGGGCCTTTGCTAGCCCTGAATCCCCCTCATGCCTAGGTCTCAGATCCCTGTGCCTGGCTTACCACCAAGGGAAATGGACATTCAGCACACATTTAGTTGAGAACTCAGGCAAAAATTAAGAAACCTTTCTATGTCTTTGAGAAATCTCTAGTAATGAGTGGAGCTTTATCTAGTCCTTAAACAACTCTGATAAATGCAATGAGTAGCCCACAATTCCAGAGGACCAGTGAATGCTGCCCACACCTGACAGATAAGTCTTCATACAGAATTTTATATATTTATATATATATTTTTTTCTGGGAGTGGGGAGGAGGAAGGGAGAAAGAGGAGAAAATAGGTTTTTTATTGCTGAATAAAAATCAAAAAATCAAAATCAAAATGGGAGGCATGGAGGTCATACTGTCTGACTCTCTAGAGAGCCTTCAGCACAGCACAGGACTGGAGATTTCAGAAGAAAATGTCAGAATAGTGTGTAATCTTGAAAAGTGTACTAGCCCACATTCCCCCTCCCCCCACCGTGAAAAACTGGTTTAATATCAGAGGTTCCTCTTGGGGATTCATTTAAAGGGCAAACATTTTCAAGACTATAAGTTGTATTGGGCAAAATGACCATCTTTGTAACGGGACCTCACTTAATTGAAGGGAGTTTTGTTTCCAAAACAGCGCTGTGGTTATCAGCTCTAAGATTTATAAGACTGTTTCTCTCTCTTTCTCTGTCTCTCTATCTCTCTCTCTCTTTCTGAGAACCTCAGGGTCCTCAGGGTGGGGCAAAGGGATCTGGAGTTCTTCTTCACCTCAATGTCAAAGGAAAGGAGAGATTACATCTGCACAGGTGTAGAGCAAACAGATATTAAACTGATTCAACCAAAATGTATTATATACCAATAAGGCTAGACACCAGGAGTTTTTCCAAGCTTCTGAGACAAAAAGACAAAAACAAACAAAAGCCAACTCTGCTCTCAGAGTACATCTTCTCTTTGATTTTGTGGGTAGAAAACCTGAGGGGTCACTCCTTGGTGGAAGCCAAAACAATGGCACCCACCAAGTGGGTGCTCATCAGCTGGGGAACGACTGAGCAAAATATGGTGTGTGAATGGCATGGAATAGGTCAGTGTCATTAAAGAAAAAATAAATGAGAGACAGGGTGGGATGGAGGAAGGAGGGTCAAACTTAGGAATCAGGAGATCTGAGTCTGAAGCTTTCTCTGAAGCTGACTACCCTGACAGCCCTGGATAAGACATTGCGCTTTGGGGGCCTCATCATAGCTTAAATTTCTTCCTTTGAAAGTCATTTGTTCCTATCCTTTGACTATCCATTAGGGTATAGGTCTATTATATCAGTATTCATGATTAGCTTTTTTGATAAAGAGTTTATAGAAATAAACATAATTCAGTAGAAAAATGGACTCCTCTTTAGGCAAGCCTTGTAGTTGAGACCAAAAATTCAGACCCAATGTACCACTGCACATTTAATTGTAGTCACAGTGCATAAAAGGAAGTCAAATGGTCCTTTTGACTGCTGGCCTTGAAAATTGTACCTATTTAATGGAGGTATATAATGTAGAGGGGTAGCTAGGTGGTGCAGTGGATAGAGCACTAGTACAGGAGTCAGGAGGACCCAAGGTCATATCTCACCTCAGACCCTTGACACTCACTAGCTATGTGATCTTGGGCAAGTCACTTAACCCCAGTTGTCTCATCCTGGGTCCTCTCCAGTCATCCTGATGAATATCTGGTCACTGGATTCAGATGGCTCTGGAGGAGAAGTGAGGCTGGTGACCTTGCACAGCCCTCCTTCACTCAAAACAAAGTCAAGTGCAAGTCATGGCATCATTTCTCTGATGGCGTGGTCTTCCTTGGCTACAAAGGACAAACACATAATTGAAGAGGTGACTCACCTCATCGGTCTCATTTGGATGAAATGTCCCTAAGTTTCTTTCTACAACTAAGTCTTTAATTCTATGATGTCACATTCCCAAGGTCTTCAGCTAGGAAAGGTTAGCTTTTGCCTTACCTTGTTTGGGGCTCGATGTTCCAGTCACTTCTAGACCTGTTCCCTGCCAGGACATTGCCAAGGTCCTCTCCTCCCCCAACATCCTTTCCACCTCCCCTTAAGGAGGTAAGCTCCTTGAGGCAGGAATGTCTTTTTGTTTGTATCTGTAGCCTTAATGTTTACCATCGTGCTTGGTACAAAGCAAGGGCATTCTCTTCTCTGCCTCTGTCCCTCTGTCTTCCTCTCTTCTCTCTGTTTCTCTGTCTCCTCTTCCTGTCTCTCTCTCTGACTCCCTCTCTTCTCTCTTTCTGTGTCTCTGTCTCTATCTTTGTCTCTCCTCTCTCTGTCTCTCTCTACATACATATATGTATATATATGTGTGTATATTTGTGTGTGTGTGTATATTAAATAAAAACCAGAGAAAATGCTCAGAGCTGAGAGATGGAATGTCATGTTCGTGGGACAGTAAAGAAGCCAATCTCACTAGATCAAAGAGTATGTGGAGGAAAGTGAGGCATAAGAAGACTGAAAAGGTAGAAAGGGCTTTGAATACCAAACAGAGCATTTTGTTCTGGATCGTGGAAGTGCCAGGGAGCCCCTGGAGTTTGACATGGTCAGACTTGGAATTTAGAAAAATCACTCTGGCAGCCGAATAGAGGGTGGAGAAAATGGGGAGAGACTTGTGGCAGGGAGAAGCACCAGTAGTTACTATAATCATCCAGGCATGAGTGGATGAGGGCCAGCACCACGGTGGTAGCAATATCACAGGAGCGAAGGGGTCATGTCCAAGAGATGTTGCAAAGCAGAAATCAGTAGGTCTTGGCAACAGATTGGATATATGGGGGTTGGTGAGAGAGAGGAAGGAGTCAAGAAATACCTTTAGATTGCTGGCTTGGGGTATTGGTCAGATAGCGATCCTCTCCCCAGCAATAAGGAAGTTTAGAGTGAACTGGGTTTGGGTTGGGGGGGGTGGGGGGAAGCTAGTGAGTTAAGTTTTGGACATGAAGAATTTAAGGTGCCTATAGGAAACTTAGTTTGAGATATCTAGTGGGTAGTTTGGGATGTGAGATTGGAGGTCAGCAGAGAAGTTAGATCCAGATAAGTGGTTTTGATACTCATCAGCATCAGTCAGAGCTGATGAGATCATCAAGTGAAATAGTAAAGGGAAAAGAAAAGAGGCCCAGGACAAAGCCTTGGGGGACACACCAAAGCAGGTGTGCCTGGATGAGGATCGGACAAAAGAGACTGACAAAGAATGACCTCATGGATAAGAGGAGAGCCAGGAGAGAGAGGCATCTTGAAAACCTAGAGAAAAGAGAGTGTCTAGGAAAACAGGGGGCTTGATGGTACCCAAAGCTTCAGAGAGGTCAAGAAGGATGTGGGTGATGAAAAGCCCATTGAATTTGGCAATTGAAGGATCACTGGTAATTTTGGAAAGAGCAGTTTCCATTGAATGATAGAGTCAGAAGCCAGATTGTAGAGAAATAAGTAGTGAATGAGAGGAAAGGAAATGGAGGCCTTCTCAAGGAGTTTAGTCTGCAAAAGGCAAAAGAGATGGAATGGATAATTAGCAGGGATGAGAGTATCAAATGAGGATTTCTTGAGGAGGGGGGAGATCTGAGCAGGTTTGTGGGCAGCAGGTAAGTAGCTGACAGGTAGGGGAAGACAAGAAAAGGGAGAGCAGGGACAATTAGGGAGGGGGACAATCTTCTGGAGAAGATTGTTTACGGGGGTAGCGAGTTTTCCTTGGCCAGGAGAAGGGCGTCCTCTTCATGAAGAGAGTTGTGAAGGAGGAAGCGATGGTCAAAGGCACGTGAGTGATATGGGATGAGGAGGAGTGCCCCAATTCTGCATGTTCTACAAGCCACTGGGTTCGTTGGTTTTGTTTAATTATTTTTGTTTTGGTTGCACTTATTGTCCCAAAGGAAGCTTGGTTGAGTGGGTGAAAGTATATCCAGATGCAACTGGGATAAAAACAAGACATAAATAAACATTTATTTAAAAAGGAAAAATAAAACAACAGTGAGGTTGAAATAGGTGATACTAACTAGGGGAAGAACTGGAATTCACCTGCATCTTTGGGGGAAGGATTATCATTCACTCTAGTGCCTTTCTTTGGAAGGTCCTAGAGAGAGCAAAGAAAAAGGATGAGGAACCATGTGCTCCCTGATTCTATGTCCTGTGGGGAGGATGATGATGTTCAAACCTCTGGGGTGTGGCTATCATAGCACAGAGTGGTGGATGTGGGCCACAACATCTGTTTGATCTTCCACAGACTAGCTGTGTGCTCATGGGCTAGCCACTTACCACCTCTGCCTGGATCTAAGTACTTCACTTGCTCAGTGAGGGCTCTTACCCTATGATCCTAAATGTGATTCAATGAAACCCTTTCTAAATGCCTAAACAACCCTAATTGAACATCTCATTGCTTGCCAGTCTGAAACATTGCTCCTATGAAAGGTTTGAGTGCAGACCAGACCAGAAGGTCGACTTAGACACTGAAAGGAGGACTCAGTATAATGGAAAGAGGATGCTATTGTTTATCTTTCATTCTCGAGAAGAATCAGTGACATTATGAAGGTCATATCATGACTTGACAGTGAATTAGATCGAAGTGAGGCACTTTCTTCTCACAGTATTGGAAAGAACACCAAAGTGGATGAGAGTCAAACCTGAAGCCAAATTCTTGCTCTACCATTTACTCCCCTGATGACCATGGGTAAGTTACTTCCCCTATCTGGGTCCTTGCTTCCACATCTATGAAATGAGAGATGAACTGGTGATAGCTTAGCTTCCTTGAGGCTCTCAGACTGCAATGTCACACAATAGGCTCTTTTCCCTAATGACTAACCCTTGGATGAGGCCCCAGAGGAAATCCCTTTGTAGAAACAACACTGCCTGTCTCTCAGAGCTCAAGTGCCTTTCATTCTGCCACACACAGGATAACCAAGTCTGACCACATTCTTCAGGAGAGTCAGAAGTTCACTTGGGCCTCCAGGTTTACTGGACTTCAAATCAGGGGTCTCTGGGATTGGTCTGCTTCCTCTGTCAGTCAGCAGGCTCTGACTTCTGCTACAAGGAGAAGGGGCAGCTGTCCAGGCCTCTGACCAGCCACTGCCGCTTGCCCTGGCACCACCTCAAACCCAAAGGCAAGATCTTGGTCGAGTTTCCCAAGCAGAAACTCAGCATCAGGATTACCTGACAAGGTTATGAAATGAGCATGCTTGGGTAGTTAGGAACAATTCACTCTGTTCATTTTTCTAGTGACCCAGTTGGGATCAAAGGAAATTTTTGCAAAAGGAAAATACTCACAGCCAACACCAATACCTCCCAGATCATTCAGTGCTGGTACATGTGGGGCGCAGATTAATCATCAGACTCTTCTGGTACCACCAGAGTGAGCTCTGTCATATTTAGATGGATCATCATTCTTAAAGTTCCCACAAGTCTGGACCCAGTTACTGAAGTCTAGTCAAACTTGAGGGCCACACCCAGAAAACCAATTGCATAACTCTTGGAGGATTTAGAAACACCCTTTTGACAAACACACATTTATTACTGCCTATCTTCAGGGAATCAGCCCTGCTAAAGATCAGGTTGCCTAGAAGTCCTGCCACACCAGAAAGTGCCCTCAAAACCCAAGGCCTTACATAACACATGGCAAAGAGACTGCTGTCTTCTTTTTCACTAAGGGACTGTGACTTTTCTCCTGGTCATCCCCCCGCAGGAGCCTACGGCTTCTTCAAATGACTTGGCAAATGTTCGCTCACATTTCGCTTCATTTCATTTTTTCTTTTTTCATTCAATAGACATTTATTGAATGGACAGAGCACTATTCTAGGCACTCCAGGAGATAGAGTTTGGAGACAACCTAGTCACTGCCCTCTGCTTTAATGAAGATAGTAGTCTGGTTTGCCCAGAGCTTGGGAAATACTGTGCTATAGTAGAAAGAATGTTGGATCTTAAGTGAAGGAACATGAGGTCAGATGTGACTCCTCATCTTTACAAAGGAAGGGTGAGATGGGATGACTTCTAAGGTCCCTTCTTACTCTAAACATGATTTCTCTCAAGCCGTAATCAAAACAATAATTCCTACCCATTCTTTTCCTTGGCCTTTGCGGGGAGCCTGACTTAATTTTAAAAGATTGCAATAATTCTAGAACAGGGTTTCTTTATGTGTGTGTGTGTGTGTGTGTGTGTGTGTGTGTGATGGTCACCTTTGGAAATATGCTAACGCTGATGGATCCTTTTTTAAAATACGTAACATGAAATGCGTAAGATTACAAAAGAAATAAAGCTATTTTCCCATCCCAGTTTTTGGTCTCCCTGAAATCTGTGCACAGATTCTCAAGAGCCCCTGCCCCAGAGTGACCTTAAACCTGGGAGTGGGAGAGGTGAGAGAGCACAATAAGAAAGTATATGAAATACTCAGTTTTTGTTATCTCATTTGGTTCTCACAGACACTTACAGAGGTATATTCTATCACTATTCCTATATGACAGATAAGGAAACTGAGGCTGTGACTGGCCTCAGGTCTCAGAGCTAGTATCTGAGGCAGGAAGGAATCAAGACTCTGTGACTCAGCAACCAGGCCTCTAGCCACAATGCTTTTGGTTTCCTTGGTATTTCTTTGGATAAGAAAATGAGCCCTACTGTGTGTGGGCCCAGATTTTCAGCTGAGGAAATTCTTGAGGGATAAGGAACCCAGGGTGTGGCGTGGGAGGACTTTTTAAGCACTTTGCCTGGGTAAACTGTGTTTTTTGCCAGTACTGGATAGAACAGAGTAGTAGATATCAGAGGAGCATAGTTTTAGACCTAGAAGAGATCTTAGAGGTTAGCTAACCATCCTCCTCATTTTACAAAAGAGGAAACTGAGGCTCAGAGAGGTTGTGACTCTTTTGAGGATGGGCTGAGCTAGCAGGAGCAGACATTTTCAATGAACAAGAAAACCCAGAGAACTTTTTACCTGTGATGCCAGTAATTGTTTTATTCTGTCATGACTCCTGGTCCCAGAAAGAAACTGGATTTCCAGCTTTGTGGCCAGAACCCCCCAGCCCTTGGTAAGCCATTTTTGTGCAAGGTTTCTTGGGCATATGCTCACATAGCATCAAAGATGTGAATTCACTTGAAACTGCAAAGAGACCAACCGGTTGTGCAAAGATTTGCTTGAGGTCACACAGCTAGGAAGTATTTGAGATCGGATTGGAACTCAAGTCTTTCTGACTCCAGACCCAGTGCTCTATCCATTGCATCACAAGCTTGCCTCCTAAAATAGGGACAAATTTTCAGTATTTGTACTAGATATCTAAGATAAATAAGACTATCCCTTAACTTCTAGGCATGAGTTTGCTTGGACAGGCTTGTATATTTCAGGGGTCAATAACTATTCAAGGTCTCTTAAGAAAGCACCTATAACATAGAAATTGGATATTTGTCTGGTTTTTATATTATGATTGGTTTCTATAAATAGTCTCCTATTTTGCATTGTGAGGTAGACAGTTTGAGAGGCTTTGTCAATGACATTTGCTTCTAGAATGGATTTGGCTCAATCATAGAAGACTGCAAAGTGTACAGCTCTTTTTGCAGAGAAAATTTGCCATCCCTATCCTGAAATATCCATGAAAATGACATTTGCTGTCTATTTTTAAGGGCATTAAAAATGCAACTAATGGAATCGTGAGTTCTTAACTGGCTCCAAGGCAAAGTTACTGGCAGCCATGAGGTGGATTTAAGGTCCATCAAGGAAGTGGGGAGAACGGAAGGGGACTTTGGGCTCAGGGGGCCCAGGAAATGCCAAGCCGTGTGAGTCAGCAGGCCCAATGAGACAGCAAGAAGGAAGCACATGAAGAGGAGCCATAGTGTTAGAACAGTTGAAATGATGATGCCATGTGGAAGTGAGTCAGGACAGAAGGCAGGGCTCTTACCAAGCCATCAGTGAGCATTTATTAAGTACCTACTGTGTTCCAAGCATTTCACTGGGGGAAATAAAGTCACTGATTCAAGTAAGACAAGTACACACACATGTGTCAGTGTGTGTGTATACACTCACCCCCACAGATCTGTGATTTCACACTCATAGGGGCTTCCAGTAAGGAAATTCCCTCTAAATTCTAGCCTGGCAGCTGGCTTTGCAACTGTCTAGTCACAGAGAGATGACTGGCTCATTGAGGGATTAAATGATTGGCCCAGGATAACTGAATCATCATGAGTCAGAAGCGAAATTTGAACCCTGGACTTCCTGACCCCCAAGGCCAATACAACATGTGCCTTTGTAGATAGATACACATGTATGTATAAATATATGTATATATGCACATACCTATGAATTATATAACAATATTTATTATAAGAGGGTTTTTTTCAATGTGGCAGAAGAGATAGGAGAGACAAAAATAGATTTTTGTTCATTTAAAAAAATTTAATTTACAAACATAAAGTAAATTCAAGGTAGTATTTTTGGAAAGGAGATAGTAACAGGTGGGCAGAGGGTGTTTGTGGGATAGTGAGGATCCCCCCAGTAAATGCTTCCTCATGATGACGACAGGCCCAAATTCTGGCATCCTACTGGAAATTTTCCAGTCTTCCTGGGGCTTCAGTTGGTAGCCAAGTCCATCTTTTCCTCCATTGCTTAGAACAGGGCATCAGTACTTAGCCCAGTGCTTGGCACATAGGAAGTGCCCAATCAATTCAAGGCATTTGACTAGTTGATTCTAAATGAAATTTTCTGGATCCTTTTATCCTAAGTGAAAGGTGCTCCACCCCCACAGGTTCACCACCAGACCTTTGGTCTCCCTGTAGCTGCAACAGCCACAGAAAGAGAGAGGTAGGGTAGGGGAAGAGAGAGACAGAGATAGAGAGAAAGAAGGAGACAGAAAGAAAGAGACTGAGAAACAGAGAGACAGACAGGCAGAGATACAGAGAGAGAGAGAGAGACAGACAGACAGATAGACAGAGACTGAACCCAAGCAAATATTCCAGGAGACCTTTTCTTACAACTGGTTTGTGATCAGCTTGTGTAGAAACCAATTGCAGTGAAGGAAGTTGTGAGGAAGTAGAGGATGTGACCAGACAAGGCTCCCAGGCATCAAGTTCTCCTGACCCTGGGACTTCTGCTTCCCATGCTGCTTTTGTGGCCAACCTGACATATCCACCCTTCTACTCTTTGCAGAGACAGGAAAGAGAAAAGAGGGAGAAGGGAAGAGGCTGACAGAGAGAGTCTGACCAAAGCAAAATCAAAGGATCACAGATTTTCAGTTGCAAGGCACTTTGAATGTCATCTAGTACAGCCCGTTCATTTTCCAGATGAGGAAATTGAGGTCCAGAGAGGTTAAGGGTCTTGCTGGGTCATAGGATTCTTCATAGGGAGCTGCAAGGAATCTCAGGTCTGAGCAAAAAGGCAATCAAACAAATAAAATCATTCAAGACCAAGGCAGATTTACTTGGGTTAGAATTATCTTGCTGGATTATAGATACAATTTTTCAAATAAATGCTACTCCAGACCGTATGGGTGCTGTCTGCTCTTACACACATGGAAATTTAGGGGAATTCATCTGGAGAATTACTACATGTCCTCACATTCCAATCATACATTAAAAAGAAAATCTTATGGTGTTATGGAAACATCTCATTCAGATGAGTCCAAGTACATATATCTACCCTCCCCCCACCAACAAAATTATAGAACTTCACTTGGAAGGAACCTCAAAAGGCATCTATATGAGAGCCTTCTCCAAACAGCTTCTGCTCCTGCTGCTGCTGTTGCTGCTGCTGCTCCTACTGCTATTAACTGATATTTATACAGCATATTATACCCCAAATTTGTTATAAACATAATCTTTTTGTCCTGTGAGAGAGCTGTGATTTGTATCCTCATTTTATAGATGATAAACGCAAACAGAGAAAAAGTGGTTTATGTAGGCTCACACAGCTGTTAAGTTTCTCAAGGAGGTTTCCCTGACTCCATGTCCAGTGCTCTATTTTTTTTTTTGGTCTACCTAGTAATATTTCATTTTTTTTCCAATTACATGCAGATAGTTTTCAGTATTCACTTTTACAAGATTTTGAGTTCCAAACTTTACCTCCCCTTTCCCCTTCTCCCTTCCCAAGACAGCATACAATCTGATAGAGGCTGTCATGTCCAGTACTCTAATGGTTAGTGCAGTGGCATTGCCTGTTGGTCCTCCGTTATCCTCCACTTCCTGTGACAGGGAGCTCATCACTTCATAAGGCAGTTCAGGACTCTTTGCTGTAGCAGTGCTTTCTTTCTCCACCTCCCCCACCTCCCAGGACTTACTAAATTTTTAAAAATGTATTTATTTTTAGTTTTCAACATTCATTTCCATAAGATTTTTTTGCATTTTTATTTATTTATTTTTAAATGTTCTATAATCACTTCCTTAAAATTAAGATTTTATCCCCCCCACACCTTCCCCCCGCTATCCCCCTCCCTCCCCATGACAGCATACAATTCTGTATAGGTTCCACATATACTTTCCTATTGAGCACATTTTCACTATAGTCATACTATGTAGTCACACTAAAATAAATGGAAGAAAACATATAACAAGTCAAAACATAATACACTAAAACCCCCCCACACACAAACATGATCTGCTACATTCTGCGAATGGCTTCCATATTTCTTTCTCTGAGTATGGGAGGCATTTTGCCTTAGAAAATCGTCATTGGGATTTTTTTTTCAGTAAGTTCTTGTGTTATTACAAAGCATAAGATTTTGATTTTCAAATTTTCTCCCCCCATCCCAAGACAATGTGCAGTTTGATATAGGCCCTACATGTACATTCACATGAAACATATTTTCACATTAGTCATGTTGTAAAGAAGAATCAGAACCAAGGGGAGGGACCATGAGAAAGAAAAAGCAGAACAACAATGACCAAAAAACGAGAGCACAAATGGTGTGCTTCAATATGCAGTCAGACTCCACAGTTCTTTTTCTGGATGTGGGTAGCATTTTCCATCATGGATCTTTTGGAATTGTCTTAGCTCCTTGCATTGCTAAGAAAAGCTAAGTCTATCAGACTGACTGTTACTGTGTATCATGTTCTCCTGGTTCTGCTCATTTCACTCAGCATCAGTTCATATAAGTCTTTCCAGGTTTTTCTGAACCACCTGTTTGTCATTTCTTATAGCACAATAGTATTCCATTACATTTATATACCACAACTTGCTCAGCCATTTCCCAATTGATTGGCATTTCTTCTATTTCCAATTTTGGACCACCACAAAGAGAGCTGCTATAAACATTTTTGTACATGTAGGTCCTTCTCCCATTGTATGATCTCTTTCAGATACAGCGCTAGAAGCAGTATTGCTGGGTCAAAGGGGATGCACAGTTTTATAGCTCTTTGGGCACACTTGCTAATCTTTTGATTCATTTGTCATGATTACATCCTGTCTTATTTGTATTTTTTAATTAAATGTGTATGTAGGATCTCTCTGACAAAGCTGTAACTTCCTTAAGATCAGGAACTGGACCCTGGGCATCCTTCAGTCCTCCATAGCACCTTGAGCACCTTACATATTTGCTAACTGATGGATCGCCTAATTAAAAGCCAGTAATCCATTTTGGTCACTTTTGCTTCTTGCCAGTCCATGACTGATCCCCCACCGCACTCTAGAAGACAAGCAGGATTCTCTTATGTTCTATAAGAATCGAGTTACTGTCATGGAGAGAAGGCTTGGCATCCACAGGCTTGATTTTGGATCCTGAATCTTATACTTCCTTTCCAGCTGTGGGACCATGGGTAAAGCATGAACCCTCTGAGATTTCCTTGCCTGTAAAATAGAGAAAACAACATTTGCATGAGGTACTGAGGAAAATGCCAAGCATGAGAGAAATGCAAGTTATTCATTAGCCACAGGCTTCATTTATTTCCTCCTTTGCTTCCTTTGCCATTGGAAAGATCACCAGTGCTGATGTGGGGGCCCTGAGTTCAGATCCTGCTTCAGTCACTTTTGTCTGCGTGAGCTTGGATAGATCATTGCTACTCTCTGAGCAACACCTATTGGAGCTAGATGACATCTAAAGTCCCTTCTAGCTCTAAAGCTATGAGACTTCCTCTCTTCTGCTCTGGCTAAGGGCCTTTTCCACTCCCATGGGGAAGAACTTCCACCTGCACATAAGCAGGACAGGATCCCTTTCCCCACTGGCAATCACTGTTAGCCCAGCAGGCAGGAGCCTCCTCATAGAGACTGTCAGCTGCCTGTCATTGATCCAGGAGCCTGAGAGGTAGGAGTGGGTGGTGCCTCCTGAATCATTTCAGCCTGGAAGACACAGCCACCTGCAAAACTTTTAATTTACTTGCAAGCTCTGGATAATCATAGCTCTATTAAAGCTCTCTTCTACCTGGGGCCATATTACAAGCCGACTTTCAGGGCAGGACCCTCTCATTGGAATAGTCACCAGTGGATTATCCCGTAAGAACCAGACACTATAATATAGTCAACCTGTAATGGGGAAGAGGAAAGGCAGTTTGAATATTGAAAAATATGCTTCTTGAGTCGTCTTTTATGAACTGATAGTCACGTTGTACACAAAGACGTCAACAATGTAAATGAAAAGAATTCAAAAGAAAGGAAATACTCTGTGATGATAAGATCACACTAGACCCTCCCTCCTTTCCATGCAGCGGTGGGGTTGACTAAGAGTGTGGAATGTTACATATAATGTACTGTCAGGGAGCTGCATTGCATAAACACTGAGACCTGGGAAAAGGTCTTAAATTTAGAAAAAAATCAAAGTCACCCCCTGCATCCCAAGCTCTCTCCAGGCATCCCAACTTTTGTCTCGATGTTGGACTTTGATGACTGGGAAGGAGAGAGTGAGTGTGAGGCTGTGAAGAGTTCTGCCTCCTTTAAATCCAAAGTCAAGCCAGCACCCTCGGGTGTCATCGGCCCTTTCCGAGAACGAAGGCTGTCGTCCTCAGTAGACAAGGCAGTGTCGCTGGCCCGCTCTCCCTGCCCTGCCCCCCGCCATCTTTTACTATAATCATCATTATTTTAATTTTTAATATTATAATGGGTGGCCCATTGAGGAAAGGAAGGAGAAAAGGATAGTTGGAAGGGAAGTAAAGATTGTCCCGCAATGATCAAAGATACAAACTACATTTGGAGTCAGATTACTCTGGTCTAACTTCCAGTCTGAATTTGAATGCTGGATTTTCAGTTTGTTATTTTTATTTTTTAAATCTCTGACATTTGACAAGTTACTCGGCCTCTCTGGTCCTCACTTTCCTCATCTGTAAAATAAGAACGCTTTTTACTTCCAGATCTGTAATCCTATTTAAAAAGTCAATACATTTTTTGAATTATGCTTTTTTTTGCAACAGTGAATTATATAGTTAAGGCATCTGTAATGGCAATTTAGCAACAATGCCCCCCTCCAATTTTCTGGCTACATCAGGTAAAAGCATTTTTGTCTCTCTCTGTGTGTACATGGGTCAGTTGTTGAAAAAACTGTCACTTTCCACACCAGCTGGGGTTGTGAACTTAACCATAACCAATGCCAGCTGGTTGCAACTTCAAATTCAGTGTTATTGTGGTTGGGTGGTGTCTGACTATGACCCCAACTGGGGTTTTCTAGGCAAGACATTTCCTTCTCCAGCTTACTTTACAGATAAGGAAACTGAGGTAAGAAGGGTTAAGTGACTTGCTTAGGGTCAACACAAGTGTCTGAGGTTAGATTTGAACTCATGAAAATGAGTCTTCCTCATTTCAATGTTCTATCCACTGCACCACTTACCTGTCCCCATGTTCATTAAAGATTCTGAAATACTCCCTTGACAGAGGCCCAGGAAGGAGAGGAAAGAATCTGGGGAGCAATGATAAGGTGAAGGATGGGGAGATCTCTCAATAGGATTCTCCTGGTGGCTTGTATGCATCCATATGGTCCCACTAAAATACATTAAACCTTGTCACAGTAGTGACACAGAAGCCGAGGAAATAGAAGGAAACATTTAGCAATTGGCACCAAGATAAAATGATGCCGTGATCTTGTTAGTTTCACATCTTGCGAACTTGTATCTTATCATTCTAGTTTGCCACATGTTTTAACCACGAGAATGAGTAAGAAACATACAAGATCATGGTTCTTGTTTCAAGCAAATATAGAAGGCAAGGAGAGTTTGGTAATGTCCCACAAAAAGAGAGTGTTATGTTTTGTTTTCACCAGTAAGTACCAAGTAAACCCTCGGTATAGAAAGAATAAATTGATCTCCAAGCCAGGAGGAGAAAATGAAAGTTAGAGGAACACATTTCTATTTCTCAGGTTATCAGATTTCAAAAATTGGTTCTGGAAGGAATGGAAGTAAAGATTGGAGGAGAAAACAACAAAAAGGATGCAGAACACCAGAGAGAAATTTTCAGCTGGGTCATGAGGTTGGAGGGGAGATGAGTGTGACGTGAATAAGGAGGACTGGCTGAACATAGGTATAGAGGGGGAGACCTGGACTTTATCTGGCACAAGCAGCATCTTGTGCTCAAAAAAGAGATGATGTGGATTAAGTGAGAAGTCACCCAGTAATGACAGAGGAAGAAGAGAGAGGAGTTGGTGCCGCCCACTCCGGGTACCAAGGTGCCTATTTGCCACCCTGGTACAAACAACAAAGAAGTCTGCTGTCTCCACAGGGCTTGTATCCAGGATGGACTGGGAAGTCTGGGAACTGTCATATCTGATGATCACTAACCATGTCTGCTGATGCATGATGCTCCCAGAAGGGCCTGAAAACACTGCAAAGTATTGTGTTTCTGAGCAAAAACCAGAAGATTCTGCAGTATAGGCAGTGCTTTTATGGCTACTGCTGGTTTCAAGGAGGAAATTCAGAAGAGAAAGGCAAGTAGAAAATGTTGAAGAAAGTGTTGTTGTCAGAGTGAGATTCAGATTTCTAGACACCCCCTTCTCCCCACCCCAGTTCAAAATATAGGAAAGATGAGCTCCTGGCTAAGCATGAGATAGTGAAACAAATGAAGCATTCAAATGGAATCTTGAGGATACAATCAAAATGGGAGGGGGGCACTATTTCCCACAGACCTGGCAAATCTGGTACTATAGAGAATAATATTCACATCAAAGGAAGACTAACAGGGGGAAAAAAGGGACCAGTGATTCACAGGAGACAATCTTTTTGTATCTTCTTAATTTAACAAACACCAGAAAACATGGGCAATTCCATAAACACAGTAGAGCAGAAAAAGAAAATGTATCTGAAACTGTAGATCTTTTTTGAGTACAGATAACTTTTCCTTTTAAGTGTATAGTAAATTCAACCAGTAGCTTTCAACTTTGTCCTCTTTGTGCTTCTTCCTATCCTTCCTTTTGCTCTCAGGTTTTAAAAGAAAATTCTCAATGTCCCTCCTTTTTTCTATCTTATTTCTCTCCCCAACCTCCTCACACCTCTAGCACTGGAAAAAGAAAAGTAAAATCCTCGTAACAAATATGCATAGTCCAGCAACGTCAGGTTGTATCCTGAAAGGTTCTGCGTATTAAGTCCATCATCTCTCTGTCAAAGAGTGGAGATAGCATGCTTCAGTCTAAGTCCTCAGAGCCTAACCTGGCCCTTCTTAATTGATTGTCCTAGGGGCAAACACAGCAGGCATCTTGTCTGAGGGCATTCCAAGTGGTCTCTAGCCACCAGACTCCTAGTCATTTGGCTTATTTATGCCTGTCCAGGAGGACTTCTTGGCATTCTAGGATGGCCATTGGATCGTCGCACAGGTACTCTCTCCAATCACCTAAGCTCCACAACAGTGAGCTTGTCTCTGTGTGTGGTCATCCACCCCCCCACCCCCCCCCCACCCCACCCCACCCCCACCCCCGCCACCGCCCCCATTGCTAACAGGTGACAGCTCTGCCCTGAGGCTGAACCCCTGTGGACAACGATAAACTATCTGAATTCAGCCCTCAATGATTAACATACCCTTACCCCTTCATTCCCTTCTGATTGGAAAGATTCAGAACCTCCATGTGCCATGGTTCAAATCACATGGTTGCCCACCTATCATGGATCATTCCTTTACTCCCATCCCTCCCAACTCACTCCAACTCCCCATTCAAAAGTTGTCCACCCTTTTCGCTGTGTTCTCTGAAATGCCATTTGTTTTCATCTTAAATCTTCTTCTTTCCTACTCCTTCCCTCTTTTGGTTCTCACTGAAACTCCCTCTTCACGAGAGGACTTCCCTGGTCACCTTTGCTCACGCTGGCTGCTTTTCACTCATTTTCCTCACTCACTGGTCAAGATGGAGGACTTAAAAATTCCTTGCTCCCCATTGCCACTTCCTTTACCTCCGTTACTCAGCAATCTCTCTTCCTTTGAGGTTCATGAAATCCCCATTTATTAAGCAAACAAGATTCTGATGGTTGTTGTCTACCTCCAGGACTCTCTTTTCTTAGTGGATTCAGTGCCTGACACTCAATCTTTCTCTTCTCAAATTTTACCCTCATAGTAGGGAACTTTAACATACATATTGATACTCCCTCAAATACCCCAACTTCCCAGTTCCTCAATTAATAATTTCCTATGACCTACTTCTCCACCCCATCTCAATTACATAGGGAGACAGTCATACTCTTCATCCTGTCATTCAAATGCACCATCACTACCTTTATGAACACTGAAATTCCTTTATTTGTACACAATTTCTTGTCGGCCTACCTCTCTTTATATCTCTTAGCTTCAAAACCTGTTTCTTTCTCCTCTCTGTGACATCCAGTGCCTCCACCATACAGTTCTTTCCAAGGCCATCACCCCGTGCAATGACTACATTTTCCTATTTATCCAATTTGGAGCCCTTGGTGAACCAGATCAGCTTCTACACTCCACCCCTCCAATCGGTATGACTGTTATGTCTCAGTATCCTTTATTGAATCGATCTTCAGTCAGTCATACTAACTGTGGGCCTACTCCTAGGCACCATTCTGGACCTTTTTCTCTTCTCCCTCTATTCTACTTCCTTGGTAACCTCATCAGCTCCCATGACTTTAACTATCATGTCCATACAGATGATTCTCAAATCTATTTTTCTAGACTTAACTTCTCTGCTAACCTTCAATCTGCCTATTGGACATTTTAAACAGTATCTTGTAAACATCTTCAGCTGTGAGCTCCTTGAGAACAAAGACTGTCCTCTCTCTCCCTCCCTCCCTCCCTCCCTCTCTCTCTCTCTCTCTCTCTCTCTCTCTCTCTCCCTCTCCCTCTCTTTCTCCCTCCTTCCCCTCCCTAATGCTTCACATAGTGCCTGGCACATAATACTTAATGAGTACTTATTTACAAACTGATTGACTCTGAATTTTATTAACTATTCCATTTGTTAGCATTCTCAAATCTTTCAAATTTGTTTATGTTGCTGTTTTAAATAAATTGTATTCCTTGTTTTGCTCATTTCTGAGTATTCCTGATTCATTTCATTCCATATCAGTTCATACAGGATTTCTCAGGTTTCTCTGAAACCATGCATTTCCTCATTTCTTATAGCACAGTAATATTTGATTATATTCGTGTACTATAGTTTGTTTAGCTATTCCCCAATTGATAGGCAATTCATTGGTTTCCAGTTATTTTTAGTTATAGAAAGAGCTACTATAAATATTTTTATATGGAGAAATTTTTCCCTCTTTCTTTGAACTCCTTGGGGTATAGAGCTAGTAGCAGTATCATTCCATCAAAATTTAATCATAGTTTAGTAAAGACTTGGGTATAGTTCTAAGTTGTTTTTCAACATAGACAACCCAATTCAGAGCTCCACTAATAATGCATTCATGTGCCCATTTTTTTTAACATTTGCCATTTTCATTTTTTGTCATTTGTCAATCTAATGAGTACTTTAATTTGTATTTCTCTATTAGTGATTTGTAACATTTTAAAATGTTTGTTAACAACACGGACTTCTTCCTTTGAAAACTGCCTGTTCATTTCTTTGGCTATATTATCTAATGGGGAATGGCTTTTGCTCTTATATGTTTGATTATCTTACATATGTACATATCTTAGAATATCTTACATATTTACATGTTTACATATCTTAGATATGAGACCTTGATCATAGACCCTTACTACAAATATTTCCCCATATTTACCTGTTTCCCTTCTAATTTTAGTTGCATTGCTTTTGTTTGTGCAAAAACTTTAAAGATTTTAAATATGCAAATTGGCCAATTTTTTCTTCAGCTATGCCCTTTATCCCCTATCCATAAATCAAGAAGGTAACTTCTTCCTTGCTCCTCTAATTTATTTTAATGTCATTTTTTTTTTTGGTATCTAAGTCATCATCTATCCATTTAGAGCTTATCCTGGCATATTGTGTGAGATGTTGGCCTACACATCAATTCTACCAGACTGCTTTCCAGTTTTCCCAACAGCTTTTGCCAAATAATGAGTCCTGCCTCCCACCCCCAAATCTGGGGTCTTTGAGTTTACCTAACACTTCATGACTATGTTTGTTTGCTTCTGTATGTTGTATACCTAATATGTTCCATATGCTGACTATTTTTGAACCAGCACTGAATCACCTTGATGACTACTCCTTTGTAATACAGTCTGAGATCTGATGTTCTAGAGTCCTTTCTCCCAATTATTTAATGGGAGACAGATTCTACAAAAATTGAGAGAACCCACTAACAACTATGACTTTAGGTGTCTATGTAAAAATGCTCAAACTATGGCTAATAAAATGTATGAACTACAGATCTGAATGCAAGAAGGAAATTTGGACCTCATAGTACTGAGACTTGACCAGATGGGATATCTGAGTACAACATGGAGATGGCTGGACTCTGGCCCTATTCGAAAGGGAACATAGTGGGGTGGGGTAAAATACTATTGTTTAATCAGAATATATACTCATACAAGAAATCCAGGAACCAGGAGTGTGGGAGGGTATTTGGGTAAAAATCAAAGGAAGCATAAACTGTAGCAATATTATTGTGGGGGCACAAATCAGACCAGCTGGACAGAGGAGGAATTAAATGGGAAATTTGGGAAACAGATCACAAACTAGTTGCAAAAATTCTTATTTTAGTAATGGAGAACTTCAACTATTGAGACATCTCCTGGATCTCTTTTCTCACTCTGTGTCTCTGTCTTTCCTTCTCTCTTATCTCCTTTTCTCTCTCCTCCTCTTCCTCCTTCTTCTTCAAGGAATTGATGCTCAGGTAAAAATAACAAAAATGATGATAAAGATAGCCACCATTTATGTAGCATTTTGTGTTTTCTAAAGCACTTTACATTTTGTTTCATTGAATCCTCATAACAACCCTATCATGTAGGTACTACTGTTTTCTCCATTTTATAGATGAGGAAACAGGCTGTGAGTGTCCAAGTTACACTCACTAAAAGTCATTGTGTCACATAATAGTAAGTGACTATGGCAGGATTCAAATTCAGGTCTTCCTGACTCCATGTCCAACACTATTGACTACTCTATAAAAGATAGGAACACTGGGGACAAATGGCCACTTTATTATAGAGTTCATGGTAGAAGAACTTTCCCAGAAGGTCAGTTTTATGCAGATAATCATGGCCTGACCACCAGATGGCCCACAGATTCTTGGAGTTGTGTGGGCTTACCAATCTGAGTCAGACAAAGAGAGCTGGTGCTACTTATAAATTCACGGATTTCAAGTGGGTCAGATCAGCTGCACACAAGTGTTTGTGGAATTCCTTTGGGGTCAGGGGCTGGATGCAGGCATATTCATCAGTCACTCTAGCTCTCTCTCATCTGCACATTTCCCCTCCTTGTGGGTGAAAGAGCATGATCTATAAGACATGATCCTTAATCTTTGAAAAATCTTGAAGTCCAGGATAGAAATTACAGGGCTGGAGAATGGCAAGTGTCATCTCAATTTTCTAAAATGGGAAGAATGTGGAAACTATAAATTAAAAACAAGTGAGCTTCACTTCTATTCTTGGCAAAATTCTGGGAAATATTTTTAAGAGAACAATCTGTCAGCATGTGGAAAAGGAAGTAGTGATCATTAAAAGCCAGCATGCCTTCATCCAGAGCAAATCATGCCATACTGGCCAAGTTTCCTTTGTTGATTATGAAACTAAAGAAATAGATCAAGGAAACCTGACTTTATCAAATATACTTAGATTTGGCAAAAATTATCTCATGTTATATTTGTGGCACAGGTGGAGAGATGAGGTAGACTTGAGAGTACTGGTGAATGGATCTAGTAAGGGTAGATTGACATGACCAAAGAAGCAGCTATTAAAGGTCCTGGATATAAATTGGGTGGCGGGGGAGGGTGGAAGGAATCACTATTGGGGTAATCCAGAGATTTGTCCTTGGCCTGGTGGTGTTCAACACTTTGACTGGTGACTTGTAGGTGGCACTCTTGTCAGATTTTTAGATGGTACAAAGCAGAGGAAGATAGCCTATGAAATGAAGAGCAGGGTTGAGATTCAAATAGAAATTGGCAAGTTAAAGTAAAAGATCAAATCAAATGAACTGAAATTTAGTCAGAAGTTCTAGATGGAATTGTTATTTTCATCAGCTTCATAAATACAAGATGGGGTGATACATGACAAGACATCTCCTGTAGAAAAGATAAAGGAACTTTCATATGCTCTAAGTTCAGTGTGGGACAAAGTTATGATAAGGCAATCAATAACCTCCACTCTCTGCCTACTGCCAACAAACACACCAATACTATCCTAGACTATATTGAGAGATATAGTATCCAGAACTAGGGATGGGAGAATACTGCTACCATCTTCAATAGTCAGACTATAGCTGTCATATTGAGTTCAACTCTGGATATCACATTTCAGGAAAGATATGGGGAAATTGGGAGATGTGTGCAGTCAAAGAATCATCTGTAGGGAAGACATGACTTGGGCAGGGCATAATAACTGCCTTGATATCTTTGAAGGACTGTTACATGGAGGAGGTTATAGATTTGTTCTAGTTGGTTCTGGAGACAGATTTAGGCTCAACGGTTGGAACCTGATGGGAAGCAGATTTTACCTGCATCTTGAGGATATTTCCCAACCATTAGAGCTGTCCAAAAGTGGAATGGACTGTGCTGGAGGTCTGCAAGCACATTCTGAATGACTGTTGATGACGGTATGAAGATGAAACTTGTTCAGATATAGCTGGGACCAGGACCCAGTTGGCTTCTGAAGTCCTTTCCAAAGCAGAGATTCTGACAACATGATCTTACATCCTAATCTCCGTTGGTGTCTTGGTGATGGCCGTACTTTCACGGCTCTCAACTGGTATGTGTGACATTTCTCTGGCTTAAAATGAAGCATACCTATGGTGTACTTGGCCAGTGGTCCAAGGTCATGGAGACTCTTTTGAAGATTGTCTTTATTAGCTGGAGCCTGTCTTTATTTACTCCAGCAGTCCATGAAAGCCCTAGAACCCAGAAAATCACTAACTGTCCAGCCTCTGGAATGCTTGGCACCCTGTGTCCCTGGTTACTGAGACCTGGCTCTGCATGGCTGACTGCATGCTTTTCGCCCTGACCCAAGTGAGAGCTTCAGGACTGGCCATCTCCTGTTTCCTGATTTAAGAAGTCTCAGGCTCTCTCATGATTCTGGATGAGAGAAGTCCAACAGACATTTCAGAGAGAGCTAGGAGGTTTCCAGAAAGTTATAGCTCTCTGAGTACCCAAGGCATTCCTGTTAATGTTATCCCCTCTCCCAGCAACTTCAGGAAGTTTTGAACTGGAACTAGAAATCCTCCCCCTTCATTTCATGGAGCAAGAAATAAGGCCTAGGAAGTTTTAGTGATTTGCTCAAGTTCACACAGGGAAGAGTCAAGCTGAGGTTCAAATCCAGGTCCTGACATTTCCACGTATACTCATAACACCACCCTCTCCATTTTTACCTGTGTATTATAGGTCTGTCTGAAGATCATATTTTGTGCCTGAGTAAGGATACCCTTAAGTGTATGTACATAGCCTTTTATTTCATATGCTGGAGGGTTAGTAGAGCTACCACTGGTCTAAAGTTCTAGGGGAGCCAGATATACTTCAGAGAAGCAGCTGGTGGGAAAAGAACTTCGAAACAATATGCTTGGTTTTCAAGTCAGAAGACAGGAGTTCAAATTCTGACTCTAAGGCTCACTACACATGTGACCTTGGGCAAGTTGCCACCCTTTTGAACTCAGTTTTCTTTACTGTAAACTGAGAGGAGTTGGACTAGACAGCCTCTAAAATTCTTTCTAGCCCTTTGCTGATACCCTCCTTGGGCAGCACCATCATGGGAAGCACTACTTTGTAGAAAGCCTCATCCCTGGCATTCTGGGATTCTGATTTTGGGCCTCATTCCAAAGCAAAGAGAGCAAGACCAGGGCTGCAGCACTGGATCCTGATCAGCAACTGTAGACTCTCCCATTGGGGCCAGGAAGAATAATACATGAATTCCAGCCACTCGGGAACCAACTCTCTGCAACTGGCCCTTTGGCAAGGAAGGGATCACCTGCTGACAGAAACATAATAAACTGAGGGAGAATGGTTCAGAACATATGACTAGAAGAGGGTGCCTACTTACTATTCATGCCCACAAGTCCATTGTAAATAGGGATTTTGATACCTTTTTTAAAAAAAGAATAGGCACATGGATTAAATTACTTCCATTGCAGAATATCAAAAACATTTTTCTAGGGATTGATGGGTACCAAGTTGGCACAGGTCAGGGCCAGGTAGCTCAGTGGGTGGGCTCCTGGTGCTAAGGTCAAGGTTGAGAGAGCCAGCCTTTCATGACTCAGTTCAATTCAGCCTGCTCTTCAGCCATAGATCATCCCATGTAATGGAGTTAGCTCAGCCATCTTGGTAAATGCATGATGGGGTGAAGGAGGTTGTATCCATTACACAATTCATCAGCCACAGAGAAACCACTCATAGGATGAATTCTCCTGATAGCTGCTCAAGGATGATCTCTAAATATGCAGGTGCGCATAGCTCCAAATTCTTTTCAGAACAGCATATCATAGCTGAGAGGGCCCTTGACCAGGAGTGGATCTTCTGCAAGCTATTTGACTTGACCCTCAGTGTCCTCATCTGTAAAGCACTGTAATCTACCTACAGTGCCTACCTCATAGTATTCTTGGAAATCTCCAATTACACAATATTATAAAGCACTTGGAAAACCTCAAAGGGTTATATAAATATTAATTATTAATTTATTCTCGTAACTCTAGAGTTAGAAGATCCCAGAGGCTATCTGATCCAAATCCCTCATTTTACAGGTGAGGAAACTGAGGCACAGAGAAGGTAAATGATTTGCCCAAGGTAACACTGGTAGTATGCAGGAGAGCTGGCATTTGAATCGGGATCTTCTGGCTTCAGAGTAAGTCCCCTTTCCAGTGTATCTCATTGCCTCATGACATGTAGGAGAGACAGTGCTGGGACATGGAGGAAGGAAAATAGTTCAGATCCCACCTCCGACTCCTGCCAGACCTAGGACTGTGGGTGAGCTGCTCAAAATTAGTTTCTTCTTCCCTAAAACGGGGACCATCATCCCCACAGTGTCTACCTCCTAGGATTGTATGCTACTCAAATGAGACACATTCAAAACACAATATGCAAGTTCGATCGTGAGAGAAAAGTCACTACTGGTCTTAATTCTTATCCTTCACCTTACTCAGCAAAATCTGCTGAAACCCCGGCTGGCTTTGAAGCAAATGATCTTTCCAAGGTCCCTTCCAGCTCAACAAATCTATTTTGAGCAGAAATATGCAATGCAGAAAGCCCACCTCCCAAACTTCTTTATCTCCTTTCACCCTGAACTTCCCAGGAAGAAAACAAGCCCCACAAAGGGTTATGTTGAGCTTGGAGGTATCCAGGAAACAGCGCTGTCTGTCATAGGGCAGGTGCCAAAGAGCTGCAGCATCAGGATGAAAACAATTTTCAGGCCCCAGGATTTGGCAACTATTGCTTTTGAAAGATACCTTGGGGTAACAGAAAATGTGTCACATCTGGAATGGAGAGATGTGGATTCTAATTCCAGTTCTGCCATTTAAGAACTATTCAACACTGGGCAGATCATTTTAGCCTCTCTTGAGCTGTCTCCATATTTATAAAATGCAGATGATGATCATAATCAAAGAACCTACTTCACAGGTTTCTGGGAGAATCAAGTATAATGTAAACTCTTTGCTACAAAAAAAAAACCCTAAACAAACGAAGAATGGTTCAGGACAGAAAATGAAAAACCCTTATCTCCCAATTCTGGACAGAAAGGTAGGGGATTACTGGGGCAGAATGTTGTATACTTTGTTGTATTCAGTCATCCTATCAAGAGTTTTTGCTTAATTTTTTGGTTAAAAGAAGGGTTCATTGGTGGAAGAGTATTTTCCAAAATGCAAATGATGTAATGTATCATCAATAACTTTTTTTAAAAATGCAAGCTCCTTGAAAGCAAAAATTGATTTTGTTTTTTGTTGTTGTTTCCCTGGGACCTAACCTGGAATCTAGTAGGTCCTTAGCAAGAGTAGGGTTGACTGTCAGATGAAATACAGTGGAAAGTGGAAAGATGTTGGCCTAGGATTCTGAAAACCTAGACACCTTCTGCCACTGACTTGTTACATGACCTTGGGCAAGTCGCTCTGCAGCTTCCCTCTACTCCCTGGACTGACTGCCCTACCATGCTGCTTGTTGTGAGGGCTAAAGGAGCAAATCTGTGTGAAAGTTTTTTTTTTCTGGCAGCAATACAGTAATAAAAAAGTAAGGTTATTAGTTGCAATGATGATGGTATGGTTAAGCTTAGTTTACTTTCCATATTCAAAGATCTCCCTCACTTTCAGATCACTGAGATTAAAGCATAAAAATCAGCACCTTTCTGAGAAGGCAACCTAGGAGATTTCAGTTGGTGTCTTGAGAGACTTAAATAACAGGCAAGAATGACCATGTGGTAGTACTAATTAAGCCATTGTGGCAGTACATTGAATTTCATCTTGGATAGAGATGTAGGAGGGAAATCGCTGGAAGCACTTCCTTGAGTTCATTCTTCTTCTTCCTAGACTGATATCTTATGAACCACTTATTGCAAGAGAGCAAGCTGGACTGCTAGGATAGAGAAGACAGTTTGGAAAGGAAACAACAGTTGGGGGAATTTTTTTTTTAGGTCTGTAACCAAAACTCTGTTGGATTTATCAAAAGCATATGTAATTCAATTGTTTAAAAAAAAAACTAATGAAAATCTCATTTTAATTTTAAAACTAGAGAGAGGTCACCTAAAATATTTCTCTGATAACAAGTTGGGCACAAGTCACAAATGTAACTTTTCTTTTCCTAAAAAAGCACTTCTATTTTAAAATCTACTGACTGTGCAGAGAATGCATCTTTTTAGTCATCTATAAACTCAAATATACTCAGAATTCATTACTAAAGGTAAATAACTCAGTCCCACATGATTTTTCCAACATAAATGTTTACTAACATAAATAGTTTAATAAACAAAAGGTACAAGGTTGTTGTGGTTTACTATGAACAATAGATACAATATGTACATAGGGAAATGTTTCCTGCCTGCAAGACATTAAAACATTTCATTGTTTCTAAGGGTGATCATGGAACCTTCTTGTTATGGAACCATTAAGCACAGTTAAGATAACTAAAATGGTCATCGGTGCCTGAGGGTAAGAAGGACTTGATCAATGGCATGCAGTCTCCAATGTTTGAAATACAGACATGTTTAAACGTCAGCTCCACAGAATTCCAGTTTGCCTAAAATTATGTTACATGCTATAGACTGTTTTAAAAATAAAAACATGGAGGGGGGTTACTCCCAATGGCATTCATATTTATTTAATTAGATAGCTCTTTCAATAGACCAAAATCTAAACTCTTTGAAGGTAGTGAGGAGGTATATCTACAAATATCTTCCTCCCTCACCTACCATGCTCGATTAATTACTGTTGAGTGAATAATCATTACCAAAAAGAAAGCATTTATAGGACTGAAGGCATGTCACTTCTACTTATTCCTACACTAATAAATACTTTAAACTTCCCCTATGACTTGGAGGGGACCCTGGATTTCTGAAGGCCACATAAACCAGGAACAGGTTTTGGTAGGCTCTACAAAGTGGGCCAGGCTCCAGGTCCAGCTTGTCATCTGAGGACTGAGGGAAGTTTGGAGAGCTGGGGGATTCTCTATCACCAGAGTGGACCACCAATTGATAATTTTTCAGCCAGTTGCTCATGACACAGTCTAAAGTGGAGAGGGATTTTAATGTACATCACCCATACAACTTAAGATATCCCTCCACAGAGTACTGACATCTAGACCAGAGATGACTTTAAAAATCAAATACCTCTGATTAACTTTTAAGTTATGGTCAATTCTATGGATTACTATCTATCTTAGGCTTGACAGCCAGGAACAAATGAAAATATGTGGATGATTCTGTTGGCATGTATGCCCACGATTCCAAGTTCCTTGGTTTAGCAACAATAAAGAGCATCCTCATTGTTTTTCCCCAGGGAGAATCAGATAATCTTGAGAAATGTCTTCACAACAAACTTATTTTATCTTTTTATTAAAAAAATAAATAAGATATACAAGCATTGTTCTGGAGATGGGAGGGGAGGAATGAATGAAGGTCACAGAAGCAAACATAAAAGGAAAGGCTGTTACAATTACAAAGAACATTGGGAATCACTGTTTGGCCAAAGTGAGTGCAAATGTCTCTCAAGTTTTCAGCCACATGTGGTCATTTCATCGTCATGGGGCAGCCATGTCCTGAATTGGATGGAGCAGAAAAGTCAGTTGTGTAGAAGCTCTGTCCAATGCTCATTCAGGCCAATTCACTGAGAAATCAGTACAGGTAATACCTTTGCTTTTATATAACCTGAACAACTGAGTGCCAATTGAATTGCTTTTTAATGCGCTGGGGGGAACCTGGTGTTGGAAGCATTCCAAGAGTGAATCTCTTTGTCAAACCTATTTGATCTGTCTTCAATCAATCCATATCTTCCTCTATCAGACTTGCCTAAGGTGGAGTACACGTGCAGTCAGTACCCACCTCTCTATGCAGCTGCATACTCTCTTAATTAGCTGAACCCCAGCAAGGCTGTGTTTCTATATTTAAGTAGTGTGAAAAGGCTGGGTGCCTCAGAGCGTCTTTTGCATGTGGAAAAGCAACCTCAAGTTAGGCGCTGGAATCATCCCCTTTTCACCAATGGATCACAAGCAGCAATTATTGTTGGTGTGCCTAAGATGAGCACAGCACTGCAGGACTTCCTTGCCCAAGCAGGGATCACTTCTCTGCAAGGTAGGGCTTGGGCCTTGAGCCCCAAAGGAGGTCCAAGGGGAGAAAGAGGGAGCAGGAGCTTGGGGCTGTTCCATGGTTGATGATGGTACCACCTCTGAATGTGAATCAATGAATCACCTATTTTCTTCTTCCATTCACGGTTGGCGAATGAGGTGGGGATTTCTTTTGCTAATTTCTAACAAAGCATCACTGACACGGCATGTCAACCAACTAGGGATGTGTTTGGCTGGGGACCAACATTTTCTCAAACACTGACCATTCTGGTTTTCCATGGAACTCTAGATGACTTCCCATAGAAACCCACAGCATTGTGTTGAACCTGGTCACCAATCAATCAACATTTATTAAGCGCCTACTATGTGCCAGGCACTGTGCTAAGTGCTGGGGATACCAGAAGAGGCAAAAGACCGTCCTTGCCCTCAAGGAGCTTACAAACTAATGATTTTCTGCTACCTTTTTCCTCTCCCCTGTGCTAAAGCAGCTGAGGTCATAGGATCTAAAGTCAACGGTCCATATTCTTCTTCCTTTTCTGCAGCCTTGACCTCTTCATGTCCCTCATTTAACCTTTCTAGATCTGGAGCCATTATTTTTATACTTCAGTTGATATGATTAATGCTCCATTTTCAAAACACCAAAGTTGGTGTCACAGTTCTCTGTACACACAAGTATAATGGGACAATATAATCAACCACACTTTCCAACCAGAGTACACGGAGGATAATTAGCAAATAATCAACCAGCCTGTAGTTGGTTATATTTTAGAATTGTGGGTTGTGTGTTTGAGGTTTCTTTGAAATGATCTCCATTCCCAGTCATAATTTTTTAAAGCTCTGGGGGGAAAAGAAGAAAAAAGAGGCAACAAAAAAGGAAAAGGACAGAACCAAGGAAAGGAAAAGGAAGGACAAGCTATAGGGGAATGTTACAGAGAAAGGAAAGGAAAAGAAGGGGAAAGAGAAGAAAAATAAAGAAAGAAAAAAGAGTAAGAGGAAACAGGCAAAAAAGAAAAATAGTAAACGACAAAGCTTTGGGCAATGCCTTCTTTCTAGCCCTCCCTTGCCTGACTGCTTCCCCTCCCACCCCCAAAACTGGCTACAAATGCTGGACAGGACTTATTTCCAATAATTTAGCAATATCAAGGATTTTCAAATGGTGACAGTATTACTGACTTCTTCATACTGGATAACAAAATATGGGTAGCTCTGATCATCATTAAAAATGACAAAAATCTGAGGTTCAAAGTAATTATCCACGCAGGAGTCATACAGGTCACTGGTTATGCTGTCTGGGTTCACTGGAGGTGGTCTTCTCATGTTGTGGTTCCCTACTGTGTATCTTCCTGTTAGCACTTTGGCCAGAAACATAAAATGGACCCCTTTGGGGGACCTCTTGGAGAAGCTGTGGGAATAGCTCGCCTTCCTGGCAAAATAACTGCCTTGTCCGAACATGGTGGCATGTTTGCCACACACACGCGGGTCAAAGTTGTGCTTACAGATGCCATCCACCACATCTTGGGATGTCCCATGGAAGAGATGCCGCTCATTCATTATTCTGCTGATATCACTGGCTTTCTTAGACATGTATTCCTTTTTCCTGGTGCAAAGAGGGATGAGGGAATTGGAAGAAGGAAGGAAAGAACAGCTTTTAATGGGTGAGATTAGATAAAGGATTGTATTTTTACATTCTTCACTTCATTAGAGTAATTAAGAGAAGTAGCAAACCATTCAAAAGTAGGGAATGACAAGCAACCAGTGGTTTAAGGGGGAGATTCTGAGATGTTAATTATAGTCTGACTAAAAGGTACTGTATTGACTTTAAATGAAATGGAGTCATAGGAGAATCTACAATTTCCTCGGGCAGTGTTGTCAAATCCAAAAAGAAACAGGGTCGATGAACCCAATCCTAGCTGACTGCATATTGATTTAGAAAACCACATATTAACATTATCTCTGTTTTTATTGTATTTTAATTTCTTTTGTTAATATTTCCCAATTACATCTTAATCTGGTGGAGGCAATACTCAGGTGTTATGGGCAGCTTGCTTCCCCCTAGTTGAGTGCTTGATATCTCTGATTTAGGCTATCTGTGCTGTACTTCATTAAAGTGATGTTTTGGTCTTCTCTCTAATTCCTACTGTGGTGCCTTACACATTGTAGGCACTTAATAGTTAATATTTATTTTGAATCAAGGTTATTTCCATATCTAAGCTGGCAACAAGTTACAGGATGTCACATGCGCGAAGAGTGTTGAATTTGGAATCAAAGGATCTGGATTTGAATCCAGACTCTTTTACTCTACCTAGGTCATCTTATGCTAACCACCTAAACCTCACCATGCCTCAGTTTTCCAATGTGTAAAATAAGTATATTAGATTGGATAGATTCAGATGGCCTCTATGACCCTATCACCTTTTTGAGCCTTAGTTATCTCATCTGTAAAATGAAGGAGTTCGTTTGACCCTGGCTCTAAATATAAGATCTTAAGAGATTTTCTCATTATCCATGGATCTTTATCTCACACATGACGAAGGGAAACTATCCCTTCCCTTTACTTCCTCTCTACTAATTTCTAGCTCTCCTCCTTCAAATCCTGCTCAAACTTCACCTCCTGCAAAAAGGCTTTTCTCATTTATTCCTTTCCAACTTTTCTTTGCTTCTTTTGCTCAGCTTGCATTATATTCTCAACTTGGATCTTGCTATCAAGCCTTCAATTAGTAACTTACTGAGAAACAGACTTTCCTGAGTTGTCTACACTTTATTTTTCTTCAATTAATCCCTCCTTCTTTCTGTCCCCCTGTGCCCCCCACAGGAAGTGGTAGTCTTTGGCTCACCTTTTATATTTTTCCCAAAGAAACTGGTTCTGCACTCTCAGTATTTTCAAGATTCTATATTTAATCTCAGGCACAGTCTTATGAAAGAGATTATAGATGGTTCGGTAGCTTTTGTCCTCCTTGGAAACAGGCACTTGGATGAAGTCCTGAGATGGATCCATAGCAATCCAGGTTTCGGGATAAAAGTTTGCCGAGGTAACTACAGACGGACAGAAGACCTGGGGGGAGGCTGTTTCAGCTGCAGGAAGGGACAATGGAGGCATCCCACCAAGGGTCCTGATTTGGGAGAAAAGAAAGTATGTGTTTACAACACTTTGAAATAAATAAGTTTTGAACTCTGATTGGGTAATGCTTTACCACGATGTAAATGTGTTGTTTATAACTTGGTAATTATGTGCCCAGTTGGAATTTGCAAAGCATGGACACTTCTTTAAAAAAACAACCAACAGAAGAATGCCATGCCATGTAAGGAGGAGGAATGCAGCAAATGCTGTCGGTATGCCAAAGCAATGATCAGAATTTTCTTGGTCTCCTGTCTGTGGATGACTACTGTGTGACCTGGCCAAGTCCATCTATAAAACAAAGGGGGTTGGATCCAATGCCCTCCAAGGTCCCTCCAAGTCTAGACCACAGTTACTCTGAAGAAAGGCAGGGCAGGCTGCCACAAGGTATTTAGTGGACTCTTAAGTTAGAAACATCTTCCCTGTGCGATCATCATACATATCTTAGCCTTGTACATTCAAAGAAGCTCATCTCAAGCAAACGATGGTTTCTTTGGTTTCCTCAAAAACATTCATTAATGGAGGCAGGAATGGGGGGAACTAAATTGTTTTTTATCTGTTCCATTTTTAAAAATATAGACAAGTCACCTAAAGTTGACAAAAATCTGTATTTCTAGAGTCCATGCATACCAGGTCATCAGAGCATCCTTGTTAGCCCAAGGATGGAGATACTTAGGGTCTTTCCGCCCCCAGAAAATATGTGCACCAGTAAACTGACTCAATACCATCTTGGAGGAAGTAGCCCCCTTAGTGAGGCAGCATGATGTTTGGCCATTGTTACAAAATATCTCCCCACCCAGCACCCTGGCTCATTTCAGCTCAGCAGAGATGAGGCTGGCTGACCTTCAGCAGATTTTGTATTTTACATGCCATTAGAGAGTTAACCATTGTGGAGTGTTAAATCATGCCTTTTTGGTAAATTACCAGAAAATGACTTCAAATTTCCCAAGCAGATGACTTTTTTTATTAGAATAGAGGGGTAAATGGGGGTGGGGCACTAAGTAACCTTCCTTTTCTCCTTGGAGGAGTGAACATCTATGCTTGTGCTATCAGAGGTGACTGCTTGGTTTTAGTTAACTGTTTTCTTTGTTACAAAAGAAGGTGAATTAAGTTATGGGGAAAGGGGTCAGGGATATGCCAGAATGATAGTGTTGTTAAAAAAAAAAAGGCGAAAAGCTTTCACAAAACATCAGCAAAAAGGGAGTGGGGAGGCGATGGGTAAATTGAGGGCAGCCGGATTGCTGCATTCCCTAAGAAGGTTTGCTTAACCCGGGGTCCATGAGCTTGTTTTTAAATCGTCACTGTGGCACTATAATTGATTTCCTTTGAAATCCTATACATTTCATTTTATGCATTTCAAAACATGCTGAGAAGGGGTGACACACTTTACCAGACTGCCAATGGCGCACAGGACACCCACAAAAATGACTGGGAGTGCCTGCTGTATAGAGCAAGGAGTCTGGATCTGTGCCCTTTTAATTCAGGTCGGTTACTCTCAAGGAGCTGAAAATCTTCCAGCTGGAATAGCAGCAGCAACCTAGAGCAGTGGCTGATTTTCACCTGACTACGTGCTTACGTAGAATCAAACTTCTGAACTGTTTTCATACCAGGGGAGGAAAGAGGGAAGGAAAGACAGTGAGAGAGCAAATGCCCACACCTGGTCCCAGTTCCAGGGCCAGACAAGTATCACTGCTCAGCAGGAAACAATCACAAGGACCTACGCAGGCAGGCGGGCAGGCGAGCGGGCAGGTCTGGTTCTCCTGGGCTTAGGGTATTTTCATTCTAGTGACGCAGGTGGGGCAGCTGTGAATGGGCAGGCACCTAATCCCCAGGGGGGACCTCGCCTGAAACCACTGCTCAACCTTTCAGAGCAGGCCACCCCAGAGGTGAATCTCCATGAGTGGGAGGCTTGGGAAATGCACTCAAACCTAAAGACCTTTACTCAACCAAATCAGTCACAGTCAACCCAGAGGCACAAGGACATTGAGTCATCTTCCTCAGTGTTGTAGGATATAACAAACAAACACAAAGCAAGTCTCTTTTCTCCCAGGCGCCCACAGCTGGTGGAAACAATAGCCAACCTCTCCCCTCTCCCCCCAAAGGAAAGACCTGAAGAATGCTTCCTTAAAAAAGAAGGCTGTGAACACCTAGGTGTGAGAGCATGGCATGAGCAGTCAGGAGCAAGCATGTCTCCACCAGCCAGTAACGGGGCAGCCTGTGGCTTATTGGGATGAAGTCGCACCATCTATGAAGGCTTCTCAGACTCATGGAATGGTAAGAGCAAAAGAATTCTATAGCTTCAGGCGCGTGCTGACCCAACTGCCCCTTATTTGATTCTGCCCAACACCTAGCCTAGCAAGCTTTTTGGATCCTTTATTTATCCTAATCCCTAATGAATCTGAACTTTCAACCAGTTACAAATCCATTGAACTGAGGCAGCCGGGTGGCACATTGGATAGAGTCTTAGACCTGCAGGAAGATGATTTCGAATCCAGCCTCAGATACGTCTTAGTTATGGGACCTTGGACAAATCACTTAAACTGCTATTTGCCTCAGGTTCCTTGGCTGTAAAATAGGTACCATAAGGATTGTCAGGGTCAAATGAGATAATATTTGCAGAGCATTTGCCAACCTTAAAGCCCTCTATAAATGCTGGCTCTTATTACTGAACAGCCTAGAGCCCACCTCACCATCCTTCCCACAAGAAGACCATGAGATAAATCGTTTATCAAACGCTTTTTCCAAATCTTGGCAAATCCTGTCTACATGATACCTATCATCTATCAGTTGATAGAGAAAAAAGTCTAACACAATATGTTCTTGAAGAAAACTAGCTGGCCCTTTGTCGATATGAGCCATGGGTCATGACTTCCATTTCTGGCTGATCACAGACCATCTCTTTAATGATCTGTCCTAGAATTTTTCTAGAAATTGAAGTCAAGGTCCTTGGACCATAGCTTGCAATCTCTATTCTCTTCTTGTTTTTTAACCACAGATCTTCGCTTTTCATCAGTCTTGAGTGCCTCTCCCATTTCTCACCACCTTTTGACAATCACTGATGATGACCCAACCAATCGTATCCATCGGTATCCAAGGCGGATGCTAGGTGATCTGAATTCACCTTGACCAAGATACTCAGTGTCTCTAAGAGTTAGTTTCCATATCTCTAAAATGGGGATAACAGTAACTGAATTCTTACACGCTTCACGTGAGGAAAACTTTTTGTAAACCAAGCACTGTAGGAATGTGAAGCAATAATGATGGTTATGACAACATGTAGTCATGAGAAACATTGTGACTTGGTGCCTGGACATCAGTTTTAGAGTCAGGAAAGACTCAAGTTCAGGCAACATCTAGCTATCTGAACATGGGCAAGTCACTCAGGCTGTAAGTGACTGAGGCAACTCTGGCTCTAGAAGCTGTGGATAAGTTGGTGATTGCAAGAAGCAAAGAGAGTTTTCTATTCCACGTCAGGAGTTTCTCACAGTTGAAATTATACGTCTGTCCAAAATGTAATAACTAAGTGGTCATAAAAAACAACAACTCTGTAATAAAATCTGATAGTAGTGAAGGAGAAATGTGGCCTCAAGATAAACCCAACGGTAGGAAAAAAAACAATAAGAGAGAGGACAGGATTCCAGGGTACAAGCAAAATTTCTGTCCTGTTTTCCTTCTTACTACTGATCTTGTCTGCTTTTAAAAATTACGTGCTTAATATGAACCATTTCAGAACAGTAGCTACCATGAGCAGCAATAATAAATAACGGACCATTTGTATAAAACCTGAAATGGTTATAAAATGTTTCACATACAATATCTCATTTAACGTGCTGAGCGCTCTCTACCCACCAGTTGCCTTGGTGGAATGTTCAGGCATGGGGGTCCCTGAAGGCTCATATAGTTTTCCCACTGCATCCAGATTTTGAGGTGAGGGAGAAAGATCACATCTCCTTCAGGTACATCCACCAAGCTGAGGATATGACAGTCAACTTCCCTGCCTCTCTCTCACTTTGCCTACCAATTTCCTAAAATACACATGCTCTGCCTGTTTTGATAGTCACACAGACTTAAGGAGGGACAACTGTAAACACATCCTATCCCATCCAGACTCTGCCAGAAGTCATTTTCACTTGAAGAGTGCCCTCCCCCTTTCTTCCTACAAATGCCTAGACACTCATGGCTAACACGAGATAGCAGAACTATAGTTTCCTGAAAAGGTGGTTCATGACATTGAGTCAGAATTTCTTCTCACTAGTATTCCCCACAAGGACACTTCTCACTCAAGAGAATGTCAGGCCTGTATGATGGTCATGGTCTCAGTTGTTGGGATGCTCAAGATCCAAAGCAAAAGAGGTTTGCCATATTCACTCATTCATTCATTTACTAATAGAACACCAGTGCAGGAGTCAGGAGGACTTGAGTTCAAATCTCACCTCAGACACCTGACACTCACTAGCTGTGTGATCTTGGGCAAGTCACTTAACCCAATTGCCTCATCCTGGGTTATCTCCAGTCATCCTGATGGATCCTGATAGTCACTGGATTCAGATGGCTCTGGAGGAGAAGTGAGGCTGGTGACCTGCACAGCCCTCCCTCATTCAAAACAAAGTCAAGTGCAAGTCATGTTGTTATTTCTCTGATGGCATGGTCCTCTTAGACAATGAAGGATGAACATATACTCAATAATTCATTCATTAATTTGGATGAAAAATCCTTGACAAAGTAGCTATTTTTGCTTTTTTCTCTGTATTCCCAGTATTTACCAGTCTAAATACTTCTTTAGGGAATGCTTGCTGATTGGGTAATCGATAATCCAAAACATTTATTAGACACCTCTTATGTGCTGAGCTCTGTCCTACAACCTTCTTATGTTCTCCTGGCTGAGAGTTCAGTGTTTGTAGGTATCACAAAGCATGAATTCACCCACTTTGGTTATCTGAGATCCTAAGCTTTCTGACTTGCCAAAATTCAGCACAGTTCTCTAAGCACACCAGTCCCTTAATAAACATCCATCATAATCCTGCACATTGGGTAAAGGTCATTCATTTTCCAGATGATCTGTAGTCACCACCTGTGGAGTTTATCCTGGTAAGACCAGTCCCTGGCTTCACAGGATGAACATTATGAGTCACATAGCACTGACTGCTGACCTACTAGCTGCTTCCCACTATCCAACTGGAAGAGGTTCATTTAATGTGGAATGGAAAGAACACTGGCTCCTTTGGTACCCTGAGAAATCCAATCCCACCTCTGACACCAGCCACGTAACAAGGGGCAAATCACTGAAACCATCCTGGGTGTCACCTGTAAAAGATTTTTCTTTTTTAGGCATGACGGGTGAATCACTATCAACGTAAGGGGCTCCTGGTATTAAAAACTCCCTCTGTGGGTATAGGCCAGAATCTTGTTTAAAATGTATAGCCTTCCAGAGCAGCCTATAAGCATAAGCAGTGAGGAGGTAAGTGACTTGCCCAGGGTCACCCAGTAAGGATGCTCAAAGACCTGCCCCTAATGCACATTGCCTTGCTACAAATTTGAGATAATGATGCCTATGATACCAACCACAGAGACTTACTTAGGAAGGTCAAATGAGATGTCTGTAAATTGCTATGTAAAGGCCACTAATTATCGAGTTCATTTTTTCTCTTCCTGTGAAAAATCATCTTCTAAACTAATGAACCATATAAACAAGATTTCACAGGGAGTGCCCAATTTCTTTAAGAAAACTTATTTTTTTGAAATAATCAGAAATTCTCATTCCTATTTAAGTGACTATTTCCAAAATTTGAACTTGTTCCATTTAACCATTGCTATTATCTGAGACTTGTGAAATAATAAGCCACACTTTAAGTAACCAGGCTCTCACCTCAAATGAGAGGACAGTGCTTACGTCTGATACATTTGTCTCTTGCAGTATCAATACTAAAATATGCCAGTATGCTACAAAGGAACATGCAAATATTTTTCAGTCATCTGGTCGAAAGCCTTCCCCTCCTAAGCTATCTTTAGCCATCCACGCCTCCAAACACGTGCTGATGAGCTGCTGGGTGCAGAGGACACCTTAGACACAAGCCTCCCAGGAGCCCGGATTTCAGACTCTCTCCATCAGCACAGATTGCAATCAACATGGTCCAGTAGAAATCATACTGGATATTGGAATCAGAGGGTTTGGGTCTGAATGCCAGCTCCATCACTGACTACTGGTGTGACCTTGGGCAAGACAATGAAAGGGCTAGATAAGATGACTTTTCTGCTCAACATCTAGAACTGTCTCTGCAGTTTCGGCCAAAACCTTTATCACCTTGTGGCCAGTCAGGTGACGGGCTTCCCTAATTCCCTTAGCAAAGCAGGTATCCTGACAGCAAACACACCATCCCTTTCCAGGTCCCCACCTGGAGCTTTTCTAGCTCCCTAGGATCTGCTAGTGTTCATGCTCAAATCAATCAATCAGTAAACTTTTATTAAGCACTTACTATGTGCCAGGCACTGAATTAAGGGCTAGAGATCACAAAAAGAGGCAAAAGACAATTCTGGTCTTCAAGGGGCTTACAATCTACAACTCCACTAAAAGTACCTTTCCAGAAAACAAATCACTTCCACAATGGAGTAGAAACAGGACAGGAAGAAGATGCAATTCAAAGACAAATAAGGCAGGATCTCTGCCATAGGAAGACACTTCTGTAAATGCACAGAATACAGTGAAAAGCATGACAAGCACCCAAGACAACAGTGCGCTAAATCCGGTAAGTGGGAAATCTCTTTCAGCTGGGAGGATCCCAGAAGCTTGGCTTCATATATCTGACTTGCTTATGGTAATCAGAGTCTAAGTTGGGATGGTAGAGAAAAACATTCACGAGCAAATGAACTAGAGGTAGGAAACTGAGGACTAGGTTCGAGTGTAGGAAGTGAAACTGTCAGATATAAAAATGGGAAAGGTAGGCTGCATCCAAATTGCTAAGAGCTCTGAATGCCAAGGCTAGTGAGTTTGCTCTTTAGATGGGTGGAAATGGGGGGGCCACAAAAGGGATTTGTGCATTTGAAGTTAGCCAGCAGCTTGGACTCCATGGGCATTAGAGAGTCAAGCCAATCTAGAGAAATGGGATCCCATTAGCTATGGTCTGCATCTAGGGCTGATGACCTGGGAGCCCTTCCTTGCTCCACAGCTTGGGTGGACAGTGGGCTGAGCTGGTGATTGCAAAGCCAGTCAGATCACAGTCAAGAATCAGTTAGCATGTATTTATTAAGTGCTTACTCTGTGCCAAGCAGTGGCAATTCAAAAACAAAGAGACAAGCAAAGGCACAGCACATTTAATGGGAGACATAACACACATACAATATATACAGCCAAGGACAAACACAGGTTCTGGGGGCTGTGACTGGAGGTTCCAGCCCCCAACACTCCCAAAGGCAGCCTGAAGCAGCTTCAAATGTACTTGAGAAGAGAAGAAAGTAAGCATTTACACCGTACCTACTGTGTATCAGGCACTCTGCAAAGCACTTTATACTACCTCATTTCACAAGTGAGAAATATTTAATGAAATAAATCAAGCTACAACAAAACATCCATTATCTTCTTAGGAGGCTTTCTAAGTCAATGAGGCCCACAGGGATCCTTCTGACTGGGTTGTGACAGTGGCCCCCATTCCTATAGGAACTTGACACCACCAAAATACATGAAGTAGGTGATGACCTCTGCAGCAGTGGGGATGAGCGAAGAAGGCCTCTTGAGGAAGGTGGGCTTGGAGGGGAGTCTTGAAAGAAGAGGTAGAGAGGAGGAGGGAAAGGCCTGGGGGATGGATAATTCAGGATATGGAATGTCATGGATGACGAGCAGCCAATAGGTCAGAACAGCTGCATTGTAGCCGGCATGGAGGGGGGTCAAGTCAAGACTGAAAAGGTAGGCAGGGGCCTAGCCCTAAAGGCCTAGGCTCTCACATTGGCCCCCTAGACCAATATTATTCCTAGCGACATAAGTCAAGTAAGGGTCCTGAGATTTTAAAAGGGAATTCAGACGTGGGGGCAGCAAAGGGGGCCATTCCCCTGCTTACTGAGGCCAGATTTAGAAATAGGCAACATATGTGGGGCACTAACTATCCTGCTGCTTCCACAATTTTTTAAATAGTCTGTGGTTTTCCAAAACAAGTCTGTTTAAAAGAAAAACGAAAAGAGGGCCCCATCATCATTTATTTCAAGGTTGGGAACAAATTCACTTTCACCCTGTCTCCCCAACCACCCCCAATGCAGCAAGTTAATGAGCATTCTCGTCTGCTCCCAGGAGCTAAATCACATTGGATTGGCCCAGCACGCCAAGCTGCCACTCACGCTAATGACTTCCACCCTCTTACTAGGAGGACAATATGTTCCTAACTACTGGACTCTGACAATAGCATCTCCAGCTGTGCTGGCAAAATCACAGAAATGGCATTTTTATTAGTTCTAATCAAAAAAGGCTACAATGTAGCACTTTCCTCACTTGGCCTTTGATGAAGGCGTACATTCACCTCAAGCTGTAATGATGCAAAGAATGTTTCATCTCCCATGATTCCTGGACTCAAAGTGTTTCTTCAAAAATAATGTTCATGTCTCAAAGCTCAGGTTTGGTATTGTTAATGTAGTGTAGCTTTGATTGCTAGAGTTCACAAGAGTGGAACTGGAAGAAAATGAAAAACTGCAAAATGAAACAAAACCTAAAAGAAAAAGAGAGAGGGAAGGAAGGAAGGAAGGAAGGAAGAATGAAAGGAAGGAAAGGGAGAGAGAGAGAGAAGGAAGGAGGGAGGGAGGGAGGAATTCCCCCAAGTCAGTTTCTTCACTTCAAAAATTGCCTTGCCAACTCTCCCCAAAAGGAACGTCTAGTGACTAGCTCTCTACCTCTCCACTCTACACCAAACAGCACAAGTCAGATCAGCACTTTCAAAGTGAGTCCCCCACACGGACTTCCCCCTCCTCAAATGGTACCATGCATTTGGCTGGAGTTGCCATGAATTCCCAAGAAAAGCTCATTCTGGCAGTGGCAGCAGTGAATGCTAGCAGTTCCATGAGAAGGCTAACCACTGAAGGGGAAAGAGCACTGGATGTTGGAGTCAGAAGGCCTGGGTACACCCTGGTTCTGGTACCTACTACTTCCGTGACCTTGGGTAAGTCACTTCTCTCTGAGTCTATAAAATGAGAGGTTTGTTCAAGAGGTCATTATAATGTACAGCCCTGGGTTTGGAGATGAGGGACTGAGTTCAAACCCAGCTCTGCTGTTTACCACCTGCATGACCTTTGGCAAATGTCTCTACTTCTCAGTTTCCTTATCTGTAAAATAAAGGAGTTGGACTAGGTAACCTCTAAGATCCATTTTAGCTCTGGATCTGTGATCCCATGGTCTTATGACCTTGGGGTCCTTTGTCGCTCTGATCCCTCCTGTGCTTGCCCAGAGACAGAAGGAAGGCACTGGGTGACAAAGACTGAAGGGCTAGATGACTGTAGAATTAATGAATTCAGAAGGGTCCTATGACTTGGTCCTATGACCCTCAGAAAGGAGATACCCTGGAGAACTCATAAGAAGACACCATGCTTGTGTTAGTGAGATGGCAGACGATGTGTGGGGAATGTGAATGTCACAAATACTGCCACCCTGAGACGCAGCAGCTGGTTTGGAATTGGTCTTTTCCTCTTTCGATGACAGAGCTATACTGGGGGTGGGGAGGAGAGATCTAACTGGAAATGATTTATCTAAATATAAAAGAAATCAATAAAAAAGAAGCCAGTGCTTAATCATTCATCTTTCTCCTATTATTGCCACTCCCAGGATTTCCTGGCCAGGGCTCTCCCCTCCTCTCCAGGATTTATCCCAGCCCACATGGTGCTAACTCCATGCAGCTACAACTCACTGAGGGCTCCTAGCCCTTTCAAGTGAAAGGATTCTGCCAGAAAAAAAAGAAAGAAAAAGACAAATAAATTGGTCTCGAACTAGTAACATGAATATGCCATTCTCAGAGGAAAGCAGCTGCTCACCAATATGTGGAGGCAATCATTCCGCTTTTGGGGAGAAGGCATGCTGTTGTTTGCTTATCATGATATCATAGATTTAGAGCTGGTCTTCACAAATAATAGCTTGTAAGGTTTCCAAAGCACTTTACAAAACTTATCTCATCTGATCCTCCCAATAACCCTAGAAGGTAGTAGGAGCTACGCTATCCCCATTTTATTATAGACAAGGATACTGAGGGAAACAGAGATTAAGCGAGACACCCAGGGTCACCAAGCAAGTATCTGACGTAGGATCTGAACTCAGGTTTTCCTAGTTTCAAGTTTAGCCCTCTATCCAGCGTGCTACCTTGCTATGCATACTTTCCCCACTGGCTCAGTGCCCACAAAAGCCCTTTGAAATGTTTACTCAGAAAACTATGGCAATTGCTGCTAATCCCAAATACAGCGAATTCAGGTACTCCAAAGCAAAGAACAGAGAGATAAAATGACAACAGAAATGTATAATTCAATGACTAATCTTGGTCCCAGAGAAGAGTTGAGAAAATTCACTCATTTTTCTGTTTTCAGAGGGTAGGGAAGGGAGACATAGCAGGTACTTAATAAATGCTTATTGTTTACTGACATTGCATAGCACATATTCTGTCAGACCCAATCCATGACTTGATTAGTTTTTCTAGTTCCTTCCTTCCTTCCTTCTTTCCTTCCTTCCCTCTTACCTTCCTTTCTTTCTTTCTGTCTTTGTTATAACAGTTAGCTTGGTAGGTAAGACAGGGGAAGGGGTACATTTGAAAATCAAGGTGATGTAACACCTAAGTTCTTTTGTTTTCATGCAACAGCATTGGATTTGGAATCAGGAACGATCTGGGATTGAGTTCTCCTTCCTTCCAATCCTTACTATTCGAGTCACAGTAGCTAAGTCACTTTCCATCCCTGAAGCTTAACTGCCTCACCTATAAAATGGAAAGAAGTAACATGCCATAGAAAATAGACAGCTACCTTTGGAGGCAGAAAGACATGGGTTCAAGTGCAACTTCTAACACACACTGGTTTTGCTGCATGACCCTGAATAAATCACATAAACTCTCAGTGGCCCTAGGCAATTATCTCAGTATATCAAGTACAAGAACAGTTACTGACTTGCCTTGGTATAAAATTTCCTAATTGAGTGAGATCATAGGTCCAGTAAACAACAAAACAGGTACCACTACCATCTGCCTTATAGGGCTCCCAGTGTGAGACACAAAGGAGAAAGTCAATGTAAAGTACTTGCTTTGTACTTTAGAGTGAGCATTTAGAATTAGTTTAGAGTTAGCATTTCAGAAACCTTTAACTCATATATCAGCACTAAAATAAAAATGTAACAAGTGTCCAGAAAGCCCTAATATATCTGATCAATGCCAACTCTTGGCTTCAACTCTGCATTGGACAGAAGAGTATCTTTCACGTTGAAAGATGTTCTCTAGTTAGCACTGAAAGGCAGCCAAAGCATATAAGGGCCAGTTCCTGCATGTTTCTAAATACACATCCAAGGAGCAAGAGAGTGCTTTCTGGGTCTACTTACTGGAGATAAGGCATCAGCACCAGGCAGGACCGCAGGAGGGGTCTCTTCTTCATTATCCTTCGATTGAAGATGGTTGGCTGGTAGTTATCTTTGATGTTCAGAATGTACTGGTGATGGAACATGGAGAATCGGACCTCCCGCAGGCCCCGGAAGCTGGTTTCTCCTATCAGTCGAATAACAGACTGTTGAACAATAGACTGTTCAATTAGAAAACAAAATGGACCAGAGGAAAGCAAATTAATAAACAGTCAAAACAAAACCAAATACCAACTTCACCAATGTCACCGCCTCTAGACAGAAAGAGAGGAACATGGGTCTGCAGATTCAGTGCTAGAAGGAACTTCAGAGACCATTCATCCACCCTATCATTTGTCGGATGAGGGAACAGAAACCCAAAGAAATCAACTTTCCCACGATCATAGAATAAGTGGCAGGGACAGGATTTGAACCCAGGTCATCTGACTTCAAATCAAGCATAATTTCTACGCTACTACACTGCCTCTGCTCCAACTACTCCAATGGACCTGGGGTCTCCTTAATGTGGGTATCTCTTTCAATGATGCAGATTACAATTCATCCATAGTATCTTTGCAAAAAGAAAAAAGGCAATGTTAAGGTAAAATGAGTTTTACTCTGTGTAAAGCAGGCACAGATCAGAGAGGGAGTCTACTTCCTCTGTTCAATGTGACATGGCTTCTCTCACATGACAATAGCATCCCAGAGAGTGAGAAAAGCTCTGGACTGTTCTGCTAGGACCAAGATTCACATTCTACTCTGATGCTGTGACTATCTGTGTGAGTCTCTATTTGTTCATACTTCTTGGGGGAATTTCCATAAGAGGAATTAAAGGTGGAATTGTGCAAAGTTCAAATAAATCAATCCAGTCACTAGTCCAAGAAGCCTGCCAAAGGAAAAAGTAAAGGCCAGACCAATTATCTGCAGAATACATTTTAATGTCACCTTCTCTGCATACTAGATAGCTGCTAAAAGACAATCAATTATTTCATCTATGACACTGTCTAGTAACTAATACACACCATTTCCTCTCTTTATTCCTTTTTAAAGAAGAGTCTAAAACAGATAACCCAGCTTTCCTTTTGTGTGTGTGTGTATGTGTGTATTTATTTGTGTATGAGTGTGTGTACACATAGAAAATAAATTTATTTCATGGAGAAAGGCCAACTCCTTCAGATGTGAAATTAATCCTCTGAAGTCAATTTCAAGGCTTTTAGACATGACTTGACATTCTCTACCAAAAAATCAGAGTAGACCAGCATCCTTTCCTTATTTTTCTTTGTGATTAATGAGCTGTCCTCAGTACCTTGGACTAAGGATGCCTTCTCAGAGAGAGCAGAGTAGGAAACAGGAATGATTGATTGGCCCGACCACAACTCAATAAACATTTGCAAGTACATCTTCCTGGGGACAGAGTGTGACTGTTCTCTCCTAGTCTCTCCACAGACTAACAACATCACATGCCCTCCTCCCATGGGCCAGGTGTGGCCCTGAGATACTCCAATATACACACTTCGGATTGAAATTTGCTTCAAATTGGAGGGATGGGGCAACATTTATCTTTTGGATTTCATTTTTTAAATTCAAACACATACCCATGTAGACATACCAACCACTCTTACCACCCCCTACTATAAATAATTTAGTTCTATTTTCCACTGATTTTGACAAGTTTCAGAGGCTAGTATTTGGTTTCTGTCAAAAAATGAGACTATATTTCTGATGATGAGAAAAATAGGAATAAAAAACTGAAAAAAAATATGAAAAAACATTGAGAAGAGTAAATTTTTCCATCTGGTGAGTCAGTCTTTAGCTTTTTTTGTTTGTTTCTTTGCTTTATGCTCTTTTGAATTAGCATAGATACATAAGCTAGATACATCTTAACTCATAAGGTCTTGGATTTAGAAAGGATCTCATCGGCCAGAGTCAAACCTCATTCAATAGATGAGAAGACAGAGGAACAAAGAAGTTAAGTGACATTTCCTGTCACAGAGGTAGGGTTTAAACCCAGGTCCTCTGGTTCACAAGCCAGCACTCCCTTCCATTATACCACACTGCTTCCCCATCTAGGATTGAAAATGGTCCCTGGTCATTACTGAGATGAGATACAAGTGACAAAGGAAAAAAGAAAAGGGTCAAATCATGCCCCAATATCATTTTGATAATTAACAATCGGTACCTCTGGGTACTCTCGCCAGCCAAAATGATCTCTGCAGAAATACTTCCAGACTGTGTGGTAGTTGGAGTTAACGTTGAAAGAAGAAGGAGTGGACAGTCTTCGAATTTGGTCAAATTCGGTCGTGTCATACACACTCATTGCATTCAAATCTGCCCAGAATTCATGTCCCCTAAAAAAGAGCAAGGGAACCAAAATTTAGTGCATTCACAAATGACATTTCAGCCTTTGATCAAGTTAAACTCACTGAGGTATGCAGGAAGGCTCCTCATTACAGGGTAATAGAATGAAGAGGACAGTAAAGCTGTTTACATATTGGTAACCTATTGTCAAAGCATGAGCACCCATGTTGTTCTATTGGCCTAGAATTCCAGGTCTCCCATTTTTCTTTTGTTTTGTAGGATCATATGTTTAAAGCTGAATGGGAGTAGTCATTTAGATTAACATCATTCCTCACTTTACACATGAGGAAACTGAGGCACAGAAGTTAAGTAACTTGCCCAAGATCACACAAGAAATGTGTCTGAGGCAGGACTTATCTCAAATCTTCTTGTCTCCAAACCCAAAGTGCTATCCACGGAGCCACTTTCCCAAAACTAAAATAAGTTCCCTGACAGCAGGGACTATTTTTTCTATTATTGCCTAACAAAAACTTGTTTGAACATAATAGAGACAGCCAGGTGGTTCAACAGATAGAACACCAGAGTTCAAATCCAGCCTCAGACACTTCCTAACTATGTGACCCTGGGCAAGTCACTTTGCCTGTTTGTCTCAGTTTGCCTCAGTTTCTCCCTATGTAAAATGAACATAAGAACAGCACTTTCATCCCAGAATTGAGGACCAAATTAAATGTTTTAATGTGCTTAGCATAGTGCTGGCATATAGTTGGCATTTAATAATTGCACTAAGCATTGTTCCCGATAAATATCACTCATTATTAGAATCACCTGGCTCTCTTGTTGCTTGCTATAGGAAGTCAGGAAATGTCTATGTTTGCCTGATGAATAGCAGGGAGGAGAAGAGGAGAAATGAATGATATTCACATGCCAAGCAATTCTCACTAACTCTACCTGCAATGGCAATAAACAGCAATGTTCTCTTTCAAGCCTATGGATGGTAAAAGTGCCAGCAGGATCTGACAAAATTTTCTTTAGAAACAATTTATTTCATTATCAGGAGACTAAGCTATGAGGATATTCAGGATTATTTTGATATCCAGTGATACTGCAAAACTGACATTTACAGGCTCTAGAAACCCATCAGGAAAGGAAGAAAGGAAGGAAGGAAGATGGGAAGGAGGGAGGGAAGAAGGAAAGGAAGAAAGGAAGGAAGGAAGGAAGGAAGGAAGGAAGGAAGGAAGAAAGAAAGAAAGAAAGAAAGAAAGAAAGAAAGAAAGAAAGAAAGAAAGAAAAAAGAAGAAAGGAAGAAAGAAAAAGAAAGAAAGAAAGAAACCCTAACACAGAGAAGCTATTATATGAATGAGAGCCTGTTAGGAAATTCACATGTCTGATTCATAAAGAGGAGCCTGATGAAAACATGAACATTTGGATTTTCTTTCTTTTTGTAATGGAACATCCTCTAAGTTTTGAAAACAAACGAAATTTTTTTAAATAAACAAATGTTAAATATCTTTAAACAATGGGTGTTGCCACAGGCATGGGAGGCAGTGAAACATAAGAGAAGGTGTCCTAGGTGGGGCAAGCTCAGTCAGAATTTCAGCTCTGCCACCTACTACCCATCTGACCCCTTAGGCCTCTCCGGCCTCAGTTTCTTCATCAGTAAAAGGACAGACGATTCAGCTATGGTCTCTTTCAGCTTGAAATCTCATGAATATTCGATAATTATATGACATATGAAATAATGGAATCCTATTTTTTGTTAATACTGGAAAAGCGACTCAATTTGCCAGAGACAATCTTAAAATGGACCCTTGTAGCACACAAGCTGATTCCTTTCCATCTGGCTAATGGAGAGATGTTGGTATATGTGAAAATCCAGGTGTTTGGACAGATTGTGGCTATTAAGTAAATTGCTCCTGCCTGTCATTCTGGGGCTTTGGAAGTGTGTCAAATCAGGCCATGAAGCTCGGCTGGCTGGACAGAGCCAATGGGGTCACTGGCCTGATCACCACAAAAGTCAGCTAGCTGTGCTCCCAAGTTCAAGGCACAGTGTGTACCCACACCCTGGGGCTGGTCATGTTGCACATGCATGTAAATCAGCCATGATCCCACTCATAGAACGAGGATGAGTCAACATAAACCCATCGGCACTCCTGGGAAAGCATCTCCAAGCCACATGCCACCGACTGAGCCGCCTATAAAAAGACAACAGCCTATGACTCTGTGGCCAAGTCCTAAACTTTCTCCCACATTAAATCAATTAGCAGGGCCTGGATAAATGATTAGTATACAGATGTTGTTTTAAAATAATCTGACAAGTGCAATTTTGAAAATGGTAGGGGGTGGGGGAAGGAGGGAAAGCATGAGCACAAGCAATTCTGCCCCAGTGAGATCACTCTCTGTTGGAAAGAAAGCAAAGTGCCCTCCTCCCTCATCATGTGGGACTCCAAATATAACCAGCGACCACAGCCTGTAATACTAGTTAGTGAACTTAGAAATTCTCACTGGTAGTGCTAACAGTGAGAGAGAGACAGACACATAGAAAGGCAGACAAATGTACAGAGAAATAGGAAGGAGGAGGAGGAGCTCTTCCATACAAGGAGCACTAAATGGAAAGCTGGAAGGACCTAGTCCCAGACCCTCATTTTACAGATGAGGAGAAAACAAGAGATTCAAGCAGGAAGCAGCAGTTAGGATCTGATTCAGCTCCTCTGGAGTATGGAATGGCTGGCTCCTGTTAACCCAAGAGTCCAATGTCATCTGCCCTTCCCTTTGTCCTCACAAAGTCCATTCCCGCAGGGTCTTCTGGTCTCTACTTGCTAGTTCTGGTCTGGATCAATGAGCAGGTAGGCAAAGCTTCAAAGATATTTCATAGGCAGAGGAACATTTTGTGACTGATTGGACTCCCCACAACTCTGATGACTAAAACTGGACCACTGTGTATCTAAGTGGGAGACTGACCAATGGGTCTCCTGGGCATACCTGCCCCAGCAAACTCACTTTCCTTATCAGATGCCACACTATTGTACCAGGCAAGGCACCAGCCTGGATGGTTTCCCTGGGGGGCCCCATCATAGGATCCTAGACTTCAAGTTGGAAGGGCCCTCGCACGGTTGAGGTTTGGCCGTGCTATCAACACCAACTCTCATTTTACAGAAGAACCTGAGGGACATCAAGATGGGCCATCATACAGGCAGAATCTGAACCCATGTTGTGGGACTCTAGTGGGAGCACCCTCTGCTTTGCATCAGGCAGCCCTTTAGCCTTTCCATTGGCACACACCAACACTATTCTCCCTAAACTCCCAGATTCCAAAATGAAACATGCTTCCTCTTCAAACTTAATGCCTAGTTGATTTGCCTGCAATTATGAGCAAATCATTAGGAATTCCATAAGGAGGTGAAACAGAACTTCGTCATACGTTAATATGCATGATCCCTGGTTTTTCCTGACTATATTTCCTGTGTATATTGAAATCATCTGGTTAATTGACCAACACGTTCTGAAACCTGGCAGCTCTGGTTAGAGAAAGGGTGGGAAAAAACTTTGCATACTGAAACTATTACAGAGTTAGTTTTACTCAGGTCCCCATTCAAGTAATTGCTACTTTAGGGAGGGAAATGCTTCCGGTATCTTGATTTGCATGAGAATGCTAGTGACCCCTCCTAGATTGTTCACAAGTCAATTCTTTGGGTGCAGTGACAAATCATGCACTACATCAATGGGTAAAAGTACTGTTTAGCCTTTCAGAGACAGATCAAAAATAAGTGAAAAACATTACAGCTTTCTTTTGTAAAGATTCATCTTACCACCTGGTCTCCCTTGAACAGGACATGTTTTAGATAGGAGTAATGAGGACAACTTTCTCTGTTGGAGATAGAGAAATAGCTCCATAGGGCTCCTGAATACCAGCATTGCCCTCCACCACTACCCGCTTCAAGGTGCTACTTGAATTGATCACACATCATAAAAGTGCAAAACTGCAGGATTCAATAAAGAGTTTAGGTCTGGATTCATCTTAGAAACAATAACTGAGTTGAATCCATGAGTGCTGATAATATCACTAAATGAAATCCTCTGAGAGAGGGAGATAGGGGCCAGGATAGAGCCATGGGGGACACTCGGGGCAAGCTAGAGGATCAGGCAATGAGGGCTGAAAGGCAAGGGTCATATAGGGAAGAGAACTAGGAGAGAGCATTGTCACAAAAATCTGGAAGAAAGGATCAAGAAAAGGGTGATGGTCAATGTCCAAAGGCCAAGAATGATGAGGATTGAGAAAAGGTGATTGGATGTGGTCATTAAAAGCTTACCAGTAACTTTGGACAGAGGAATTTGGGTGGAATAATGAGGTTGGGAATCAGACTGTAGAATGAAAAAGAGAAGGAGAGAAGACGCCTACATGGTTGTACATTATTGCCTTCTCTAGGAGGTTAGCCACAAAGGCAGAAGAGACATGGGATGAGAAGCTAGAGATGGATAAGAAAGGGGCTAAGACAGTGGCTCAGCAATGACACAACTAATCAACTTTCTTAATCATCTACTATACACCAGGCACTGTGTGACCAAGAGTCAGAAGACAGTTCAGTTCCTGCCTTCAAGGAACTTACAATCTCATGGGAGAGACAATATGCAAATAAATGTACACAAATGAGCTACGGATAGAAAAACAGGAAATAATTACAGAAGGAAGACACCAGAATTAGGAGGGGGTGAAAAAAACTTCCTGTGAAAAGATGGGGTTTTAGTTAGGACTTAAAGGAAGCCAAGGAAGCCAGTCAGTGGAGGGTTGAAGAGAGAGTATTCGCCATAGCATTTTATAATTGCTCTAGGGAGTGTGTGTGTGTGTGTGTGTGTGTGTGTGTGTGTGAGAGAGAGAGAGAGAGAGAGAGAGAGAGAGAGAGAGAAAGACAGAGAGAGAGAGAGACAGAGAGAGAGATGGGCAGCGCTGGACTTTAGTAAAATCACTTTGGCTCCTAAATAGGGGATGGTCTAGAAGCAGGCAGACACTCCCCCACTCCCCACTAAGCAGGCTACTGCCAGCAGTGGTGAGGGGGCCTGCTCTAGAGTGGGGACAGTATCAGAGGAGAGAAGAAACTATACTTGAGAGATGCTGGAGAAGTGAAATCAATTGCAAAATGGCAACTACTTGAATATAGGTTGGAGGGCTAGAAGTGAAAGATACTGAGGAGGTGTCCAGGACAACTCCTAGGTGGAGAGCCTGAGGAACTGGGAAGACAGTGTTGCCCTGGGGAACAGAATAAGCCTACTCTGAGCCAGGCATGTGCTAAGAGCTTTATAACTATTATCTGATTTGTTGGTGGAGCCAAGATGGCAGAGTTAACCGCACAGATTTTCTAGAACACTTCCACCAAGCCCAATCAAATACCTGCAAAAAATGGCTCTTAACAAATTCTAGAGCTGCAGTACCCACAGAATGATGGAGTGAAGCAAAGTCCAAGATAGCCTGAAAGGTGGCCAGGAAGTGTCTATCGCACCACACTGGGAGCACAGCGCAGTCCAGTATGGGCCTATGTCCCAGCACAGACAGGACCTGAGCAGGCCTTGGGGAGACTGAATTTCTCACACCTGTGATGGTTTCCAGCCTTCAGGATCCCAAAACGCTAAGGACAAATTGGAAGGTAAGTGCAAATAGTCTGTGGGACCAGTGCAGAAAAGTGGAGTAGTCTGGCCCCAGCCCCTAGGCTGCTGATGGGGGAGGGTGTGGAGGAACCCCGGGCAGCCGCAGCAGTAGCAGGAACAGCTGCACCCACTGTTTCTGGAGCTCCAGGCCCACAGATTGTAGGGAGATCAAGCAGCTGACAGTACACCCCCCCCCCCGCCCCACCACCGCAAGAGAACTACCTTAACAAAGAGCTCAAAAGTCAAGTAAATGGCTAGGGAAATGAGCAAAAACTGGAAAACGAATCTTACTTTGGTGACAAGGAAGACCTTGCAAAGAAAAGAAAATAAAGTCAAAGCTCCTCCCTGTAAAGTCTCCAAGAAAAATATGAATTGATCTCAGGCCATGGAAAAGCCCAAAAAGGATTTTGAAAATCAAGTAAGAGAAGTAGAGCAAAAAATGAGAGTGATGCAGGAAAATCATGAAAAACAGGTCAACTGCTTGTTAAAAGAGACCCCAAAAATGCTGAAGAAAATGACACTTTAAAAAACAGGCTAACCCAAATGGTAAAAGAGATCCAAAAAACCAATGAGGAGAAGAATGCCCTAAAAAGCAGAATTGGACAGATGGAAAAGGAGATCCAAAAGCTCACTGAAGAAAATAATTCCTTAAAGGTTAGAATAGAACAGATGGAAGCTAATGACTTTATGAAAAAACAAGAAATTACAAAATGAAACCAAAGAAATGAAAAAATAGCAAACAATGCGAAATATCTCATTGGAAAAACAACTGACCTGGAAAATAGATTCAGGAGAGACAATTTAAAAATTATGGGACTACCCGAAAGCCATGATCAAAAAAGAAGCCTAGACATAATCTTTCATGAAATTATCAAGGAAAACTGCCCTGATATTCTAGAACCAGAGGGTAAAATAAATATTGAAAGAATCCACTGACTGCCTCCTGAAAGAGATTTCAAAAGAAAAACTCCTAGGAATATTGTAGTCAAATTCCAGAGTTCCCAGGTCAAGGAGAAATTTTTGCAAGGAGCCAGAAAGAAGTAATTCAAGTATTGCGGAAATACAATTAGGATAACACAAGATCTAGCAGCTTCTACATTATGGGACAGCAGGGTTTGGAATATGATATTCCAGAAGTTAAAGGAACTAGGATTAAAACCAAGAATCACCTACCCAGCAAAACTGAGTATGATACTTCAGGGGACAAAATGGTCATTCAATGAAATAGAGGACTTTCAAGCACTCTTGATGAAAAGACCAGAGCTGAATAGACAATGTGACTTTCAAACATAAGAATCAAGAGAAGCATGAAAAGATAAACAGGAAAGAGAAATCATAAGGGACTTACTAAAGTTGAACTGTTTACATCCCTACATGGAAAGATAATATTTGTAACTCTTGAGACTTTTCTCAGTATATGAGTAGTTGGAGGGAGTATACATATATAGCTGAGTAGGAAGGGATGATATCTAAAAAAATAAAATTAAGGGGTGAGAGAGGAATATATTGGGAGAAGAAAAAGAGAAATGGGATGGGGCAAATTATCTCTCATAAAAGAGGCAAGAAAAAACTTTTTCAATGGAAGGAAAAAGGGGGGAGGTGAGAAGAAAAAATGAAGCTTACTCATCATATTTGGCTTAAGGAGGGAATAGCATGCACACTCAATTTGGGATGAAAATCTCTCTTACATTACAGGAAAGTAGGGGAGAAGGGGATAAATGGGATGTTGGGAGGATGACAGAAGGGAGGGCAAATAGGAGGAGAGGGTAATTAGAAGTAAATATTTTTAGGGGGGGCAAAGTCAAAAGAGAGAATAGAATAAATGGAGGGCAGCATAGGAAGGAGGGAAATATAGTTAGTCTTCACAACATGACTTTTACAGAAGTCTTTTCCATAACTACACATGTATAGCCTATACTGAATTTGCTTGCCTTCTCAGTGGGGACGTGTGGGAGGGAAGGAGGGAGAGAAGTTGGAACTCAAAGTTTTAAATGTTAAAAATTGTTTTTACATGCAACTGGGAAATAAAAAATACAGGTAATGGGGTACAGAAATCTATCTTGCCCTACAAGAAAATAGAGAAGATGGGAATAAGGGAAGGGAGGGGTGTGATAGAAGGGAGGGCAGATTGGGGGAAGGGGTAATCAGAATGCACAATGTCTTGGGGTGGGGGGAGGGGAGAGATGGGGAGAAAATTTGGAACTCAAAATCTTGTGGAAATAAATGTTGAAAACTTAAAATAAATTTAAAAATAAAAAAAAAATTATCTAGTTTAAGACTTACAAGAATCCTGAAAGGGATCTCAGCCATCTCAGGGAGGGAGGGGAAAGGAGGGGGGAAAAATCTAAGATATATGGAAGTGACTGTAGAAAACTGAAAATAAATAAAATGATTTAATTTTAAAAAAAGAATACTGAAAGGGAGGTCCTATTATTATATCCCAGTTTTACAGATGAGGAAGGTATGACAAACAGAGGTGAAGTAACTTGCCCAGAGATACACAGCTAGGAAACGTCTGAGACTGGATTTGAACTCAGGTCTTCCTGACTCCACTTTGTCACCTACTGGTCTCAACCTGGGATGGTTGCTTCTCTTCTGACAGAGGCTGGAAACCAAGCAGAGGCTCTCACAGCAGGATCATATGATAAGAATTAACATCCAAATCATGTCAGTGGCAAGTACATTTTGGGGTAGAGGCCAAGGACAAGTGTCACATGGGGAGTGAGGGGGGTAGTTGCTCCCAGAACAAGAAAGCTGCATGGAAGGTATGGTCTCATCTGATCAAACAGGATGTCCTGGAGGAAGTGGGATTTTAGAAGCAATTTAAATGGTAACCTACCTAGCCAAGCTACAGACCCATCTGGTTGGGGAAGTAGCAGGAAAGTGAAGAAAAAAGGAGAAAGCTGCTTCTGGTACTTAGTGGTCCCCCACTCCCCTTCGGGAGAAGGGTAATCAAATGGAAAGAAAGTCACAATGGACATCAATGTCACAGAAAAGCTTATATTCACCTGTGCTGATATTTCCTATTCCTTTTCATCTCTGGATTTAAAAGCACCCTGAAGTCAAAGGACATAGATTCAAGTCTCACCTGATTCTTACTACCTGAGTAGCCGTAGGCTTCGTAGGCTTCATTTAGGAACCTGTACCTCAGTTTCCTTCCAAGTAAAAATGAGAGGGTTGAACTAGATGACTTCAGAAATCCATTCCAGCTCTAAATCTACACATCCAACATCTGAAAAGAAAACATCATGGGCCCCAGGAATTGAGCAAGTTAATGAAATCTGAACTGATTTCCCTGAAATGTGATGCTTCCATGGAGAATTCGAAAGCAACAGAGCCCAAAGGCCAGGCGCTGGGGGCTACATCCTCAAGGATGGATATGAGTCACTTCACTGATGAACAAAGCTGCTTCCATAGGCTTCCTTCGCCAGCACACACCCCAAGATGAGGTTTCAGACACCAAATAACTGGGCTCTAACAAGAGAAGCCATTTTCCCGGCTTAGGTGCTCTACCCCTGCTCTCCTCCCACCCTGCACATATCTTGACAAACTAATTAAGTCTGACATTCTCCAGCATATTTTACCAATGCCTGGTGTGCCAACACCCACACTGATTCAGCAAATATGCCCCCACATGGTCATTATCTCTTTGTGTGCCTTGAAAAGGAGGCACCTACAGACCAGAAAGGAGAAAATAAGACTTCAATGTAAATGGTAAATAATGTTGGTGGGAACACCCAAACGAATGAAAGGAAACTGGCTTTGAAGAACATCATCCCCATCGGAGATAAGTGACACCATCTCTCCTAGGTCCTGTCCACCCACCTGCACCCCCACCCCCTACACTTTGACCCTAGTACAGAGAAGAGCTATTTCTGAGCTCATGACTTAGAAATCACCTAAAACAGGGAAAAACATAACTTTGCTGGGAATAAAATGTCTACTGACAATCAAGGTAGATAACATCGATTTTTATTTCCATTAGAGCTTAAGAAAAAATTCACACTTAGACCTTTTAAATCTTTAGTGTATGTTTAGGGAAACTGAGCCAAGGTAATTTAGACTCTGAAGAAGAGGCAACATTTGCACAACTGTCACAGAGAAGAAAAATGAAACTGAAGGACTGCTGAATCTCCCTTTTAAAGAAGGATGTTGAATTCTGATTGCCAGCCAGGGAATGGATATTGAGAGATCAAAATACTCAGTCACCAGGGATAAGTACAAGCGGGTCTTTGGTGTTCTAAACTGCTCAGCCCAATCAAGCAATAAACATTTATTAAGCTTCCATTATAAGCTGGGATCTGTGACAGAACTGCAAAGACAAAACATAAAATAGAGCTCAGTCTCTTGGAGGTGGGGATGACTTCTACTAAACTATGCAGGTAAGTAATAATACAAACAATGTGCAAAGCAAATACTTCTCTCCTTTGGTTGGAAAGGCCAAAGCAGCTGGGGGACCCTAGCAACTGGGGGTATCAAGCATTCGGTAATCACTGAAGTATCAATCTGTGCCCAGCACCGTACTGAGGACGCAAGGACAAAATCAGCTTGGGAAGCTTCCCACTTTATGAAGACGTCATGGGCATACAGACTTCCAGCTGGAAGTGATCTTGGAGGCCAATGAGTTCAGTTCTTTTTACAAAGGAGAAACTGAGAGAGATGCAAACCCAAACAACTCTGAAGGGACCACATCATACCTATCAGATGGGCTAACATGACAAAACAGGAAAATGATAAATGTTGGAGGGGATGTGAGAGTTGGAACATTAATTTATAGTTGGTGGAGCTGTGAGCTGATCCAACCATTCTGGAGAGCAATTTGGAACTATGCCCAAAGGGCTATAGAAATGTGCACCTCCTTTGACTCAGCAACACCACTTCTAGGGCTGTATCCCAAAGACATCATAAAAATAGGAAAAGAACTCATATGTACAAAAATATTTATAGCAGCTCTTTTTGTGGTGGGCAAGAACTGGAAATTGAGGGGATGCCCATCAATTGGGGAATGGCTGAACAAAGTGTGGCATGTGAATGTATTGTAATACTACTGTGCTATAAGAAATAGGCAGACTTCAGAAAAACCTGGAAAGACTTTTATGAACTGATGCTGAGTGAAATGAGCAGAACCAGGAGAACATTGTACACAGTCACAGACACAGTGTGTGAGGATTGTTTCTGATAGACTTAGCCCTGTTCAGTAATGCAAGGACCTAAAACATTTCCAAAAGACACATGATGCAAAATGCCATCATCCACAACCAGAGAGAAAACTATGGAGTCAGAATGCAGAATAAAACGACTTTTCTCCTTTGTTAAGTTTTGTTTTTCTCATAGTTTCTCCCATTCATTTTATTTCTTCTATGTAACATGACTAATGTGAAAAATGTATTTAATAAGAATGCATGTGTACAATCCATATAAGATTGCATGCCATCCTGGAGAGGGAAGAGGAGAAAATTTGGAATTTCTGGAAGTAATTGTTGAAAACTGAAAACAAATAAATTAATAAATTTGGAAAAAATGAGAAAATAGGCCAAATCCAAGTTTTTGAAATTAAAGAGGGAGAGAGAGAGACAGAGAGAGAGAGAGAGAGAGAGAGAGACAGAGAGAGAGAGAGAGAGAGACAGAGAGAGAGAGAGAGAGAGAGAGAGACAGAGAGAGAGAGAGACAGAGAGACAGAGACAGAGAGACAGAGACAGAGACAGACCAGGTCTCCTTACTGTGTATCTTGGATCTCCCTCCCTTTTGGCCATCTGGTGAATCCTAGAGACCCCCTTCTTGGGATATTATTTTTAAATTCATAAAACAAAATACATAGTATTATAAAAAAAATCAATAGAATACAGTTATCTATATGAATTTTAAGACCCAAGTTTTGCAGATACCAGGTTAAGAACCCCTATGGAAGATGGGGGAGGGGAGATAAAAGCTATTCAAAGTCTTTGGTTCACAGCGAAAGGAGAGAGAGGCCAAAAGGCAGTCTGTCTGAAGTACAGGCCCTCCTGTTGTAAACCCCAGATAAGGATGGTGGCTGGAAACAGAGAGTACTGGAAATATTTCACAAGCGCACCAAACAAAACAGAACTGGCTCCCAGTGGCTGCCTTTAGTGTTCAAATGAGCTCATCTGACAGCCCTAGGGTTCTCTGGGACCAGAAAGAGACACTCAGTAATGTCACAGCCTGATGAAAATTAACATTGCATCCTGAACCTCCAAAGTACATGGAAAGCCCATGGACTGTTTGTTCATGTTTAGGGGGCCCTGGGCTCTCCTCACTTCCTGTTTTAGAAACATTGTTTTCCATTTCTTTTGTGAACTATAACATCTCTGTGAATAGTCTCTCAACTTGGAGAGCATATAACTGGGGGGTGGGGTGAGGAAAGAGGATAGAAAGAAATCTATGGTGCTTTCAAAAATTCTTGTACAAGAAAAGCAGAAAGTGCTATACTGACGCCATTCTATTTCTTTTTTTTTCTTTTTGGAGGTGAGGGTGAGGTTTAGGGTGAAATTCACCTCTTCTGAGAACTCTGGATCTTGTGTAACGTAAGGGACTTAGAGTTGTTTGGGGTACTGATTGTGGAGTGATGGATCATGGTCCCCCAGTTGTTTGAAAACAGGGCCACTATAGTACATGGTCTCTCTCCTGTCCTGTACAATTTAAAAATATCTGGATAATGAGTGAAAAGAAAATTTGTCACAAGATTCCTTGAAAACCAGTAGTGAGGAATGGGCTGACTTTCTGACTTTCAAGTAGGAAGCAGGGCAGTTGCACAGACACACACTTGCCGCCCCCTCCCCACCCAACCAAAACTAGGTGTTTCTGTTAATCCTCAGGTTATCCTGACTAGATAGGGACAAGGAAATTATCATATGAATCTGAGAAATAAAGGAATGTGACGTGCTTTGGAGACTTAATTGGGATCTTGGGCTTATCTTTATACTTGGGCACATTACATACATACAAATATACAGTATAGCCCAAGTCCTCATGGGCCCTGGGTTTGAGACTTGAATTCAGATTCTGCTTTGGGTGCTAGCTGTGCGATCCTAGGCAAAGCCTTTAACCTCAATGTAAAGTGAGGGGATTAGACTTGAGGTTTTTTAAGATCCTCTGAAGTGTAAACTCCTGATTTTCCCCAAGACGGAAGTGAAGCAGTATGGACTCAATAAGGAATTGAAAGAGGGGCCAGCTTTGGAGCCAAGGTTGGGTTCAAGCCCTGCCTCATAGGCACTCTCTATCACAGACATTGAGTGAATGAACATGAGGGAGAGTCGGGACATGGGTTTTGCAATGTATTTTATTGTTTATGCACTGACTTTAGACTATGAGACTTTTGTTATTTGTCTTTTTAAGTAATTTGTTTTTTGTTTTTTTAAAACAAACTGTAATTTACTGATACACATCAATGGAGGAAATTTCCACACTGCAGATTCCCCACAGAGATGAAAGCACTGCTTTTCCCCTTCCAAAAAAATATATATCAAAGATATAGTACACTGTGTATACACATATATGTATACACAACACAAAGATGTATGTACACACATGAAACAGTCAATAAACATTAGTGCCTACTATGTGCTAGGCACTAAGATAAGCTCCATCCTCGAGAAGATAGGGAGCTGGATAAGATAAGATGCAGAAGGGCAAAAGATTATCTCTGCTCTCAGGGAGTTCTGTCAACTGTATATATGCCTGTATATGTTGCTAAGCAGCAACATACCGTTCTAATAGATTATTACAACATGCACACATATATGCTGATATTTATAAAGCGCTTATCTGCATCATGCACTGTGCTAAGTGCTTTACCGTTATCATCTCAGGTGATCAACAAAACAACCCTGGGAAGGAAGGAGGTGCTTTTATTCTCCCCATTTTACATATGAGGTAAGGAGGCAAACAGAGGTGAACTGACTTGCCCAGGGTCACACGGCTATGTGTGACAGTAAGTGTCTGAGGCCAGTTGAACTCAGGTTTTCCTGATTCTAGGCCAGCACTCTATCCACTGTGCCACCTATCTATATATACATACATACACACACATACATACCTATACAAATACACACATATACATATATGTATATAAATTACCTTTTAGAAAAAGGAACATATTACATCTAAAAATAAGCATCTGTCAATGCCCTTTGACTTTGTAAAGTACAAACGGTGGTGGATGAAGCAGCCATCAGAACCTATAATTGCAAAGCACTCAGTCAGGCTTAGTCAGTGCTTTTTAAGAGTCCCTGGAATCCTGCTAGCAAATGATTCCTTATGAAGTGTCTGGGGCAAGAGTTAAAGGAAAAAAAAAATCTTTAAGGCACCTGCCAGAAGGCAGATTTCAGTCACTGCCCCTGGTATTCGAGAATCCAAGAGTTACTGAAAGTCTTGTGTTGTCAAAACCACTGAATCAAAGCAAAAAAGCCCAAAAAGCTTTCTTAGTGTTGACCTAGGAAAGCATAAACAGATCTTGCACATTAAAAACCCTCTTTACAAACTAGGCAGAGTCCACTGTTCTTGTCTCTGTATCAATCAGCCAGTATTAATTCAGTGCTCAAGACATGACAAGCAGAAAGGCAAGGTCCAACCTGCCCTCAAAGACCTTACACTCTTTCAGGGGAAATTATATGTATACATGAATGAATGAATGAATGTTTGTCAAACACAGAGCTAAGCACCAGGGATGCAAAGGAAAAGCTGAGATAGTTTCTGTCCTCAAAGACTTTACATTATAATGGGCCAGGGAGAGGCAATTTGATTTTGAGTTACTGGGATGCAGAGTGAAAGTGGAGAAGGATAGGCTGACACATTCTTTCTAACAGAAATGGCAGAATGGACTTGATTAGGATTGCAGAACAGTCACACTTAAAGTACATAGAAGCATATGCAGGTTGACTGTATCTTTGGAGATGTGGTCAGGACGCAAAGTGACATTTTGAAAGCATAGGTCTGTCTTGGTCACTCCCCTACTCAGGAAGTTCCAATGGCTCCCTATCTCCTCGAGGATGGAATATAATTTCCTCAGCTCGGTTTTAAAGCTTTCAAAGACCTGGTCTCAACCTGCCTTTCCAGACTCATACACATCATTCCCCTTCATGGACTCAATGGTCCAGGCACTGTTTTTCGTTTTCCTCATACCAAACACCCCATTTCCCTTCTCCATGTCTTTGCACAAGCTATGCTCTTTGCCTGGAGTGCACTCTGCTCCTAGAATCCCTAACTTCCTTCAAAGCCCAATCAGCTCTCCTGTTTCCACTTATAGGATGTCCACTCCGTGAGGGCAGGGACTGTTCCATTTTTGTCCGTTTTCCAGCACCTAGTGCAGTATTTAGCACATGCTTGCTGATTGGCAGAATGTTGCCAAGAAGCTTGATTTCACAGTGTCAGCCAGCTTGGAGCCTTTCTGCCTGATTCAGCAGGGCCTGTTTTGAGCCTCATAGACAGAAGGCAACTGTGATAAAAATGAGACACATGGATGCACCGTGGTCTGAACAGGAAGTGAAACTCCAATGCTACCGGAACAGCTGAGACACCAAGGCACAGACTTGCCTTGCCTTGACAGATCCTGGCCATGACTTTCCATTGCAGATGCCAATTCTAGCAAGGCAGCTAAATACTACTCCTGGAGAAGAAAGAGAGACGGACGACACTCCCGCTTCTGTGCTGATGTCAGACAACAGCTCAGCTTCAGGTGGAGTCAAACTTCAGTGATTCAGATCACTGGGACCAACACCTGGGGTGACTTTCCTTTCGTTGAGTAAAAGTAACTTACTGTAAATATTCCAAAGTTCATTTTATCCTAAGGACTCTACTGGTGAACAGGTTGATAGATAAGGAATGCAGTCCTCAAGGAAGTAACTTACCAAAGTCATAGAGAGTAAGAGTCAGAAGAAGGATTTGAACTCAGATCCTTTGAGCCCAGAGCATGAGTCCCTCCCGACCCCACCTCTTCACAGTTCATATTAGCAGGAATCTCTTGTTACTATATGAAGTACATGGGTACTCTATGCTCCATCCAGGGCTCTTTAGGTGTGTGTTGTGGGGGGAAGGGGAGGATTGTTTCCCCAAATGGAGAGAACATAGTGTCCCAGAATTGTGTTAGGTTTTGCTGCCTATGTCTGGACACCTTGACCGTGGCATCAGAGGAGCCACATGTCCAGAGAACGATCTTTTGTTTCTGTACAGGAAAAAGGACTCTGCAGGACTCACTTGTATCAATTAGCTAAAATGGTCCAAATTAAAGTGTACTTACAAACTAATGATAGAACATTCCACACAAGGTCTCTGATATTTGGTAGCATAGCAACGGGGAGTTTAAATGACTCCTCATGCTGGAAAGGAAGAAAGCTCACCAGGCTGGGTTTTCTTTATCTCTTCAGACTAGAACCTTTCATGGTGTGGGGAGGGGGAGGGGAAGGGGAAGAGCTGTTACTTGGATTTTCTCACTGCCTAGAAGTGAAAGAAAAAGCCAGGTGACAGGCAGAAACCAAAGAGCCACCATAGCAGGAAGTGAGATGAAGGATTCTGGGCCCTTTGCCCTGTCCTTGAGCTGATCAGGTGCAGGAGCTCGCTGGTCCCAGGGGGCAGGATCTTCTCTGAAAGTGCCACGCTGCATTCTGGGGGGGCACAGAGCACCCAGGACCTCACTCCTCTTCCTGTCCAGACCTCAGCGCTCCATAGGGAGCACCTCGACTTCTGCAGAATGCCACCAGATGAGTGTGTAATTAAGCAATCCCCATGACCAAAGACCCAGGCTTGCTCTCTGGTTTCACTGAAGGGAGACATTTGAGAAAGCACATTTTCTCATAAAACGAGCTTGAAAGAAGAATATTTAAAAATTTCCTACTGTTATGGGAAGTTCATTGTCTCCTCTTACAATTACCAGAAGTCCCTTTCTGTGCTTAAGGGTAGCACCACAATACATCTGCCAGAATGAAGGGCAGTTTTTGCCCCAAGATGTAGCAGGTAGGGCTTTCTCTCCTTTTCCTCACACAACATTCACTAACTACCACGTGCCCATGAATCACTAGTTTCTAGAGAGAGAGGAAAATTCATCCCTTGCTCTCCCTTAAGACTGATCTCTTTTTCCACAGTATTCATCCCACCTGGTACTGATTCTTTAGCTATTAACTGGGGAGATAACAGAAAAAAAGAATGAGAAAACAGCCAGCCATATCCCAGGGAGACACCTTTTTGCTAAATGGAAGCTGAGAAATACAGTTCCCTCCCCTCCGCACTTGTCCTAGCAACAATAACTGGAACCACTATAAAACAGGGAGGGTTTTATCAGAGGAGCTTTAGAGATATCTCCACACCAAAGAGCTCTGCTCAAAGAGACGGTGAACTTTAGAGTTAGCTTTGCATCGCTTATGTATTTATGGTGTTGCAAAGTACAGTAAGACATGTGATCACAACCTCTTACCTAACATAGCAAATAGGAAAGACCTTGGTTTGGCTTCAATTATGCAGAGTGATTTGTTATATAATTTTGTATGACCTCTCACCTACCTATCCTTGGATAATTCAAAGTTCCTATCATGAGTGTGGGAACTCCTCTCCAACAAGGTTACATTTCCTCTACAGCACTAGGAAAAAATTCTAGATCATCCACCTCTCAACCCCTTTCAATTAAGTTTCCAACTGAAAGTGCTCTCTCTCTCTGTCCTGCTACATCACATTCCTTCCTCCTCCTTGACCTCTCAGTATCTTTTGATATGGTGAACAGTTCTCTTCAGCCTAGACTCTCTCTTCCATTATATTAGATGATACTTCTAACCGCCATTGCTTTCCACTCCTTAAGATATGCTTCTAAGCAGGTACCTTTGTCTCCTCCCCACTCCCACCCCCACCCCTGCTATCTTCTCCTGCCTTCAATTTTCAGGTCCCTTTTATGTGTTGTCTTCCCCCACACACACACACATTAAAATGTAAGTTTTTTGAGAGCATTTGGTATAGTGCCTGGCACCCAGTAGGCCTTAAGGCTCTTAATAAATGTTTATTGATTGACTGATTTCCAGCACTTAGCACAGTAAGAACCTAAGAAATGTGGTTAAATGACTGCCTCCTTCTCTCCCCTTCTGTCTAATGGCTTTGAAAGTCCTTACTGGATCATAAAGCGGCTCCTGCCCCTTGGCTCCAGGTTCTGTACTGTGCCTGCTTTCTCCTTTCTCTGTATTTGGATTCTGAGAATTTTCAGGGGTTTGATATTCATCTCTACAAAAACAATTTCCAAATATCAATATCCACCCTTAATTCTCTCTCTTGGGCTCCAGTCATGCATTGCTATCTCCATCTAGCATTGAAAACTCCATATACTCAAAAGAGAATTCCCCAGATTTTCCCTTAAATTCCCTCCTCCTTCCAAGTTTTCTAACTTTGTTGGGGACAGCACCATCCTTGAAGTTACCTAGTTCATAACCTTGAAGTCATCTTTGAATTATTTTTTAGGTTTCTTCACTTTTTAAAAATTCTGACTTTAATACGAGCCTTTCCATATATATTGCAGAAAGAGACGATTATACATAAAATTACAAATCTGATTTGTAGAACTTGCCTTTCTTTTCAGTATATGATAAATTCAACACCTAATTTTCAAAGCTGTGATGACTGTATGACATTCCTTTACCACCTTCTCCTCCATTTTTTCCCCTTTTTTTTTTCTAAAATTGGGAACCTTATCTCCAGCCTCTCTCTTCTTCAGAATTTCTCCTCCCAAAAGAAAAACAAAACTCTTGTAGCAAATAGGCAGAATCAAGCAACATAAATTCCCAAACTGATCATATTTAAAAATATGTCTTGCTCTGTATTTTGTGTCCTATCTCTTCTCAGGAAATGGTTAGCTAGCATGCTTCATCATCCAGCATCCTTGACTCTTTTCCCTCTTCCTCCCACTTCATGTAGCCAATCAGTCAATTGCCAACTTCCTTATAGGTACCCTTTTCCCTACTGCCACCATGCTAATTCAGCCCTTCAGAATCTCTCTCCTAGACTATTTTAACTTCTGCCCTCATTCTTCCTGCCTCAAGGCTCTCTGATCCACTGTTCACACAGCAGCTAACACTTGTGCAGATACCTCCAACACATCGTTAGAGCTTCCTAGGATCAAACACAGATGCCTTTTGACGTTACAGCCCTCCCTCCACACTCTGCTCCAACCTATCTTTTCCCTTTATCACTAGCTTTCCCCCTTTATTTGGGCTCTGATCCATCCCCACCCAAGTACTCGATGTTCTCTGTGCTCAGCATTCCATCTGCCTCCTCCATACATTCACCAGCCATCCCCCATGCATTCATTCCCTCTTTATCTCCACTTCTCAGAATCCTTCAAATACCTTCTCTTTGGTACCACCTCCTTTGGAAAGATACCCTATTAGTAAATGTTCTTTCTCCTTAAATTGCTAGAGGCAGTGTGGGCTTACGGATACAGAGCCTGCCTTGGAGCCAGGAAGACCTGGGTTGGAGACCTACCTGTCTCACATACAGGCTGGGTGACCCTGGACAAATCACTTAACCCTTCTTTGTTGCTGGCAGTACTCTGAGATGCTAAGTTTCATAGAAGGGCATGACCTAGACAAGTTCAGCCAAGTTTCTCCATTCAGAAGTTCCCTACAACAAGGAAATCACAGATCCGTTCCTATTTCTGCGCTAGGGAAGTCTCGCTGAGAACAGGAATTGTTTTGCTTTTGGCTACATCACTAGTCCCTGCCATATGATAGGCAATAAATGTTTGTCAAATTGAAATTAGTAGGTGATCTTCCTCAGTTATGGTCGTTGAAAATTTCCTCATCTCCTGGCCAGCCTCAGGAGATAGATTCCCAGACTTTGCCAAGTTGGTGCTTGGACAACACGTAGTCAACTAGCAGACCCACAGCAGACCTTGATAACTTCACAGGACCAGTCAGTAGGGCTTATGTTTCACTGGCATAATTTTTGAAAACCCAAGGTCACTGGGATGCCACAGGAAGGCCCAAGAGAAGAGCTTTTGTGGGGCAATTTACCCACATCAAAGAAACCCACCTGGGTTTCTGTGATCACAATCCCCTGCCCTTTGCATTCTCTTGATGATGGAGTGTACCTGTGTGCATCTTGGAGCCGCTAGATAACCCAAAAGAAACTTCTGACTGAATTGTTCATCTTTACTTCTGGGAGGTTGGTTTGATTGCCATGAATATACCAGGAACAAGCTGACCTCAACCTGGAGCCAGGTGACACCTGCCTCTTCCAAGAACTCGGATTCACTCATTGATGGGGGGAAGAAAAGAGAAACCAGAAAGGGAACGAAGGAATGATTGCTCCTGATTCTCCCCATAGCTCTACACCAGGCCAAGAAACTTCTCGGGATGTGTCGAGATAGAAGCCAATTAGTTTTATTTCATATGTAAATAACAAGACAAAGAGGTACAAAGAATAAATTCATTGGAGCGCATTATTCTTTAGCGCCAGGCGGCCCATTGGCAAAGTCACTTCATGCACATCTTGCTTACAGAGGCTCCCTCTTCTCTTTCTTTCCCTCCAGCAAGGGATTTTTAAAAATAAATTCAAACCCATCCAGCTGTATATATTCAAGAAATACCGAAAAGTCACAAGGCCTAGTGAGTTTCAGCTGTTCGCTCTTCTCCAGTGTTATCAATAACACGTAATGAGTTATCGCATACATTACCACAGCTGTGTAGACCACAGAGCTAACTTGTTTAATTTAATGACTGGGGCAAAAGCAGAAGTACTGGCAGCAGTCCATGGGAGGTGGGCTGAGATGTAGTAGTGGTGGGTAGAAGACAAACTAGCATATAGGTCACAGGCTAATATAATAGTAAGCGTCCTGACAGTCTTTTATCAACAACATCATTAATCAATGAATCAATCAACAAACATTTATTAAGTGCCCACTATGTTCCAGGCACTGTGCTAAGCCCTGGAGATACAAATGGAGGCAAGACAGTCTCAGGGAGCTTATACTCTAATGGGAGAAAGAGAATATGTACCAGGAAAATAGGAAATCACTAACATAAGGAAGGCATTGGAATGAAGAGGGCTTGGGGAAGGCTTCCTGTAGAAGGTGGGATTTGCTTGGGACTTGGCATTTCTTCTGTTTGCCTGTGAAAGTCATCTGATGGTATTATCACATGAGCAGAAGAGGACTCCTTGAAACAGCCCAAGCGAGTGAAATTGCACAGAAACCGAGAATATGACAACACTGAGTTTAATCCTCCAGCACGATCAACTCCCTTTTTTGTCAACAACAGGTTGACTTTTAAAGGAAGAAAAGTGGACCTGCCAGGACAACTCCAAAAGGAAGTGGGAAGCTGCACTCTTTGCTGAGTGGTCCCAACTTCCAGAACATTCCAGCTCCTTTCAAACATAAGGCCATGGCCAAATGGGGGCTGAGATTTAAAAAACAGATTAGCACAGCCTCCACCAACAATTCCAATTATCCACTACAATACTGGCATGATTAGTATGGGGCTTTTAAAAACTGCTGAGTTGTGCCATCAGACTATTCCCTCCCACTGACAACCAGCCTTAGACTATCAGAGAATCCCTTCTCAAGTTCCCAAACAAAACATTCAGTTGTTTTCTTTTTTCCCCCCAAGAGCATGTGGTCCCAATCTGGAATTACTCCAAGGTCTATCCTAGGTTCAAAAGGAAGTCTCAGCACTGGACATACAGAGGTTTGGGCCCACCACTGGTGTCCAGCTGATGTTGGCATTAAACATCTGCAGATATACGAAAGCGTAAGAAAATCCATTGCAAACCCTACTATCTCATCAGTCAGGCTGACGGCCAAACTGGAAGAAAGGGGGAGACCAAAAAGTATTCCATTGGAAACAAACCAGTTAAATCAGCAGGCACTAAATTTTTATTGCAAATGTGTTCAGAGAATCAAAGCATTGAAAAGGACCTTAGGCTACTATCCAATACAACCTTGTCATCTGATTTTATCCCTAGGAATAAAATTAATACGCTGCATGCCTTTTTGAGTTAAATAATATCTTACAATGAAACCAACTGGGAAAATGAGATGTTTAAGAAATTCCATCTGCATAATCTGAACTAGTTCATTTTCAACAGGCTTAACCCAGGAGGGCTTGGCCCCACCCCTCTTCTCTGCCAGGGGCCCAGAATTATGAACTTTCTTGAAACTCCACACAATGAAGATATTATGGATACCAAGTGTGGTAGCCAGTTAGTTACCACGCCACATCAACTGCGGCAAACAAGGAACACAAACAGCCGACACCCATTGGTTAGCCTTGCGGCTGACTCCGCTTGGCCCTTCCCCAGCCACCAGACAAAGTGCTGAGGAGGGCTGCTTCCTGGTTGTATGCAATCTGCATAGATAGACTAGCTTTACAAGCCTGACCACAAGAGATTAATAAGCTTTAGCCAAATAATGTGGTAACCATGTGAACTGGGCTGCTCTGGCTTGTTTGCGAATCTCTGGGCAATGCCGCTATCTGCATCTTGTTGCTAGGAAACCCAACATCGCTTGGGAATACAAGGAAAACCAGGTTGCATTGACCACAGGTCGATCCCATGGAAGATTCATTTGGGATGCCAAGTTCCCTATCTGAAGTCCTAAACCTGAGTGTTCAGTTTGTGAACTTCGGGTAATGTCTATCTTATTCAATCATCAATGATGGTATTTCTATCAATATTCTCATTGAGGGGAACAATTTTTATTGACAATAATGACAAAAAACCCCAATATTCACATTAAACTTAGGAAAGACACTGTGTCCCGCACACCCCCGCCCCCCGCCCTCCCCATCATGACCTGTATGTGGGATCAGCTCCTTAGCCTAGTGTGAAACCTCCCTCTCAACTCCAGTACCTGCTCAATCACTCTGAGTATGAGAAAGCACTAACTGGCTTGTCCATATTCACATAGTCAGTGTAGGTCATCAGCAGGAATCAAACCAGGAACCCACCCTGCCATATACATATATATGAAATATATAATGCATACAGATATATATGCATATCCATAAATACATATTTACATATAGATACATACACACATATATAGAAACATATACAAACATGAATGGATTTAAGATGTCTTCTGCATTAAGTATATAATACACATCATCCTCACTAAAACTATTTTTAAAAGCCAGCAGTCCTAAGCCAGCTTTGTAACTAACTCCATAAGAGTGGCTCAAAGGTCAGCTTCTGTACTTTAGCCCAGAACAGCCTTTAACAGAGAACAAAACATGGAATGCCCCGATGACCTCAGACTAGTTCCTGGATTTTTCTAGGATCAAACTACTTTTCTTCCTCTCTCACTTTACTCATGGTAACAGAATGTAATGTGTTTAAAAATGACCTTGATTAAGTTTCTTCCTGGTCAGTTTAAATAGACAGAAACTCACTGTACTAAGATGCTGAAAGTATTCACCAGCCTGGAAATGATGGGGGTGATCACTGCCCAATTTCCCAACTTGGAAATGGAAGGATTAAAGAGGCTGTGAGAGCTTTGTTTTGTTTTTTAATTAATCACCCTGGTCACACCAATTTAGAACTGCTAGCTTATGTGTACCCTGAAAGAACTTGGAAAATATAACTATTTGCTACAGAGGGCTTAAAAAAATTGAAAAAAATAAGGAAGTCATTTTTTCCCACCTCACACTGCTTTCTTCTTCACAGGAAAAATGGTTGCTTTTTAAAATCATAAGATCCCCAGAAAAATTCTGATTAACCCAATAAAAGAAAGCAATGACACAAAATATTTGGAAGATGAATTTCTGTTTACCTATAGTTCTGACACACCTGACTTTCATCTCAAGGTGGCTTCACATAAAGCCCACATTTTTCCTACATTTTTTATTGAAAGACATAAAAATGCACACACATAATGTTCAGTGTTGAGCTGAACTGCTGTGGGTGACCTTGTCATCCTTCAACCAGTCTTGGTACTACTACTACTCAACCTCTTCTCTGATTGGAGAGTAGGGCCATGAACTCTAGGCCCTAGGCTTAAGGAAGGATGCTCCACTCAGATATCTTCTCATTTCTCACCTGGACACAGGTGAGACTTTGGGACTTCTCCCCCATGCCCCCAGATTGGATACTTTCCTCCCCACCCTAACCCCATTAGATGGTGGGGTCCTGGAGGGCAAAGACTGTCTTTTTATATCCAGTGCTTAGCACAATGCCTGACATGTAACAGGTGCTTAATAATGTTTACTGGGGTAGCTAGGTGGTGCAGTGGATAGAGTACCAAGCCTGGAATTCAGGAGATTATCTTCCTAGTTCTAACCTGGCCCAAGATATTTACTAGCTCTGTGACCTGGGCAACTCACTTAGCCCTGTTTGCCTCCGTTTCCTTACCTGTAAAATGAGCTAGAGAAGGAAATGGCAAACCATTCTAATATATCTTTGCCCAGAAAATCCCAAAGAGGGTCAGAAAAAGTTGGAAATAACAAAAAATGACTGGACAACAGTATTTATTGACTGCCTGACTCCTCCCAAGATAAGTATTTCCCTCCTTTTGATAAAAGAGTGAAAACACTCAGTATAATATTGCCTACATTGCCAGATGGGATCACTGAATTAGATGGTTTCTTAACTATTTTTCTGTATTAAGAGGGTGGAGGGTCACTGGAAAGTTGTTAAAAGACCAGATTTCTCTGATACCACTAGGGTGATTAACCTGAGGTCCCTTAAATTGGTTAAAGATTTTTTTTTTTGGCAACTGAATTTCAGTTTTCTTGGTCATCCTATGAACTTTGTTTTATGTGTATAAAGACATGATTCTGAGAAGGGGTCTAGAGGCTTCTACCAGATTCAAGACACAAAAAAGATGAAGAACTCTGGGATTCTGAGATCATTCATCAAAACAAAGAGAGTTCATGCTGAAATGAAGAAAGCTGGACTAGTCACTTGGAGCATGCTGGTGAGCCCTCAGACACTAGGACAACAGTCACCCAGCTGGGAGTCGGGCCCATTCAGTACCCAGGCTGCCACTGCCTCCTCTTTTGGCTCAGCCCCCACCATCCTACCAACTTATAATATCTGGAATTCTCAGCCTTCTTTCATTGCTATTCCAGAGATAGCACTCTCCCCAATTCCAAACAAGTCTCAATTCTTGGTCATGAACACAATGCCATCAATAGCAATCACTTCTTACTCAGACCCAAAGAAAGCGAACTCTCAAGGCTACAACAGAATGTTTTTAGTCCAAGAGCTTTGCACACACTTGCAAAGTTCTTTTTCCTCTATGGTTTTTCTCTTTATTTCAAAGTTCGGAGGAATTAGGACATGGAAACAAGTTCCCTGTGAAATGCAGTTCCCTGAACACTGACACCACAAGAGACCATTTATCTAAGGCTTTCTTGTACATGGAACCAGAGCTTTTCCCACAACAGACAAAGCAGTATACCTTTTGACCTCATTAAATATTAAATGACACTTCAGTTAAAATGTAACCTTCTAGGCCATAGGTTTTTAACCTCTTTTTTTCTTTTTAAAAATATTTTAATAGCCATATTTCAATATAACTGGTTTCCTGTGTAATTCTATTTTATCTAAAAAACATTTTGCTGTGAAGTGGTCCATCTGCTGAAGAATTCCATGATACAAAATAAGGCAAAAAACTCCTGTTCTTGACTAAGGTGCATCAAATAATTATCACAGTGGTTTAAGAAAAAAGCTTTAAGATAGCTAATAAAAGGAAAAATCAAAAAGCACTTGACTAAAACCTTTCTGGCGTCAGTAAGGCACTAAGGAGTTTTGTCTGATATAAGAACAAACATCAAAATGGATTTGTCAGGTTATCTGAATTATTAGTAATTAGTCACAGCTCAGAACATGTTGGTTTGGGTGTGAAAATAATCCCAAAGTGTGCCCCACAAATTATATTACTGCTCAAGGAAATCCCAATATGTAAAAGCCAAATGTCTACATAAATGAGAGAGTAAAATAAAAAGTTTCCCCATGGGATTCTTTTAAGTAGCCATCTCCACACTGAAAAGATCCCTTGGCTCATCAAATTCAATCCACACCCAATTCAGTAAGAAATGCCTTGCAGAAAATGTGGGCTATTTGGATTTTCCAAATGCTAAAACCCTGATGGCCTTAAGTAATAAGCATGAAGTGCAACCAAAGGGACAAGTCAGAATTGTTTAAATAATTCTGTTCCTTTAAAAGGAAAGGTGGAAAATTCAGGAAGAACAGTCTGCTCTCCTGGAGGACAGAGGGTAACCAGCCAGCAGTGAGCTGGAGGGCAAGCAGCCACTTACTTACCTGTACTTGAGTCTTACTCGGTCATTGTCTGGATTGCAGAAGAGTCTTTCTAAATGCTCCTGAGAATCGTTGGTTACACTCTGCCATGTTTGACTGGCCATCCTCTTGACTTGCCAGTGGTAGGGCAAGACCGTGTGATGTTTTAAGCAGTCACTGCCATAAATACAACTGCCCTGCAAGAAATCCATACAAATTTCAATCCCATTCTCCTGGTGTGTGTGATACTGTAACTGGTTCAGCAGTTCAAACACCAGATCAAGGGAAGCCTCCTCACTCTTACCCTGGAAGAGTCCAGTATTCAGCTTGTTGCTGGTGTTTAAGTTGTATTGGAGGGCATAATTGTCCTGTTGAAACAAACCAGGAATACAATCCATGGCCTTCTCTGTACAGTCAGGACTAACAGGGACATCACTGGTAGCTGTGTGCAAGAGGGGATCCTGAAAGGGCCCCACAGCAGGATTAGGCACAGTTCCAGTGGTATTTTCTGATGGGAAGCCATGGTCTTGGGATGGGACTACCTGCTCGGTATCTTCTGACGAAGGATCGGCTTCTGGTATTGGTCTCCCGACATCTGCCCCTCCAGATAGAAGAATGCTCACATCATTGCCCACTGGTGGGCATGATGAATTCATTCCCAATGTTTTTTTCACAGTTGGCGGGCACATGCTGCTACCACCATTTCCACTTGGGTTCACAGGCACGAAAACGCCATCAAGTGACCCCGATTCCAATAAGGTGTTTAATATTGGCCTCAAGGTTCTTAAGGTTCCTGAGCCAAGCCTCTTCTGAACTTGCTTCTTCTTAAAACAAGTCTTCACTGGGGCAATCTTCTCAGATAGCCTCACCTGGCAAGGAAACTCATCGGAAGGACAATGTGACTGCACAATACAGGCTGTCCCGGACTCGGCTTCCATCTTTTATGAAGTACAGTCACCTTCACTATTCAATGATCAGACCAGACCTAGGCAGGAAGAAAAGTACACCGATTAGAATCCTCCATCAATCATTGATCTTGGCATCGGGTTATATTGGCAATCAACTGCCTTGGCTAACAGGCTCATTTGAAAACTGGTGACACTTGGAGTCCTCCCTCAGACACTTAATAGCTATGTGACCCCCAGCAAATGCCTTCACTTTCTCCCTTGGTAAAATGAGATCAACCCACCTCACCAGCTGATGCTATGGAGACTGAACAAGATAACATCTGTAAAGCACTTTGCAAACCTTAAGATATAAAGACCAACTACTGTCATTACTGCTGTGGTTCTTTGCTGTGGTGGGTGGGTATGAGTATGTGATGCTGCATATGATGGCAGGCTTAGGTGCTGTGTTGTGGTGGTGGAAACTGTCTTTTTCTCTTTCTTTTTCATTCTTTGTTATAAGGAATGGATCTCTGGAGGCAATGGGGAGAATATATTAGGGAAAAGAAGGTGATGTAAAAAGAATATCTCAATAAAAATGTGAAAAAACTGGTTCACCACTTAAACACCTACTAATTCATTCATTCAACAAACAGTAAACCAGGTCAATGTAAGCATTTATTACTACTGGTCCACTGGTAGGTGCTATGTTAGATGCTCAGTCAATCAATTCATCAACTAATCAGAGTCTCCACTTGCAAGAAGAACAGATTCTATTGGGGGAAACAAGAAGTCAGGCAAACGAAAAATACTGACAAAGCAAGTACAAACATGGGGGGAAGATTAGGAAAGCCCCTAACTAACCCCCATGCAGGAGACGATATTAAATATTCTATAAGGCAGAGGCAGAGGTGAGGTAGGGGTTCATTCAGACCTGAGGGATGACAGATTATGAAGAGACACAAGAGGGCAGATGGAAGGTGGGGGTGTGGGTAACTGCAAATGGGACTCTCCAGGGAAAGGAATTCACAAAATGCTTCTCTGGAGATAGATATAGCAAATCTCAATTCTTCTATAGTTTCACAAAATCAATTTTGAATTGCACCTCAGCACCCAGGCTCCAAACAGATGAAGCTGTTCCAAGGCTTGACAATAAGAGTATGACCGAATTATTGCGTTCTCTCCACACCTCACAACTCCTAAATGTTACTCCTGATCTAAGAGTATGAGAAAAGGAGACCGGCAAGCAACAGTGGCAATAATCACTACTCATAGCTATGTCGGAAAAAAAAAAATGAAGAGTCCTTGCATTTCAGAAAACCATTTGGAAGGAAGGAAATGCGTTTACTATTTGTCAGGCAGTGAGTGATCCAAGTACACCGGAGGCTGAGGTCGCAGAAGGAGGGCTAGCTCTCTGAGAGGAATCTGACTTCTTAAGAAAACCAGGGACTTCACAAGAAGCATGAAGAAAAGACCACAGATGATCGTTCTCATCTAAAGCAACTCTCATTTTCAAAGTACTTAGGAAGCAGCCGGTGGAGCTGAGACGCAAAGACAAAACCAAAACAACCTTCGACCCTAAGTCAAGTTGGCTACAGTAGCCCCTGGCTTCATCAGGGTATAGAGAGTAAACACACTCTAAGTGTTGGCAGGCACCTTATCATCGAGTTGGGGAGACTAGTGACCCCTGAAAACAAGTGACCCCTCTTCTCTCCCCCAGCAGCAAGAATCGTCAGATTTCACAGTACTTAAAAAAAAAAAAAAAAAAAAGGAAAGCAGGGTGGGCTACAAGGTATCAATATGAACTAGTGCACAATGGTTACAAAAGGCGGAAGAGCCTGGGAGGTCCATGGGGGCTGGGGCCCCATCCGAGCCTTCAGGAAAAGGTGAAATCTGCCATCAGTCATCAATCAATGGAAACTGGCCAACCTAGGCTTCATTCTTCAGGACTTAGTGATCTTTCCTCAGGGAATTACTTGTACAGCCGGTTAATACCTCTCCCTATGCCCCACCACACCCAGCCCAACCGCAGAGGGAGACTGAAACTCGCCCTCTTCTCCCTAAGAAACAGAGCAAGCACCAACCCCGGCCCCAAACAAACGATTCCGAGGCAGCCCTCTCTTCCCTTTTTCTCCACCGTCTCTCTAAGCTCCCCAGCGCAAGGTGGAGGTTGGGCACTGGGCACTCGCTCACCCAAGGCTTTCTCCAAACTCCAGCCGCAGAGAGCCAGACGGGGTGCTACTCAAGCAGGCTGGCTTCGTCTACTGGCTTGGGGGGCAGAGGGGCAGCACTGCTCCTAACACCTGGCTGTCCCGAGAGCGCACTCACCTCCTGTGCCTTTGTCTTGGGTAGCTGAACTCCCCCGCACGTTTCCCAGGAGCAGAGGGGGGAGCAGCAGCAGCTACGAGCTCATTGTCAGGTGCAAACCCAGGAGCCTCCAGTCCCCTCTCACGAACCTGCATGCCCTGTCCTTGTGTCACTAGACATCTGACTCACAAGCACATAGTTGCACGCAGCTCGTCTCCTCTCTCCCACAAGCGCTCACATCATCCCTAGAGGGATGGAGGAGGAGCTGTTTAAAGCCCCAGTCCTGCACTGCCTCCTGATGGCCTCTTCTGGGAAGGCAGTGCCCAAGCCAGAGCCCTCCGGCAAACCCTCTGAATTCCAAGAACCCCCAGGGTGAGAAGCCTCCCCAGAGATGATATATGGGCAAGGGGCCTGCAGAGGGCTACAAGTAGGGTCCAAGATGGAGCCGGTCCACAAGGTGTATGAATGGGAAACACAGACTGGCACCCAGGCAGGACTGGCTTTAAAAGGGCACTCTTGAGCCCCAGGCTCATCTCTCCCACCCCACCGAAATCTCCTCCTTGTCCATTTATGCCCGGCTAATTTCCATCCTATCCATTTATGCCCGGCTAATTTCCATCCTGTGGGCACTCAAACCTTCTCTAACGCGGAAGTTAAACAAAACCTTTACGGAAAAACTGTTCCCCCTGCTCTCAGGGGCTTGGGAGGAGAAAGGGAGAGAACAGAGTGGGAGAAAGAGGAGAGGGAGAGGAAGAGAGAACCTTCAGATAGATTGCTTGTACAGACAATCGGAAAACCAACTGCCATCCTGGGTGACAGCCTGCCTGGGACGAACAAGGTCAGCGAGAATGACCATGAATATACTACCTCTTTCTGGGGCACACCAATGCCCCCACTGAGAGGAGGCAAAACAATTTCCCAGTGTGCTTGGCCCCACAGCCGAAGCCTCTCAAACCAAGGGGACAGGAAGCCCAGTGCGGAGCACCCCTGTCCCAGGGCCAAAGCAACATCTCCTGCCCTGCCCTGCCTTGCTATGTTCTGCCCAGAGCAAACCCTGGTGCACTCGGACACACTGAGAGCAATGCCATCTGAGGGGACGACAGCCCGAGAGGACGCAGTCACATTTTTTTCCGCTGGCTGGGGCTACGAGTAACCCATAAGGATAGGGCTACACCGTCCTACCTTAGGGAAAAAAAACCCAATAAAAAAGTTGTCCCCCAGAACCCGAGGATTGAGGGATCAAGGGTGTGGGGAAGGGAGTGAGACGATAAAGCAGTGGGGGCTGATGCTCTAGAATCTCGTTCAGCCCCCGGTCCCTTCACGAAAACCCCCCAACAACACCGGGCACCTTGTCCGTCTGCTGATCTCCTCTCCCTTCCCTCTCTCCAGAGCTCCTGCCAAGCCCAGGAGCAGCCACTCCCTATTCGATCCCCCAAACTTTTCCACCGCTTACCTCCACCACCACCCCCTACACGCCTGGAATTAGGGCGAGCTCTCAGCTAGCTCTTCCTTTTCTCCTCTTTCTGGGGGGTGGGACGGAAGGTCCAGAGCAGGCAGAAGATGCTGACTATGAATGGCTGTAGCAATGGGAGGGGGGTGATAACGACGGTGCGGAGGGGGGTGATAACGACGGTGCGGAGGGTGATCGCCCTCTTCCCAGGCCCCAGTCAGATTCCTCTTACCTGCACCAGCAGCTGCGGGGCACCGAGGGCCAGGGGCAGCCAGCACGAGGAGGGACGTGACGGGCTCTGCCGCGGCTCCCCAGAGGTCAGGCGAGCTCTAAAGAATATCCTCCCGACTCCCCCACCCCCCGGGCTGGCCGGAGCTGGCGCGGACTGGCCGGGGCAGGCCACTGCGAGAACGTGGAGCCGCGCCAGCCGCAGCCTGGGCACCTAGGGCGCGCAGGCTCCCAGTGCTCGGCTCCCCCGAGACACCATGCCCAGGGCGGAGTGCGCTGGAGCCCACCGCTCTGGCGTGGGAGCGGACTGCTCGCGGCGCTGGCCCAGCCTCACTGGCTAAGCTGTTTTAAAGTGTTTCCTGTAAACCACTCTCCCGGCCCCCTCACGACGAGGGGCGGAGCGAGGGGAGGAGGCACGCAGGCTGGCGAGCAGCCCAGAGGGGGCGTGGCACCGAACCGGAGCCCGGCCGCCCAAAGGATCCTGGCAAGCCCTGCCCCGTGCTCACACCTCCGTGTGAAGGCTCCTCCCTCAGTGAGTGTGAGTGTGTGCGTGTGCGTGTGCGTGTGCGTGTGCGTGGATCTGTGTGTGTGTGTGTGTGTGGATCGTGTGCGTGTGTGTGTGTGGATCTGTGTGCGTGTGTGTGTGTGGATCTGTGTGTGCGTGTGTGTGTGTGGATCTGTGTGCGTGTGTGTGTGTGGATCTGTGTGTGCGTGTGCGTGTGCGTGGATCTGTGTGTGTGTGTGTGTGTGTGGATCGTGTGCGTGTGTGTGTGTGGATCTGTGTGCGTGTGTGTGTGTGGATCTGTGTGTGCGTGTGTGTGTGTGGATCTGTGTGTGAGTGTGTGGATCGTGTGCGTGTGTGTGGATCTGTGTGTGCGTGTGTGTGAATCTGCGTGTGCCTGTGCGTGTGCGTGCATGCGCCGGAGAGAAAGCAGTGTCCTTGGGGCTTGCAGGGCCAGCTGCTTGCAGGACGCTGCGAGTACGTGGGTCGGCCAGCCCCTGCCTGGGAGGGCGCTCGGGACAGCCGAGTAGGGCGGGAGGGAGGCTGGGCGCTCCGGCCCTCGGTGGTTTTTCCTTTCTTCTTTTTAGGTCACGTTGAACCGAGTTGTAGCAAACTCGGCCCGTCCCACGGCCGCCTCTTCCCATTCCCACCCCCTCCCCAGGCTCATCTCCCGTCATTAGCTCCCCAGTCCCAGCGAGTCCGCCCCAGCGCCGGGAAGGGAGCCGTGCTCCTCCCCTTACCCGAGCAGCTCCCGACATTTCCGCCGTGCAAATCCCCGAGCGCTCGGTGACCCAGGCGCTCCCTCCCTCCACCAGGCGGAGCTGAGTTTCCTTTCCAACCGCGAAAGGAGGCATCGCCTCCCCTGCCCTGCTGCTCTGCTGCTCCGGGCAGGGCAGGCTAGACCGGAGTGCGGCGGGTGTGGGGGAAATGAGGCTTGGGGGTTGAGTAAGGAAACCTTAAGGGAGTCAGGTTTTATGAGAAACGCAGTCAGCCTCCCAGAAAGGAAAGCTTCCCCTTTGTGTGTGAATGGAGAAGGTCAGATAACTCCCTCCAGCTACCGGCCCCAACCTTAAGGCAAGGCGTGGGCGCTGTCTTCCAGGACCCTTCCGGGCTCAGCTCCCGTTGGACATAGAAGGAAATCGAGGCCCAAAGACTTGCAGCGCTTTAGTTTATATACGTAACAATCAATCAATACACAAAGCATTGGCTAATTAATTGCCTAGTAGATACTTTTAAGTATTGAATCAATCAATAAATATTTATTAAGCACCTACTAGGTGGCAGGCACTGTGC
>CM053771.1:538328989-538363172 GCA_028658325.1 Potorous gilbertii | reverse complement strand
GGTTAAGTGACTTGCCCAAAGTCACACAGCTAGTGAGTGTCAAGTGTCTGAGGTGAGATTTGAACTCAGGTCCTCCTGACTCCTGCCCTGGTGCTCTATCCATTGCACCACCTAGCTGCCCGTAAGTTGTGTTATATGAATATATGGAATACTATTGTGCTTTAAGAAATGATGAACAAGTAGACTTTAGAAAAACTTAGAAAGACTTGCATGAACTGATGCTGTGTGAAAAGTGAGCAGAACCAGGAGAACACTGTACAAAATAACAGCCACACTGTGCAATGATTAACTGTGACAGACTTAGCTCTTCTCAGGCATATGATCCAATGATCCAAGACAATTCCAAAGAACTCATGATGGAAAAAGCTATCCATATCCGGAGAAATTTGAATGCAGATCAAAGTATATTATTTTCAGTATTTTTTGTTTTTTCTTTCTCGTGGTTTTCCCCTTTCATTCTGATTCCTCTTTCACAACATGATTGATGTAGAAATATGTTTAACATGATTGTACATGTATAACCCACATCAGATAGCCTGCTGTCTTGGGGAGGGGGGAGAGGGCAGGGAGGGAGTTGGAAAAAATTGGAACTCAAAATTTTGTAAAAATTTTGTAAAATTTTGTAATTTTGTAAAATTTTGTAAAAATGAATGTTGAAAGCTAAAACAAACAAACAAACAAACAAAAAAGCCTTTTGTGGCAGTGCGTAGCTCAGGAGCATCAAAAAGCACCAGGCAATATTTTCAAATGTCATGCAACCTGCTTTCATTCTTCAAGTCAACTAGCTTACCCTCCTTCTCAAGATATATGTACTGACTTGGATAGGACATTGATTACACTAAACCACTACAAAGCCATGTCAGTGAAACCTAGTCTCAAGAAAGAAATCCAACTAACCATCCATACTTGAAAAACACAGTGGATGAAGAACATGTATTGCCCAGACTATGTCATGCACTGACGTTAAATATACACACAAAATGCTTTTTAAAAGCAAATAGGAGATAAATGAATCCTGGATTGAGAATTCAGGTAAGCAAAAAAAAGAGAAAAGTTAGCTGAGAGAGCAAAAGAAGGTACATCCTATTACAAATAATGAGGAAAAGGGAAAGAAAAGGGAGAAAGATTTGTTTCTACATTTTCCCCCATGGGATATTTTTTTTCAGTTTATTCTATCCTATCACTTACCACAATGCCCTAAGTCGAATTCCTTGGTCCCTCAGTTTCTCCATTCTTAGTGCTAGATCTCTAGGTAAAATTGTGAAAACAGGTTAAAGTTATCTTCATTGCTCCCAGTTCATCCTTTGACATCTCACCCTATTAAGTGAGCAGTAAGGTCTATCTATTTTTCTCCTTTTCAAAAGCCAGTCCCTGGAAAGAATTTGATACTCATTTATACTAAGATATAAATGACTGATAAATGACTAATAATTCCAAACTGGGGGCAAGAAGCCTGAAGCCAAAAGAACACATCTCTAACTATGAAATTTTAATTTTTTCTGGCAAGTAAATCAGTGAGGGTTTTTTGCTTTTGTTTTCTGGGGGTGACAAGATGTAATGGGTTTAGTAGAGGGCCTTTATAAATCTAAAACACTCAAGGCAAATCTCATGTATCAAAGAAAGCTTAAAAGACTTAACATGTCGTTTTTCAGAAAAATGCCATGTTAAAAAGTGCATGGACCAACGGTTCCTGTGTTCTACAGGCATAAATCTCATAGAAATGGTTATGAAGATTTAAAAGTTAACTAGGGATGTTTGCTGCCAACAGCATGATCTGAAATCTTTGTGGCAAAGACCCAGTGCCCCACATGTACAGTCACTACATCGTAGGCCTACTGATGACAAATGAATTCATTTTTAGCCTGGGAGGTCTGAGTTCAAGTTTCCCCTCTGATACATATAATCTGTATGATCCTGGGCCAGTGTAGCTTCTCAGGGCTCCAGACAGTTCACAATGACTCTAGTGTGAAGAGGTAATAAATCTGCTTTGGTGCAAGGAGTTTTTGCACACCTGGAGTCTTCCACTTTGTGGAACTAAGTCAAAAGAAATTATGTGAAGCTTTCTCAAGAATGTAAAGGCAGTTAGGGATAGGACTGGGAAAGATTCATCTTTCTGAGTTCAAATCTAGCCTTGTGTACCCTGTTCAAGTTATTCTACCCTGTTTGCCTCAGTTTCCTCATCTGTAAAATGAACTGGAGATGGAGATGGCAAACCACTCCAGTATCTCTGTCAAGAAAAACGCCAAATAAGGCCACAAAAAGAAATGACTGAAAAGCAACAATGTAAGGGGCCATTATTATGTCCCAAACTTACTTTCCCTTGGAGGTTCAACATATCAGGGAGTGGGGTGGCTAAAAGTGCTCTTACTGTCATCACTTAGTAAAGGAACGAAAGCACAGAAAGCCCAGCTCACCTAGAGGGGGTGTGAGAGGAGACAGAGCTGGGAAGAAAGCCCAATCCAGACTACTTGGAATCCTTCTCTGCAGCCCTAACCACCAGATCATCATCACCAAGCACATTATCAAACTGCCAAACTGCTGCTGGCCAGGCCATTGCCCACCTCCCTGCCTTTGCTGAGGCACTTCCCCATGCCTAGAATGCCAGCCTTCCTCAGGCCTGGCCCACCCAGGGAGTCAGCTTGTATTCTATGGGTATACCAGACTCTCATCTATAACAATGAAATAGCTTCTCTATGCAATTATTTGCTCAGATATTATGCATGCTTATCTAGTGACCTGGGGTTTATTTCTCTGGATACTGTAGCAAAAATGTGTCTGTGTCCAATTGCAAGGTTTCTCGGGTTTTAATTCACTCGGTAGGAGATGTTCTAGAGGAATTAAGAGGAATGCCATGACTTTTCCCCATCATGAACCAGTTTGCTCCAAGATCTTGCAGCCATATGAGGCAATTCTGCTCAGGCCTTGTCTGCTTACAGGACGGTGTCAGGTATCTTTGCAAACCTCTGTTTCTAGAAATGAATGTGTAAATTAAAAGCACACACTGACCACAGTGCTCGCATGTCCTTGTTTCCGATTCAACATACATTCATTAAGGGCCTACTATATTCCAGGCAAGGAGGAAAAGGAATCCCAAAAGGAAGGGAATTCAATTTGGGCACAGCTAAATAGAAACGAATTAAAAGCAAAGTAAAAACGGGGTGGTGAAAGGGTGAGGTTGGGAACATTTCAATATCAAAACCCACTTTCAATCCAAGAGTCACATTCTTATGCGCCTTAAAAAGCTTGCCATGGGGTTGTTTCCAACGTCCCTATCTTCATTATATGTCACTCATTCAGCTTTAGGAAGTCCTTTGGCTAATTTTCAACGTGGGCTTCGAGTCTGGATTTGCCCCTAATGAGTGGCAAGGCTTTCCTATTACAGTTCAGTGTCTCCCCCCGCCCCACCCAGTAATGTCTGGCTCTTTGTGACCCTATTTGGGGTTTATTTGGCAGATCCTGCCATTTCCTCTTCCAGCTGATTTTGCAGATGAGGAAACTGAGTCAGACAAGATTAAGTGAGTTGCCCAGGGCTACACAACTAGTAAGTGTCTGAGAATTTCCTGATCTCAGGTTATTTCTCTTACAGCTTTACACCCTAACTTTTCGCCTGGGTGGTCCAGAGATCCGGCTCTCCTTTCCCTGGAGCCCTCCTCGGGGAGGGAGGTGTGTGTCTGGCCAGCCTCTGGAGTGGGGGATGGAGCTAGCAGACGGGACCCATTGAGGCACAGCCCAGCCCCCTTCCAGCTGTTCATTCTCGCCGGCTGCTGCGTGACTCGCCCCATTTCACAAGCCTAGCTCCGAGGTTATTAAAACTGATCTCATCGCACGTCGTCACGACACTCGTTTCCCCAGGAATGTACACGGCGATCGCGTGAGAGGAGCTCGTAGCCGAGGCATCGCCGGCCCGGACCCCACCCCCTCCCAGCCTTTTCTCAGAGGCTCGGGCGGAAGGCTCGGGGGGCCTCTCGGAGCGGCAGATGTTCAGAAGCGCGGCGAGGACTGCAGCTTCGCCTGGATCAAAGGGCCCACGGGGTTTCTCTTTCATGATGACTTGTAATTAAAGACCTCGCACTTCCGAAACATCTGGCCCCAGATTGCCCGGACTCTGCAGGGATTCCACACGGGCTAGCCTGTTAGCATCAGGCGATGAAGCTCTCTCTTCCCCCTCTCCCCCTTTACACCGGGGCGCCCCTCGCCCCATTGCCCACCCCACCCCCCGCCACTTTCCCTCCAGCGTGCCACCAGCCGCAAGGTTATCCCTACCACAGTTCTGGGAAGGGGGGGAGGAGTCAGACTATCCTTCAATTAGTCACCCTACAATTACGGCGTGCTTCTGCTTGGGGGGCTTTTGAGTCACTCGGCAAACACTGCCAGGTGGATGGGGGATCTAGGGTGGGGACGCCCCGAGCTGGGTTATCGCCTGAGTGACCCATTTTCTGTTTCACACCCTTTCTCATTTCCTCCGGGCAACTGCGGGGAGAGGGAGGGGTTGGGTGCGTGTGCATGTGCGTGTGCATATGCGTGTGTAGGGAGGAGGAGTTCGATGTGGATTAAGTCGTTTGAAACGTGGTCCGAACGCACGTAGCATCACTCTCGAACGCACGCAGTTCCAATCCATCCCTTTACATATACGGAAATAAGGGACTGAAGTGGTGTCTGTGCCCACACCAAGCTTGAACCTATTTGATCCATAAACATCTATTAAGCACTTACTATGTGCATAAACATCTATTAAGCACTTACTATGTGCATAAACATCTATTAAGCACTCACTATGTGCATAAACATCTATTAAGCACTCACTATGTGCCTGGCACTGCGCTAAGCCCGGCCGATAGGAATAAAAAGCAAAACCGGTCCCCTGGGTCAAGGAGCTCACATTTCAATGCCTGATGCACGGAGAGTCAATTGTCCCCTTTTGGGGGATGGGGATGCGCTGGGGGCAGTTTCGTGCCCTGAAAAGAAGTCTCGATTTGAAAATACAGGACTCAAGATGGTGCAATGGAAAGTGCTGGACTTGGACACAGTGGAACCCGAGTTCAGATCTCCCCTCAGATGCTTGATACAAATGATTTAACCTCGCCAGGCCCATTTTCTCCTCCATAAAAAGAGGTGGTTGGCCTGCGTGACCACCACGGTCTTTTCTGGCGCTAGTTAGGATCCCATGACCTGCTTCCTGCCTGGGGCTCAGCTCCCTCATCCGTAAAGTCATTCGTTCTTCTAGTTCTCACCAGCGTGAGCTTGGGTACTGTTCTGCAAACTCTGCGGGCCTCAGTTCTCCGTTCTGGAGCTAGGCATCCACCTCCCTAGGGTCCTTACTTCTCCCAGAGGGTTAACAAGCGAGCCCGCCCAACTTTCTGCAGTTTCCAGCGCGCAGGGGGAGGTCTGGGGCTAGGAGCGCCAAGTCCAGGCAAAGGAAGGAAGCTGGGCGCAGCAGGGGCAGGAGTTTCTCCCAGCACCTTCCACCCACTGCACCGAGACTGCTTCCTGCCCCCTTCGCGTCCTCCCCTACAGAAACAAGACCCAGTGGTTTTGTGGCTACACTTGGACCCACGGGCTTGGTCTCTGTCCTTCCTTCCTCCGGCCCAGGCATGTTTGCTCACACGACTCAGGGGGCAAGGAGTGAGCCCCGAGGACAGCTGGGTGGGGGCCCAACGCACCGCAAAGGGGCAGCCTTTCGGCCTCGGGGGTTAGTGTAGGACCCTGCGGGAGGGCCGGAGGGAGGCTGCGTGGGGGGCCCCCACAGAGGGCAGAGAATCCCAGAGTTAGGAGCCCTTTGATGGCCACCGGGATGCCCGGTCCAGGAGGAGCGAGGCACGCACGTCCGCGGCCGGGGAACGCGAGCCCAGCCTGAGCGTGCCCAGAGGAAAGGGGAGGGCTGTGGGGTGGAGCGAGGCGCTGGCCCCGAGCCTGGAGGGCCTGGCTTTCCGTGCGGTCTCGGCAGCCTGCATCCCCCACGTGGCCGGGGCCTGGCACGCAGGCCTCTCCTTATTGATGGCTCTCTCGTTTGCGTGATCCCGGGGATGGACAGGGCTGCGCGCAGGCACGCACTTCGTGCTCCCCGGCCTCCGAGACGTCCGAGCGCTTTCCTGCCGCTGCCGCTGCCGCCCGGGGCTCGTGGGCTCGTGGGGGAAGGGCGAAGCCTGCCCAGCTCGCGTGTGCAGGTGCCCGCGGGGGCGGAGTCCCGGCTCCTTTTATAACGCAGCGGCCTGGACCCAGGCACGCTACGCTTCTGGGTCAGGCAGGCAGTGAGATCACCGTGCCAGGACAGGGCGTCTCCGGTTCATCAGGCTAGTGGTGGGCAGGGGCCGGGGAGAGAACCCTTCAGGTGTAGAGGCTCAGGGTCCGAGCTACGTACGGGGTGCACCTGCAGTTACTTAGCGAGCCAGCCCCGCAGCACCTGGGCGCGTGGGCCCATGCAGAGGCCAGACGTGCGGATCCTTCTGGGGATGAAGCGCCCACTCGGGGTCTTTACCCAAGCGGTCAAGCCCCCTCGCCCCCTCTCTTCCCGTCTCCTTAGTCTGTAAGCACTGGTTTAAGTCTTAGGCACGGTGCCTGGTGCTGGAGCAGAAAAGGCCAACATTGAAACAATCAGCCACCTTCTATCAGGCGCCTACCAAGGGCCAGGCACCGTGCGAGGGCCCGAGGCAGCCCCGGCTCCAAAGCAGCTGGCAGCCCTTTGGGGAGGTCACATGCAAACAACTGTGCAAACAAGATAGACTCGGGACAATTTGGGGGTGATCTCGGACGGAAGGCCCTCCCACCCCTCAGCCTCACCCATTCTTTGAGAGATAACGGTAGCTGTTCTACTACAAAATCCTGCACTCACACTCTTTCATTTAAAACATCCGGTCCTGTATGCCATCCCACCCCCAAACCCCAGTCACACCCATCTACATCTATAAAATAGGGGGGACCTCTAAGATGCCAGGAGCTAAAAACTTTTCCAGCCTAAGCCGCAGACAAAAGTTATATTCCTCCCCCGATATCTCTGGCTATTTGTAGAATTCCAATTCAAATGTTTGCAGATATGCAGGTAAATCAGGGGTGGGAAGAGGGAAAAAAAAGGATTAAAGCCCCAAGCAAGCAAGGCAGCCAAAAGGATAGTGAAAACCGGGCCCCAAATTTGCTTATTATTTAAACCTGGATTTTGCTGCGCTTTCGTTTTAGGCACTGTTTGTAAGGATATTTCCTCATTGTTCCCCTATGCCCGTGACACCAGGGGTGGGAGAGTATTTTTCCTTTGATAAATGGATACATCATTCCAGTTAATTTTAACTGTGTGCAAGGCAGTGTCCTCAGTGTTGGGGATACAAAGACACACACTAAACTAAACCTGTCCTCAAGGAGCTTATATTCTACTAGGGTGGGATAGGGTGAAACATGCACTTAGATATGCACATGCAAAATATTTAGAAGAGATAAAACAATTCTAAGCACTTGCTTTTTACAGCTCCGTAGGCCCATGGCGGGCACTTCGGAAAAGAATCTAAATGTAAAATTTTGGTAGAAATATGTCAAAGTGACAAGATAATTGTCTTTAAACTCAATCTAAGTTTTTAAAAGTATAGAATCATACACCTTACATAGCACATAGTATTTTCCCCCAAACTCAATGAGATGCTCTTATGGGAATCAGGGTTTTAGTGAAATGAGGCAGATGTCTGAAAAAACATCTCACAGTTTAGTAGCTATAATTTTTACACCAGTTAATGATGAGGATGAGTTGTTTTTTGAAAGTGCTAAAGTAGTAAAATGTTTATTTTTTCAGCTCGGAAAAGATCTCCCTCAGCAGAGCTGAAGCACAGGGTGAAAGTAAACTAGCTAATTTTGTTGATCTGGAATTACTCACCACCTTATTTGTGTGAGCATCCAGTTCCACAAAGCAGCTTTAGATGGGTGCTGTGGCAGTTTGAACTCTTTGCATTTAAAAAAAAATGAAACATTTCTCTTGATTTATGTAAGGAATACTGATGCATATTAGGTACACCTATGGGTTTTGGCAGGGAAGAAATGTAGAGGCCACAATCACAATCACAAATGAATTCATTAGGATCTAAGATACCCACCCTTTATGAAGCTGGGCTTCCTTTGAACTTTTCCAGGTGCTCCTTTTCCTCTTCTCTAGCCTGACATGTTCCATCAGTTGCTTAATGATTACACCCTCAGAAAACTAAAGTGAATCTGCATACTAAAATTTATCCCAGAACAGATCCTAAAGCCCTGAGTTCTTAGTAATAAGAGCTATTTGGGCAATATTAGTATTCTACTTTTATAGATTACTCAAGTTTATATTGTTCAGATTAAGACAGACTTCAGGGAGGTTGGAGGAAGCCATTTCAACTCAATAAAACAAACATTTCTTAAGTGCCTCCAATGTTCACCACGAAGACAGAACAAAATAGTCTCCTACCTTCAATTAGTTTACCTTCTACGCAAAAAAGGTACAGATCAAAAACTGCACACTCAGCACCCAGTAGAAATCTATTTGGGGTTAACTTTATAGTAAGAAACTACAGCATGATGAAAAATGTTTAAATGCCACTACAGCAGTTTTAAAAACTGGAACAAGACAGAGAACACAAGCCTCCTATTTGCAATACATGAGCCTGTCTGCTGAGACAAGAGAAAAAGTGACTTGAAGCTATAAGAGCTCTACTGTACTGGACTTTGACACTGGAAAGCAGAAGCAAGAGGAGAAATGATGAATAAAATAAGTATACAGGCTAAAATTAATTTTACAGCTAGGTACCCTCACAGCTTTTGGGCAATTACGCTTTTATTTAGTTATTGCAAAGTCAGGTCCATTACAGAATTCCAGGAGTGGAAGAGATCTCCTCAAAGGTTCCAGAGTCCAACTCATATGAAAATGGTAACACAGGAGCTGTTAAAAGGGCCAGACATTTTTTGCTGGAAACCTTCCAGTAAGGGGCAGAGCCCCTACCTCCAGAGCTTCTACTTTGGAATGGCTCTCGTTGGGAAATATCTGATATCAAGCTAAATTTTACCTCTTATTCCCATTCATTTATTCTTAGATTTGTCCTTTGTGGTCCAAAAAAACTAAAAGTATAGTGAAGATGAGGAGACTGAAGAATCACTCACATAACCTTAGACAAGTCACAGCCTCTGAAGACTTCAGTTTCCTCGTTTTAAAATGAGGGGAGTTGGAGATGATCTCAAATGAACCAGAGAACCTCAGACCTAAATCAATGATTCTTTTTACCAATTTCACATTATAAATAGGTACAAAGAAAGGAAGGGAAGACTAATGAATTGACAACTACAAACAGAGAAAGAGGAAGATCATCAACTCTGGGATGTCAGGCTGGTGTATTCTTATGATTTGGGCTGCAGAGCACTTTGGTTATCCTTATGAAAATACTCTTTCAAAAATTCAATAAATGTGTATTAAACACTTAATCAGTGCAAGAGGCATAAAGATAAAAAAATGATAGTCATCCTAAAAGAGCTTAAAACCTCCCGGGGAGGGGGAGAGGGGCAGACTACCGTCCCGAGCTTTTAGAAGTCTTTAATGCTGTAGGGACTTCAATGCAGCAGCACCATGAGCAGAGCACTTAATTCCAGTTTGAAGGAAGGGCCAGGGCACGAGTCTTCCAGCTCCCTGAACCAATGACTCTATGCCCTTGGATGAAATCAAGTCGAAGCTTGGATCCCGTCTTGCAGCTGTGGGCTCCCCACGTTCCCATGCACCATGTTAAACTGAAACCTATGGTTGGACAACCTGGCCTCAGGACAGTGAAGGGATCTTGCTTTATCTGTGGTAGGCAGCTTTTTCCATCGGTGGAGGGCACTGCACAAACCTAGCCTCATTTTCCCTTTGCTCTAAGAAGCCAGGCCAGCCAACACTGGCTGTGTAGCACGTGGAGGGCACTGCAGTGCCCACTCCCTCGGCTGACTGCCCTCTGTGCCCCTCCTGTCTCCTCTCAGTTCCCTATCGGTTTATCCCTGTTCATCCTTTTTAAGAGGAAACAAACCACATTATGGGGATTATATATATTATATGCATCCCTCCTCCCTCATCTCCAAGGAGAAACAAACCACACGGGGGGGGAGGGGGGGAATTACACGCATGTGGGCGTTGCCCCAATGGGGTCTCGGAGTCGGACACGACCGAACGGGCCGAACAACAACACTGGTCGCGAACGCTCGTGACCGTGGTCCTGCAGCACGTGCCTGGGAGGGTCCCCAGGTGCCTCCCGGGCCTCCTGGGGTCTCTTGGGGCATCATGGCCCCTCCGGCATGGGCGCGAACAAGCGCCTTCCCACGACCCCTGCCGGCAGGGAGCTCGGGAGGGTGGGAGACGAAGGGGGATCTCAATGGGGGGGGCGGGGCGCGTCGGCTGCGGGCACGCGGGATTCCGCAGGGAGCTCGGACTCGGGCCCAGCAGGGGCCGGTCCCCGGACCAACGAGCCTCTAGGCCTCAGGTTCCCCCTCTGTCAAAGGGGGCAAGGCGGGCTGCATGACGCACCGGAAGGGCCCACGGGGCGCGGAGGGGCTCTGACAGCCGTGCCTCTCAGAGAGAGTCTAGCCCCCAGCTCCGCTTCCACCCCCGGCCAACAGCGCCCGCGCCGCCGCCCCCCACTTCCCCTCTCCGTTCATTTCCAATTACCCCGCTCCGCGCATGCGCAAGCATGACGCCCATGGTTCCCGGCCCGAGGGGACCTGCGCGCGCACTGGGGCGAGTGGGGGCGGGCCGAGGTGGAAGGGCGAGCAGACGCTTCCGCGTAGGCGGCGTGGGCCATGACGTCACCACGTCCCGACGTCTCCCCGGGGAGCGCGGTTGCCTAGGTGACCGGGAAAGCCGTTTTCGACCCAGCGGAGCCGAGGTCGAGGTGAGACGCTGGCTACGCTTCTCCGAGCCGGGGGCTGGGGACGCTGCCCCTCCCCCGGGAGCCGCCGGGACCTTGATCCTGAGGGGCCTCGTCAGCTGGGGCTCTGCGAGGGAGGGGTCGAGAGCGTGGGGGGCCTGCTGCCTTGGCCCCGCAGCCGCGTGCTCCTCGCCCTGCCACCCCCTCCCCTGCCCATCCCCCACCTCTCCAGCCCTCCTCCGCTGCCCATCCCCCATCCCTCGCCCCCCTTCCCTGCCCATCCCCCCCTCCTTCCCTGCCCATCCCCCCTTCTTCCTTCTTGTCCCTCCTCCCCCTTTCATTCCTCCTCTCCCTCTGTCCCGCTGCCCCCCTCCATCCCTTCTTTCTTCCTCCTGCTCTCCTCCCTTCACCTCATCCCTCTTCTCCCCCGTTTCATCCTTCCCTCCTCTCCCTCCTTTGTCTCCTTCCCTGCTGTTTCATCCTCCTCTGCTACCCCCATTTTCTCCTCGTTTCCCTCTTTCCACCTCTCCTCTCTTGGTTTCTTTTCCTTCCATCCTCACGACCTTCTAGCTCCGTCCTCTTCCATTTCTCCCTGTCTCATTCCCTCCATCCCCCAGGGTTCTCTCCCTTTATATCCCATCCCCTCTTCTCCACCCTTTCCCCTTCCTTTTTTCTGAGACAGCTGATGGCCAAGTGGTTAGCCCTGGACCACAGGACTGTAGTTCAAATCTGACCTCAGACGCTTACTAGCCTATGACCTTGGACCTTTGCCTCAGTCTCCTCAATGATAAAGTAGGGATTAATAACAGCACCTATCTTGTGGGTCGTTGTAAGAATCAGATGAGATAATATTTGTGAAAAAGCGTTTAGCAGTGCCCATCCCAGAGTAGGGGCTATATAGATTCCTTTCCCTTCCTTATCCATCCTCTTTTCTAAACTCCCCATTCTTCTCTGCCTTTCACCTTCTTTCCCCTACCCTTCTTTCTACTTTCCTCATCTCCCCTCCCCCTTCCTCCTTCTCTCCCGCTTTAAACCCAAATCTTCCCTCCTGCTTCGCTTCCTTTTGTCCCTCTCCCTCTCCTCTCCACTTGAGCCTCTACCCGTTCCCTGATTTCCCCTCTTTGTGTCTTACTGGCTGACTTCCTTTCAAAACAGGTCATTCTATAGAGTCTTGAGGCCTCTCTGTTCACCACCACCCCCTCTTCTTTCCCTGCTTCCACACTCCACTCTTGTCAGTGGTCCTTCAGGAAAGGGCTAAGATTGTGAGGTTTACACAATTGCCTCAAGCACCGTTTTTAAAGCCTTGCCAATTTTCTGGCGATCGAGGGAACTAAGCAGAGCACTTGGCCCTTCCAAGGAAGATATTTAGGCAGGATTTATATTAGGAGCATTGCTCCCACCTACAGAAGGGCCATGGGGAATAGACATGAGTCAATAGCCCATGATTGCCCTGCTGGAGTGAGGAGGGCTCAGTCACAGCTTCTGAGCAGCTATTTGGGGCTCTTCCCCAATGTGTGATGAGTTCAGAGGAAGCTCCCCAAGCATCGAGGGATGCTTGGAATGTCCTAGGCCAGGTGCTTGGTGAGTGGATAGGACTTGGCTCCCTCGATAATTGCCTTGATGAAGTTGAAACCAAGACAGAGGGGACGTTCATGGTGGGCCTTTACTGTTCTCCTGCATTTCTTAAATCAGCCTTTACACTGGCATTTCCCTGGCAAATTTCCCAACCTGTTCTCCTTAGGTTACCAGCCCTGTCATTCTGGGCTGGTGACCACCATCCCACCTTCCTAAGAAGATGGGTACTGAGAAGAGCTTTGTCACCATCCTTTCTCTCTCTCTCACATGTTCTCTCCAGGCCTCACTCACCCTTTTGTTCTTAGGTCCCTCAGCCCAAATTCCCTTACTCCTTGCCACGGTTACCCTACCACCTTTTGGGGGCCATCATTGGTCCTCCTGGTCTATATCTGACCACTGGACCCAAGTGGCTATGAAGGAGAAAGTAAGGCAGGTGACTTTGCACAGCCCTGCCTCACTTAAATTCAATTCACTTGCACATCATGACATCACCCTCGTGATGTCGAGGTCCTCTTCAAGAACAAAGGACAAACAACAAGCACCTCCCAAACATTTATTAAGTATCTACTACTATATGCAAGGCACTGTTCTAGTCACTAGGGCAAAAACACCCAAAGAACTAGTTTCTGCCTTTAAGGATTTTCTGATTTCTTGTGTGTGTCTGTGTGTGGGGGACATGAGCAGAGGACTCCTGGTAGCTATCCTTCCTCATCTGGCCTCAGGCCTAGGCTGCTGTATCATATTGGTAAAGCCCTTCTGTATCTCCAGTTTCACCTGCCCTGGGACCTGCTTGTCCTCTTTCTAAAACACATGCATATCTTATCTGCCCCTTTTATCAGTCACCTATGACCTGAATCTACTGCTCTCCTGAAACTTCTCTCTGTGAAATCTATTGAAAAGGCAATATTTACTTCTGTCCTGGATGCCTCCTTATGTGGAGACAGCCCCGACTTCTTGAAGGCCCTGTCAGAAACTTGAGGCCCCTGGCAGTTTCTGCCTCTGGAGAAGTGGTGTGATGTGGAGCTTTGAGCTACTTTGAGACTGGGGTGGCCCCAGTTGTGTTACCTCAGGCAGGCAGCTTGATTACCTGAACTACCACTTCCTCATCTGTAAAATGGGCATGGTGATGATGCCCTGCAGTACCTGACTCACAGGCCTGTTGTGAGCATTAAATAAGGTGATATTTGCAAAGGGGTCTGCAGCTCTGTGTGTGTGTGTGTGTATACATGTATGTGTATGTGTGTATATATATATATACACACATACCATACACATAGGCACACACACATATATGCACATACACATGTATGTATTACCAAGTGGAGAAGGCATCCTGGGAAACCACTGATGGAGTTCTATCTTTGTTCCCCTGGGACCAGCCCAATTAAGGTCAGAGAGGATAAGAATAGTAAGTAACATTTATATAACTTTAAGGCTTGAGAAGCTCTTTATGTATATTATCTCATTTGATCTTTACAGTATCCCTGTGAGGTCAATGCTGTTATTATATTCCCATTTTACAGATGAGGAAACTGAGGCAGGCAGAGCTTGCAATTAGTCCAGCATCCTCCCTACTAGTAAGTATCTGAGGCAGGATTTGAACTCAGCTTTTCCTGACCCTTCAAGTCTATGCTTTATCCATTTGTGCCATCATTCAGTTTGATTGTGTGAAGTGATGAAATTTTCAACCAAAGCAAATCTGGTGCTGAGCTGTAGAGGGATTGTATTGGCACCAGTCCATATTTGTGGTACCTACAAGACAACGGGCCTCTCTACTCCTTTGGCCTTCTTGTCACTTTATAATCTCGTTTTTCCCCTTGGTTCTTACCACCTTATAGAAACACTATCCAGTGGACACCCTCGTGTACAAATCACATGTTCATTCTTGACCTCTCTGCATCATCTGACGCTGTCCATCGTCTTGAAATGTTTGCCCCTTGACTTCCACTAGCCTCGTTTCCTTCTACCCATCCTGACTGCTCCATCTGTTTCCATCAGTGTTTCTTCTTTTCCCATCCCATAAATGTAGCTGTTCCCTCGGATCCTGTCTTAGGCTTTCTTCTTTATTTATGATTTAGGGGGGAAAGTACCGACCTTGAGGTCCAAAGACTTGATTTGGAGTCCTGTCTTAGCTGTTTACTAGCTGTGTGACACTGGACTGATCATTTCAGAGCCTCCCTTTCCTTACCTGTCAAAGGCCGATTAAAATACTTGTAGTACCTACCACATGGAATTGCTTTAAGGAAAGGGCTTTATAAAACTTATTATTGGATTATTACTATTACATCATCTATTCCCACAAATTTCAACTATCTGACACTTTTGGGATCATTCCCAAGTCTCTTATCTCCTGTCCTGGTGTCTCACTACAATCTCAATGTGCCCCCGACAGAACTTAATGTTTTCACCCTTCAGCAAGCTCCTCCTCTTTGTTGTTGAGTCATTTCCCATCCGGGGTTACCTTGGCAAAGATACTGGAGTGACTTGCCATTTCTTTCTCCAGTTCACTTTACAGAAGAGGAAACTGAGGCAAACAGGGTGAAGTGACTTCCCCAGGGTCACACAGCTAATAAGTGTCTGAGGCTGGATTTGAACTTGGGTCTTCTATCCACTGCAGCGCCATCTAGCATCTCTACCTGGACTTGAAACTTTGGACCTAAGTCCTTTCTCTTCTTCATCCTTTACACCCAATCAGTCTCTGACTTCTGTTGTTTCTACATCACAGTTAGCTCTTTCAAATCTATCCTACTTTCTCTATTCCTACTGATATTACAAAAGACCAGGCCCACATGACTTTAAAAAAAATGTTTTATTCATACCCCTTGTCATTATGTCACAATCATTTCTGAGGGAAGAAAAACCCAATCCTCCCTCCTTAAGATCAAATCTTCCTTGAAATAACAGTAAAAGGTGTAAGTACAAAAAGTATTCAGGCCAGCCCTCCAGCTGCCACTGCATACAGCCTTTTGACTTGGTCTGTTTTTGCTGAATCTGGCCACTTATCTATTGGGGAATCCTTGTTACTTCTTGGTGGGCTGTTGCAATAGCATCAAGAGGTCTCTCCTGCCCATTGGAGAACGATTCCTCTTTTACAATCTTGCCACAATAATTTTGTTGACACTTTCATGATCTTTCATTGATTCCCTGTTGTGTCTCCAATGAAGCCCAGACCCTACCTCTGGTGTCTTTGCCCCAATCTACCACCTCTAGCCTAATGTTCCTCATCTTCCATAAATGTACTTGGTTCTCTGGCCAAAATGCCTACTCTGCCCTTATGGTGACCCACCATTCACTACTCAGGGACTTTGTTATGTGCTGTCCTTGAAGAACCTTCTCAGCCTTGTGACTTGCCAGAGCCCTGACCATTCCCAAGACCCAGGCCTAGCTCGAATATTCTCCCATAATGAGACCTTCTTTAGAACCATTGGCTGGACTGGAGCTCTCCCACCTCGGAAACTTCATTATACTTTGTATCTCTCTAGTGAAACTTATACTCAGGCTTGTATTATACCAAGTCGTGGATCCATCTTAACCCATCCTTTGGAGTCTAAGCTACTTGACAATAAGAATTGTTTCTTTTTCTTCTCTATGTCTCTTTTGAATACTTAGATAATATTTATTGAATGAGTGAATGAATTTTCTTTAAGTGGCATAGTGGTATCTTGTGGTATCTTGACCACACTATTTGAATATGCATAGAGATATTTGTGTAGTCATTCTTATAGTGAGATATATAATGTAGAGTTTTTCCATGCTAACAAAAGATTGTTAAAAAGGTACTTGGTCTGTAGATATCTGTAACTATATATCTATATCATATCCGAGATATAAATAGAAAATAACATACCATTCCACAGAAAACCTTCTGAGGTCAAATAAAGTTATGAGGAATTTCTACTAATATTTCTAGTTAAGAAAAAACATTAAAATCAAAATAATGTATCAACCTCATATAGTATGGGATTGAGAATCCAGTGTCTAAGGATAACAGTAAGAAAAAATATTGTTAGTATTTATCTTGTTAATTTTCCATCCTAACAATAGATTGTTATCCATGACTTGGTCTGTTCTATGTTAATGTCAGTTTGTTCTAAGATATAAAAAGAGAATGATGATAGATTCTGTTGTCGTCTGTATGGAAGAATAAGATGCTAATATTTTACTTTTTTTCACGATGACCTTGAATAGTTAGGAAGGGCGTTTGTTTTAACAAATAAAATAATTAATCTTCTCCCCCAGTGGCAGCAAACATCTGAATAATAGAAAAGGACCCAAAGTGCTGCTAAGGAGAGAATGGTATTTGAATAGTAATTGATCCATGGAGCATGTGGGCAAGGCATTCTGTTCCCTTGGCCAGTGGCAGGAAGAGGGAGATACTAAAAAAAATATAAAGACAACAACCCTCCCCTGTCCTGAGAACATTCTGGCCTTTTGAAAGATTAATAGAGAAGTTAAACCTTTATTAAGGAATAATCATCAAGTAACAATCCATTAAAGGAAAATGTTTACATTAAGAGATTATGCTATTTCCATTGACAATAAAATATTGGCACAGTCTTTTGGTGCACTGATAAAAAGCCTCTTGCCTACTCTCTGTGTGTTTTTTGGCACAAATTTTAATGGAAGAAACTGAAATATAAATACTTTGATTTTTACATTTTCATTAAAAAATTATGCCAGAATAAACTGTCATCCCTATCATATTCTGAGTTAAAGTACTATATTTAATCATTGTTTTACTAGTAATTTTTTTCATAAACTGAGATTTTCAAAATGAAACAAGTATATGGGTGTATATGTGTGTATATTTATACATATATATGTTTAAAGTTTAAGATTTTGATCTCTGTTCTCTATTTCTGTACAAGTAGTGGTTAGATATTACTAAAGAAAATACTTTTAGGCCTTAAGATTCCTGAGAAAGGGATTAGAAATGTTTTTTAAGAGTAGGAGTCATGTGAGAGCACATTGTTTACCCAGCAGAGTAGCCAGTAACATGATTTTTCCTATGATTTAGAATAGCTGGGTATTGTGAGAAAACTCAATAGGCATCTCCTGACTCAAGGTCAATGAAACTTCTATTGCAATAGTGATTATATAGAAAGACATCCTCACAAATTCCCACAAATTTATATTTGCTGCTTAACTTTCCCCTCAATTAGATAAGAAATTCTGACTGTCTGTGATTATCAACATTTTTTAGGTATTTACCTTCTGACTTGTATAAGTGTGTCTTGGGAAGTATGGACCGCCACATTCCCATACATGCATTGCCTGAAGAAATCCAGAAGGTATGCCTTTTTACTGTTCTATTGAAACATTAGGAATGTTTTAGAATTAGGAGAATTAATTTGGAATTTTTCTCTATATTCTGTCCAGAGTGCGTGGGGAGATGAAAGGGTTTTTAATAAGTATAGATGTGGCACTTAGTTGTGTTTCCATCAACAGTTCACAAGCCACCTTTTTGGCAGGTTTTTTTTTTTTTTACAGCTTTATAAAAGAGAAGCCTGCTACAGGCCATCATTTGGTTGCATTTTTGTGCTGCTAGATTTGCTCTGACTTCCTAGGCAGTCCCATGTCCTCAGATTAAATGCCTGACAAAGAGTTATTGTCAGCCTTTTCAGGTTTATGTGTGACAGACCTTCATACTTTGGTTACAAATGACCGTGAACTGTTTCTATGCTGTCATGGATTCTAGACTGCCAATTCTGTGTTCGATGCTTTATCTTCTTGTGGTCCCTTCCTCGGCTACCATCATGGTTGCTGACATGCTGTTTCTGCTTGTCTGTGTATCACACAGCCAAGCATTCTTGCTGGAGCTAGAGACCCAACAAGTCCAAGACTCCCATTCTTAACCCAGACTTAGATAGCAGAACAGGACATTTAAACCAAAGCACTGAATTTGCGTTTCCTCTTTTGTTAAAGTTAGGAGGCAAGTGTAAAAGCAGGGACTGGGCTGCTTAGGCATCAGTTCAGGGTAAAAATGGTGATCCTGTCCACTCTCCTTCCTGGAGTAATCAGTCAGTAGGAAGCAATTGGACAACCCTGAGGAATGAGGATGATGGAAGGCTTTGCAAATAAACTTTTCTTTCATTTGATAGGAGGGCATGCTGTGTGTCCAGAGCACTGTTGTAGGTACAGCAGAGATACAAAGATGCACCACAAGGGTCCTACATGAAAAAGTTTGTAATCTAGTTGTGGAGAAAACCAGACCACAATGAACAATGCAAGAAGTGGTACTGGGTGATAAACATGTAGGAGTTCAGAAGAAGCCAAGAACGTGCAGATTGCTTCCTGAAAGGGATAGAAGCAGAGTTCAGTGTTGAAGGATGTTCAGGTGGTGATTTGGGGAGGCAGAGGGGAGGAGGGAGCACATTGCAAGGTCTTGAGTTGGAAGGAGTTAGGAGATGGGGTCATGTGGGGAAGGAGGTAAGGTTTGGAGAGTTCCAATGGGACAACTTTGAGTGCCCGTCTCCAGAGATCTGCTGTTCTGGCAGGGGACACCCAGAAAAATGCAGAATGAAAATTTGCTTTGTAATAAGTAGCCCTTAAGAATTCAGTTCCTGTTTGGAAGTAAAAAGCAGTGAAATCCACATCCACCAGGCCTGCTTTCCTCTGACTGTCTTTTATCGAGGGAGAAGGAAGGTCTGAAGGCTGATCTCTTGGCTGATGTTCCTGGACTCCCTATCTTACGGTCCTAGAGCTTTCCTATCCACTGACAGGCTATTTCTTATGTGAAGACCTTATGTGAAGGCTGAGCAGGAGGACGGCTAGACCAGCTTCCCTGACTGGACTTCAGTGTTCCCCTCTCCCTCCCAATAGAGTCGTCCAGTTTTGTGATCTGTCCAGTTATTGGGAAGCTCACTTGTCTCTGCCTTCCTGGAGAGCCCACAACTGCAGCAGCTGCACAGTCCCTGGGGTCAGAATTTCACCCAGAATCATAAAAGTAGTTCTATTAAGGTTTTAGTATATTGTTCTTAGTATATTGAGAACAAAAATGAAAATATCTTTTCTCTTAGTATATTTACTATATTGAGAACTGAAATGAAAATACCTTTTCTCTCAGCGAAAGAGCAATTTTAAAGTCCTCTGAGAAATAAAGATAATCACAAGAATATTATTCTTATTAGCAAAAAGCTATAAATTGTTTTTCTATAGTTTTTTTCACCAAGGTACATATTTATATGTTAATTTTTTAAAAAGCAACCTTGAAAAACATATGCTGCTCATTTAACAAAATTGAAACAGGACTTATCCTATTAAAATTGGTGACAAAATGAATGTTTGTCATAGGATTTTTGCCCCAGGAGTTCTTTATTAGCCTGGTACACAAAGTAAAATCAAGTGTCTTGAGTTGTTTATTTTGCCAAACAGAAGAGGTGGTTATGAGAGCTGGAGAGCAGCCTGTTCTTTTGGGATAACAATCCCTTTCCCTCCCTGTAACAGCTCATTTTGTCCTCCTTCAGTAAAGTAATTTTAGTCTTGTGGAACTTTGAAATTTATTCAGAATAACAGTTTTATATTTCTGAGCACAGATTGTGACTGCCAGAAGAAATAAACTTAATTTTCCAGGTTGTTCTGGGCCACTGTAGCGAGGGTCAGATTTTTGTGTTGAATCAAAAAAGAGGGAAAAAAAAACAAAAAATGATCATTGGAACCCTGGCTCAAGTGTCCTGGAAAGAACGGTGTGATGCTTCATTCTTTGGTTTTGTTTTTGACAAATCATTTAAAACATAAATTTTAACAGAAAAAAAAGAAAAGGAAGCTTATACTTTTTGAAAACTACTTTTATGCAGCCTGTACTTACCTTCTTTACAATTGGTTGTTTTGGTTTCTGTAGATTTCTTTGTGATTTTCTTTATCTTTGAACATTTTCCTTTAATTTTTCCTTTAATTTTTTTCTTATTCATCACCAAATTATGCTTTCAAATGATATTTTGTTAGAATGAACAATATTTTCCAGATATTGACTTTTAAGTCACTGCTTAATGTTGATGGGCATATGACCTTGGCATTCCTGAGAATATGAGATCTCTTAGTCTTCAGTGAACATGATTTTGGAGAGCATCACCAGGCTCTAGGAGAGGGTTGGGCATAGTTATCGCCTCTTCAGTACTGGGTTGGTGGTGACAGGCTTAGAAAGAGGGGAAGGCAGCCGTTGTGGGCTCAGTGGAGGTTGCCCAATGTATGTATTAAAGGACAGCATGGTTGGGAACCTAGGATTTACCAAGGAACAAGCTCCATGTCTGGGGCAGTTCCTTTCACTTTTCTTTATCCATTAAATGAGGAGTATGGATATTGGCTTTCAAAGGGTCCTGTCACATGACCCTTCTCAGACTTAGCTTCTTCTATAAAATGATGAAGTTGTCCTAGATAATCATAACTGAAGTATTTTACTTTAAATGATTTCAAATCACTTTATATTGACTAACAAATTTAAGCCTCATAAAAAAAAACCTGTATGAGACAGAAATTGTTATTTCAGGTCCATTTTACAAATAAAAGCTGAGAAAAGTTAGGGGAATGACACTTAGTCATACAGCTAGTAAGTATCAGAGGGAGGGTTTCCCTCCAGTTGCTCCTCACTCTGCTCTGGAACTCTTTCCTCCAGTATTTAGCAGCCAAAGCAGTGTATAGAGTTTCTTTCATTTCTAAAATTTGTAATTTTTATAATCAAGACTGGTTGAAGGGAGGGCTGCATTCTCAGATTGTGTATAGTCTTGTTACGGAAGAGTGGAGAATAGAACCGGACAATTATAGAGTTGGAAAGGACCTTACCACCTAATTGTGCAGGCCAGGAAGTTCAAGAAATCTATTCACACTTACAGTCAGTTAGTGGCAGAGGAGGCAGAATTAGAATCCAGCTCCTAACTCCCTGGCTCATTGCCCTTTTTGCTGTGAATGGCGACACTCTCCCCTTTCCTTGGAGAAGGCTTTACCCCAGGGGGGTAGGAGGGCTACATTTTCTGGGGGCTCAGAGGCTCCCCATGACCTGGGAAGGGAGAGATCTCCATGTTCGTTAGATGATTTCTCTTTCTGGTAATAAATAAAGCAAGTGGTTGAAATATATCCACTTTGATTAATAGAGGAATTACTTTATGTCTATTAATATTACATGTTAATATCTCAAAGTCAATACTTTTAAAGCTTATTGCTTTCTAATTGTAGAAAGTGACTATCTCATCATTTATAAAGAAATAGTTAATTATGACATTTGCTCAGTGAAAACAAATAAAATAAGTAAAATAAGCTTATACTGAACCACCCACATTGGTGGGAATTTTCTTTAAGTAGCTGTTTATTTGTCTTTTCCTTTCTCCTTTTGCACATGGAAAGAACTGGGTCACATTACCCTAAAGGAGCTGGGGTGGCCATTGTTAAACCCACCAAGGGATTCCTGAGGTTTTTGCTGCCTTCTAAGAGAATCAGCACCTGAATATAGAGCTTATGGTTGCAGAAATTCCTGAGGAGGCTCCTGAAGGCTTCTAGGGTCAGCTGCATTCATTAATTCATTGTACTAACAATGAATTGGAACTTAAGAGAATCGTGTTTATTTAAACTGTTAAATCCTAGTTTCTTGGTATGCTTGGAAAAGAGGAATATTCTTCTATATCACACATCCTCCCTGGGGGTATCCCAAGCTTTGCAAAGGGCCCTCTTTTCTTAATTCTCTAGACTAGGGGTTCTTAATCTTTTTGGTGTCATAGGCCCCCTTTTTTTAGGCTGGTGAAATAATTCCTCTCAGAGGAATATACTTACTTATATTTGTTTATTTATTTTGTAAATACTATTTTATTTTTTCCAATTACATGTAAGGTAGCTTTCAACATTTATTTTTATAAGATTTTGAGTTTCAAATTTTTTCTCCCTCCCTTTAGCCCATCCCCCCTCTCCAAGAGGACAAACAGTCTGATTTGGGTTATACATGTACAATCAGGTAAATGTATTTCCATATTAGTCATGTGAAAGATCAGAAAAAAAAAAGGGAAAAACCACACACAAAAAAAATGAAAATAGGATGCTTTGATCTGCATTCAAACTCTATAGTTCTTTCTCTGGATGTGGATAACATTTTCCAACATGAGTCCTTTGGAATTATCTTAGATCATTGCATTGCTGAGAAGAGCTAAGACAGTTACAGTTGATCATCCCAAAATGTTGCTGTTACTGTGTACAGTGTTCTCCTGGTTCTCACTTCACTCAGCATCAGTTCATGTAAGTCTTTCCAGGATTTTCAGAGGAATATTTTTAAATGCATAAAAAAAAATATATAAAATTTCAAAGGCAGCCACTTCTATTGAAATATAAATATCTTCTCCAAATCACTAAAAACAAGAGAAATGAACATCACAACAACCCCAAGACTTCACCTTGCACCCTACAAATTGGGAAGAACGACAAAAGATAGAGATAATGAATGTTGGAAGGGTTGTAAGGAGATAGGCACTCTGGCACATTGGTGGTGGAAATGTGAATCGATACAACCACTTTGGCAAGCAATTTGTAATTATGCAAATAAAATGATTAATATAGCTGTAATCTTTGACCAGTGACTCTAAGGAAGCCATCAATAAGAAGAAAGTTGCCACATACACAAAAATTTTTACAGCAGCACTTTTTGTGATAGCAAACAAGTAGAAATAAAGTAGTTGCCCTTCAAATAGGGAATGTTTATAGGGATTAAGGAACATGAACATAATGAAATATGAGCATCCTGGAGGAAATGATGAATGTGCTGAATATAGAGAAGCATGCAAAGAGTTCTATGAATTGAAGCAGAGAGAAGTCAGCAGAGCCAAGAAAACCATGTACACAGTGGCTACAACAATGTAACTGACATGCTTCCCTCCAAAATCCAAAGTGAATGTCCCAAAGTTACAAAGATTAACAGGACTTTAATGAAAAAACATGAAAGAACACTCAACCTACCACTCTGTAGAGACAGAAAATCATAAGCATTGCATATTACTTGTATTTTCAGACTTTTTTTTGACATATTGACTAGTTTTGGGTTTTTTCCTCTTTTATTGTCTTTAAAAATGTTATTTGTTATATGGGAGGTGTCTTTGGGAGGGAGAGAGGGATGCTGAGTGAAATTGGTGATGTAGAACAATAAAAATCAATAAAAAACTTATTAAAAAAGAAATACAATTACCCAAATATTTCAGGAACCAAGTTCACAGGCACAAGAGCCCTTAATGTAATGAAATTAATAAAAAATTTGTCATTATATAACAAATTATTGTAGGGACCCATTTGGCAGCCTGGTAAAGTCTGTAGACTTCCCTTCTTAGAATAATGTTATAAATTAAAAATAAATAGGATCACAAAGTTAACCTACTATATTGAAATATAGTTTTCAAAATATGAAACAAAAAAAAAACCCAGACTCGAGTTACAGAGAACTTTCTGATTTGTATGGGCAAAAGTTCCTCACCAGAATCTCACTTGCCATAGAGATGAAATCACAGATCCCATCCCTACTCCTCTTTCCCTTCCTTCAAATAAAAGGAATAAACTTAAACCAAAGAGGTGACTCAGTCTCTTAATACTATAATCCAAGGTGGTTCCAGAGGAAAGTCTATTCTCTCAGGCTCCTACTATGTATGTATTGATTTGTTGTACCTTTACATTGGAGATTCAGAAATATTTTTGCTAATGGGTCAGAGAATGCCCTCAGGTATGAAAACCAATATTATGATAGAAAATATACTTGGGGTGGATACTTAAGTTGGGCCAAGTTAGGGAATAAACATTTTTTTAAATATTTAAATCTGTTTATTTTTTAGTTTTCAACATTCATTTCCACAAGATTTTGAATTCCAAATTTTCTCCCCATCTTTTCCCTCCCCCCACTCCAAGATGGCATACATTCTGATTATCCCTTCCCCCAGTCTGCCCTCCCTTTTATCATTCCCCTCTCTTATCCCCTTCCCCTTTACTTTCTTGAAGAGCAAGATAGATTTCTGTACCCCATTGCCTGTATATCTTATTTCCCAGATGCATGTAAAAACATTTTTTTTAACATTTGTTTTTAAAACTTTGAGTTCCAAATTCTCTCCCTTCTTCCCTCCTCACCCACCCCCATTGACAAGACAAGCAATGTAATATAGGTTATACATGTGTAGTTATGCAAAATACTCCATAACAGTAATGTTGTGAAAGACTTCTTCCATCCTATCCCATCCCCCAATTATTCTGTTTTCTTCTTTGACCCTGAAACTTTTCTACCCCCTCTCCCAATCTGACCTCCTTTCTATCATCCCTCACTGTTACCTCCTTCCCCCCTACTTTTCTGTACGGTAAGATACCCAATTGAGTGTGTATGTTATCCCTTCCTTAAACCAAATCTGGTGAGAGTAAGGTTCACTTATTTCTTCTCACCTCCTCACTCTTTCCCTCATTGTGAAACCTTTTTCTTGCCTCTTTTATGTGAGATAATTTACCTCATTCTATTTCTTCCTTGCTCCTCCCAATATATTTCTCTCTTACTCCTTAATTTTATTTTTAGATATCATCCCTTCATATCCAACTCACCCTGTGTCTTTTATCTATTTGTCTATCTGTCTGGCTATCCATCTATTTCTTCCAACTACCCTAATACTGAGAAAGGTCTCATGAGTTACAAATGTCATCTTTCCATGTAGGAAAGTAAACTGTGCAACTTTAATAAGTCTCTTATGATTTCTCTTTTCTGTTTACCTTTTCATGCTTCTCTTGATTCGTGTATTTGAAAGGCAGATTTTCTGTTCAGCTCTGGTCTTTTCATCAAGAATGCTTGAAAGTCTTCTATTTCATTGAATGCCCATTTTTTACCCTGAAAGATTGACTCAGTTTTGCTGGGTAGGTGATTCTTGGTTTTTATCCTGGCTCCTCTAACCTCTGGAATATATTCCAAGCCCTTCAATCCCTTAATGGAGAAGCTGTTAGATCATGTGTTATCTTGATTGTACTTCCACAATACTCGAATTGTTTCTTTCTGGCTGCTTGCAGTATTTTCTCCTTGACCTGGGAACTCTGGAATTTGGCCACAATATTCCTAGGAGTTTTTCCTAGAGGTAATCAGTGAATCCCTTCAATTTCTATTTTACCCTCTGGTTCTAGAATATTAGAGCAATTTTACTTGATAATTTCTTGAAAGATGATACCTAGGCTCTTTTCTTGATCATGGCTTTTAGGTAGTCCAGTAATTTTAAAATTATCTCTCCTGGATCTGTTGTCTAGGTCAGTGGTTTTTCCAAAGAGCTATTTCACATTGTCTTCTATTTTTTTATTCTTTTGGCTTTGTTTTATAATTTCTTGATTTCTCATAAAGTCATTAGCTTCCATTTGCTCCATTCTAATTTTTAAGGAATTACTTTCTTTAGTGAGCTTTTGGGTTTCCTTTTCCATTTGTCCAATTCTGCTTGTTAAGGCATTCTTTTCCTCATTGGCATTTTGGGCTTCTTTTGCCATATGGGTTAGTCTATTTTTTAAAGTGTTATTTTCTTCAGTGTTTTTTTGGGTCTCCTTTAGCAAGCTGATGACTCAGTTTTCATGATTTTCTTGCCTCACTCTCATTTTTCTTCCCAATTTTTCCTCTATTTCTCTTACTTGATTTTCAGAATCCTTTTTGAGCTCCTCCATGGCCCACAACCAATTCATATTCCTCTTGGAGGTTTTTGATGTAGAAGCTTTGCCTCAAGTAAGATTTTATAGTCTCTTAAGTTCTTTCATGATGTTTACTCATCTTCCTAGACAAACACTTGACTTTCTAACTCTTTGTCTAGGTAGGACTCTTTTTCTAGGGGGTGGGTGTGGGTGTGGGTGTACTGTCCCAGGCTTCAGGGATTTTGTATCAGCCACTTGAGCCCCCACAGTCTGTGGATTCAGGGTTCCAGAAGCAGTCTGTGCCTGCCCCTGGCTGCCTCTGCCACCACCCCCACTACCTGGGGCTAGGGCCAGACTCAGCCAGACCACATGCTCCTCTTTCACCTAGGTCTCCCAGAGTTTTCCCACTAACCTTTTTGGCATTTGGCATTTTAGGAAAGATGACTTTCACTTGCTTTCAATGTTGCTGGGAGATGAATCTGAAAAAGAGGCATTCACTGCACAGCTGAAGTTCTCAAAGCGCAAACAGAGCATTAAAAAAGTGTATCTGGGATTTTATTTTTAAATAGCTCATTTGTTGGGGATCCTCCCTCCTTCGAAGGGCTTCACAGAAAATACATAAATATCAGGTCAGTTCTGACTCATCCTCTTGTAATAGAGGATAGTGCAGCCCCCTTTCTTTACTTACAATATGTGCTGACAAACACATTGAAGAGTGAAGCCAGAAATAGGTTTCCAAAGACTCTCGACAACTTGCCTTCCCAACTTACCTTATTGGATAAAGTAATTATAGCCTATCATGACTTTTCAGTCTGACAGAAGCATCAAATGTATAAACTTATAAGGTGACTATTGAGTGAGTATGACAATCTCCACATTTGTTTGCAGTTTTACTGCAGAAAATTATGCAAAGTATATGGTATTGTGGGAATCTGTCATTTGCTTAATTACATCAAAGGCATGTTATCTTTGAGAAATTTAGGGTAAATGTGGATGTAGTATGGACTTGTATAGAAAAATCACTGGGCCTCCCTGGGCCTCGGTCTCTTTATTTGTCAAATGAACAGGGTTTGTTTAGGTCTCAGTGGTTTTGTCCACTTCTAATATTCTGTAATCCTATGATTCTAAGGCAAGAGACCTTTCCAGCCTGATTACTTTATAACCCTTTTGATCATAATCTATAGCATTCAATTTATTTGAACTCAAACTTCTTTAAATCTTGTACTATGAGCAACCACTCTCTTGGATACTAAGGGAGATAGAAACAAGGTAACTAAGACTTTGTCCGTCCTTTCCAGGAGCTTGAATTCTAATGGGAGAGATAATGGGTGAACAACTGTGAATATATAAGTTATAGAGCCTATCAATGGAAAGTACTCTCAGAGAGAAAGCTGTAGCAGTAGGGGGGGAGGAGGACAGTATGAAGAGAAGGGATGTGAAAGGCCTCCTGAAAAAAGAGGAATTTGAGCTCATTCTGGATGGTAGTCAAGGACTCTATGAGGTCAAGGTGAGGAGAAGGCTTCTAGGATCAGGGAGGGGCGGCGCCTGTCAGTGAAAAGATGGGGAGCAGGAGATGGCAGTCTTGTGGAGGAGCAGCAAATAGGCCAGTAGAGCTAGCATGGAATGGAGGTGGGAGAAGGCAGTAAAGTGTAAGAAACTGGAAAAATGGGAAGGTCTTTCAGTGTCAGACAAAGGCAATTATTGAATAGGGAGTGGCTTTCATTGCTTTCTGTACTCTTGCTTTTCCCTCCCTAGCATGGCAGTAGAGTTTTCTAGTTTAACTTTTTAGGAGATGGGCAGCATGTTTGATTGTTAGCCTTCTGGAATTGTGTTTTGTCATTATGCTGATCTTTCAAAACGGTGTCTTTATTGTGTTGTTGTCATTGTATAAATGGTTCTCCTGGTTCCGTTCACTTCACTCTGCATTAGTTCGTATCAATCTTATCAAGGTTCTCTGAAATGATCCTCCTCACCATTTTTTACAGCACAATAGTATTCCAGTCAGCCAACCAATCAATAAATATTTATTAAGTGCCTACTGTATGCCTGACACTGTGCCAAGCACTGAAGATACAAGTACAAATAAAAGCAAAGATTGTCCCTGCCCTTAAGGAGCTTGTACTCTGATGGAGGAACATACCATGTAAAAAAGAAGCTGGAAAGCGGGGATGGTGCCTGGTTCTGGGGTGTAATGGAGAATTCCAGAGAAGTCCAAAAGCTGTTAGCCGGTGGGAAATGCAGAGAAGACTGTGCTGACCCTGCTCTTTAAACAGAGCCCTGGAACTCATGGTCCTGCCCTCCAGTCAAAGAGTCCAAGCAGAGGGGCAGAGTGTATTGAGAAGATGAGTAGTATGACAATTCCAATCTTGTGCTATAGCTAGATTTTCCAGTGATGAGTTTTCTGGGGAAGGAAGGCGTGATAGAGGGGCCAAAGAAGTCCCTAAGCAGTGTAGAAGTGTAGAACATCCCGGAGCTAAACTGAGTTAGCCATTGCCCAGTCTTAGGCACTTTCTCAAATTCCCTTTCTTTGCCACTGTAATGTTAATTAGAGTTAAAGTTCTTCCCCACCCTTTAAAGGGTTGCAAGTGAAGTCCAAGGGAAGCTTGATTAGGGGAGGCTTGTTTTGTAGAAGGCCCACACCTTTTGTTAATTAATGAGGCACTGGGTCCAGAGGTTCATGATGCCCTCCAGCACTGAAAAGTGTATATATACTCCGAGATGAAGCTTTGCTTTGGGAGCTTAGAAGAAGGTTCATGTGCCAGCTGAGGCTCTGGGTAGCCATTAAGGAGGACCTTCCCCCCACCTCCAGCTTTGAAAACCAAATGTTGGTGCTTCTCCTTCTGGAAGAAAGAGAATGTGTATGTGTAATGGGGACAATTGGATCTGTTTGTTGATCTGTGATGTATATGTTGCTTATGGTCAGACAATTAGAAGCCCTATTGGTCTTTATTTCTCTGCTTGTATTTTCTCTGTTGGCATATGTCATTACAGAAGATTGTTAACCCCTCAAAAGTTGCTTTCCTTTTAGAAAAACAGATCTAAGAACCTGTGCAGCAGGCCCTCCTGTACATGCTAGGGTGCTTGCTGCTACAGCCACCTCAAAAAACGCTATGGGTTTGTTTAGCTTTGGAAATATCCTGCTCCCCCAAATCGTTCCTCCCTTTAATTCCCCCTTCACCTTCCTTATTGTTTCCCTGCTGAGTGAAATGTAGTTCTGTACTCAACTTTGTGCGATTGTGTAGCTATTATTTTCTTTGACCAGATGATAATGAGGTTCAGGTTTTAAGTATGTCCCCCCCCCAACTCCTTCTTGTCTGTATAGATGTCTACTTGCACATCTGATTGTGTGAGATAATTTCCCTAGGCAATTTTTTCCTTCTTCCTCCAGTGCATTCCCTTTCCCCTCTCTTTCCAGTCTTCTCTTGCTATCATCAAGACATAATAACCATTCCCAGGTCTTGTCTAATTAGACTCCCTCTTTGACTCCTGATGATGATAGGGTTCAGAGGACTCATGTAGATCATCTCTCCATATGTGAATGGAAGCAGTTTATTCTTGTGTAGTCCCTTAGGATTGTTTTTTCATGTTTACCTTTTGTGTTTATCATAAACTCACATTTCTATGCAGCTCTAGTCTTTCCATCAGGAATGCTTGCAAGTTTTCTGTTTCACCAGAGATGCATTTTTTTCCCCATGTAGGTTTATACTCAGCTTGTCTGGGTAAGCTTTTCTTGGCTGTAAGCCTATGTCCTTTGCCATCTCTTTCTTTTTGTTACATATGACTTGCCCCAAGGTCACACAGCTAATACGTGTCAAGAGTCTGAGGTGAGATTTGAACTCAGGTCCTCCTGACTCCTGCACTGGTGCTCTATCTACTGCACCACCTAACTGCCCCAATGGTCTCATCCTGGGTCATCTCCAGTCATCCTGATGAATATCTGGTCACTGAAGTCAGATGGTTCTGGAGGAGAATGCACGGCCCTCCCTCACTCAAAACAAAGTGAAGTGCAAGTCATGTCATTATTTCTCTGATGGCATGGTCTTCTTCAGCAACGAAGGACAAACACACAAACATTATATTATATAATTATCACAATTATGTAATATAATGTGATAAATATATATAAAATCTATAACATGATAAATTATACTATAACAATGTTATATGATATTGTATTTCAAATTCTGTGTTCCCTTACGATGGTGGTTGCTAAATTGTATGTGATCCTGGTTCTTTGGTACTTGAATTTTTTTCTTTCTGGCTGATTACTGTGTCTTTTCTTTGACCTGGAAGCTCTGGATTTGAGCTATAATATTCCTGGAAGTTTTTAATTTTGAGGTTGGGGCAGCTAGGTGGTGCAGTGGATAGAACACCAGTGCAGTAGTCAGGAGGACCCGAGTTCAAATTTCACCTCAGACACTCGACACTCACTAGCTGTGTGACCTTGGGCAAGTCACTTAACCCCAATTGCCTCATCCTGGATCATCTCCAGCCATCCTGAAAAATGTCTGGTCACTGGATTCAGATGACTCTGGAGGAGAAGTGAGGCTGGTGACCTGCACAGCCCACCCTCACTCAAAACAAAGTCAAGTGAAAGTCATGTCATCATTTCTCTGATGGTGCAGTCTTCTTCAGCAACGAAAGACAAACACACAATTTGGGTTTTTTTTTCAGGAGATGACTGGAGATTCTTTCTATTTCCTCTTTGTCCTCTGGTTATAAGAGATCTTGGGCAATTTTCTTTTAAGATTTCTTGAAATATGTCTAGTCTCTTTTTTCTGTTTTTGGTTTTCAGCTAGCCCAATGATTCTTAATTTTTTTTCCTCTTCAATTTTGTTTTCTAGGTCAGTCATTCTTGCTGTGAAATACCTGACATTTTCTTCTGTTCCACCTACCCCACCCTATCTTTTGACTTTGCTTTAATATTTCTTATTGTCTCATAAGGTCATTTGTTTCTAATCAGTCCATTCTCATTTTCAAGGGGTTTCTTACTTGGGCAAGCTGTTGCACCTCTTGTGTCAAGCTGTTACTTCCCTTTCAAATCTTTTCTTTCATAATTCTCATTTCTTATCCAGTTTATTTCTCAAGCACTCTCATTTCAGTGCTTAGCACAGAGCCTGGCACCTAGTAGCCACTTAATCAATATTTGTTGATTGATAAAACAATTAAACTCTTAAAATAACAAAACCAAACCTCTTGCTTCATCTCTTGCAGGAATTCTCATTGAATCTGTGCCCAAATTACACACACAAAAAGCTGTGTTTTCCTTTGAGGCTTTGCTTGTGGATGTTTTGAAGTTAATGCCTTCTTTTGGATTTGTGTCTCAAGTATCCCTGTCACCATAATAGCTTCTTATGGTAACACACGCTTTTTGTTTGCTCTTTTTTCCAGGCTATTTTTTGACTTCAGGATTGACTTTAGAACTGAACTCTGCATACTTCTGGAGGGAGGGTCTGAACCCATCTGTTTGAGTGTGATCCATAATCTCAAGGACAGCTTTGGCTGGTGACCTGTAAGGTTTCAGTGCCCCCAGTATGGTTGGGTCTAGGACAAAGGCTGACTGTTCCCTTCTCCCCTTCTCTGAGCTTGCTTCCCACCCTCTTTTTCTTTACAGTGTCAGGGTGGCAGTTATACAGAGAAAATACATAGAGAAGAAAATAGAATGGAGGGAAATACACAGTTAATGATCTTAACTGTGGACGGGATGAACCTACCCATAAAATGGAAGAGCATAGTTGAATGGATTAGAAAGTCGAGTCCAACAATATGTTGTTTACAAGAAACACAGTGGAAACAGAAAAACTCATATAGAATTAAAATAAGAGGCTGGAGCAAAATCTGTTAAGCTTCAATGGAAATGAAAAAGGCAAGGGTGACAATTATGATCTCAGGTTAAAGAAAAAAACTCACTTGATTAAAAGAGACAAACAAGATTACAAAAAGGCACCAATAAAGGTACAATGAAGGTAACATCAGTACTTAACATTTATGCACCAAATAGCATAGCATCTGAAAATTGAGAGAACTTTTAAAGAGGTAACTTTCCTTATATATGTACATAAGGTACCTTCTTTCATGGTCATGTTGGGTCCTGATTATATTTGATTCTCCTGTCATTTATGTATTTCTGTTCTCCTGTCATTTATGTACTTCTGGTCACTGTGGATTTATAAGTTACTACATTTGTTTATCTGAGTTTTCTAGTGACCTAGGTATAGAGAATTGTATGTCATTTTATATCTATTTACAGTATCTGCATGGAGGCAAGAGCTAGATTTGGCCAGCACAAAGGACTTCTGTGGCCCTCATTTACTCTGAGGAGTAGGGACTCTTTGACCTCAGATCTCATCACAGATTCATCATCATCCAAAAAGTACATGATACTGCTGGTAGCAAAGGCTATATATTCCCTCCTTTGTCATAGTATTCCCATGGTCTTTCATCTAGATTTCTACTTGGTTAGGACACCAGCGCCTTTAGTTCATGCCTTAGTTTTGGCAGGTTTTCCTCAAGGTCTTTTGAGTAAATATGAATGTCTCATCCTGATTCTAACTGCAAACAAGGAGAGGCAAATGTAAGAGACCGGAATGCTTGAGCCGTATCTCTGTGGTTATTGTACCTCCCATAGAGAAGTACCTCCCTGGAGATAGCTAAGCTTGTTTACAGCAGGGAGGTCTATGATTCTATTCTGTAAATACCCTTATATGTGAATTATAGGTTGGATTCAATTCCACAAGCATTCAATGGGCACTTGTTATGTGAGAGGCATGATTAATTTACCTACCCTTGCTATTTTTGAAGTATTTATTAGTCATAAACCATGATCTTTCAGAGCCATCCAAAGCAACCTTCAAACGCCATCCTCAGGGATGGAGGATAGTCACATCTTTGTAGGTGGGTAGTTTCTTCCAGTTACTTGTATAACTTTATTTTTAAGAGGAGTGAACTATAAAAAATTAACAGATTATTTTTAGAAATGTATTGCTTACATTATCAACTCAGTAGTATTTCACTTAATGCTTTTGGCTTCTCTGAAGGTATGTTACACCTTTCTCCTCTTCCTTCTCAATTCTGTAGAATTAGACAAAAAGGTAAAATATTACTTATTTTAGTTCATGTTGTTGCTACCAGTTATGATGGACCTCATAGATCATTGAAAATTAACAAAATCCGGGTCTTCCTTATATACTGTTTGCAATTCCAGGATTTGATTGATTAAAAAATTGACCTAAGGACAATATATAGAAACCCATTAGTTATATCCATGTACTTCAGCCGAGTCAAGTTGTCCAGTTAGTGTCCACACTTTAGAAAAGCTATTCCTGTGGTGTTCCATCAGCAGAACTGTAAGTGGGGGTATGATGTCAGGTTGTGATTGAGGTGACCTACCCAATCCTTGAAAGCTTGCTACAAGGAGGAAGCTGGGTCCTCAGTTACTAGAATTTTTTAATCTCCTTTCTGGCTTCTCTGGTTGATGTTCTTGTTAGAAGATACTGATTAATAGACTCTGGTCAGAAACTAGTCGGTGCCCTTTAATTTAATAGAGCTGTCCAGGCAGGGCTGGCTGATGAGGCAGTCTTGAGCTGCTCCCATTTAAAGGACAGCAGAGACACCAGGCAGCTATCAGAGCAGCTCATATGTTCTCTGCAACAGTCCTGGGCTCCAAAGAGCATCATTGCATTAATTGGCCCGAGACCTTTTCAATGACCCTATAGGCTTTCTGTTCACTTCCTCAGACCTTTAGATGAAGGTCTATCCTTGCCTTGCCACAGCATTTCATGAGGGTGAGGTTGTGAGGGTGATGATGATGGTGATGATGGCGATGATGGTGATGTGATGATGATGATGGTGATGATGATGATGATGGTGGTGGTGATGATGAGGATGATGATGATCATGATGGTGATGATGATGATGATGATGATGGTGATGATGATGACGATGATGGTGGTGATGATGATGATGATGACGATGATGACGATGATGACGGTGATGATGGTGATGATGATGATGATGGTGGTGATGACGGTGATGATGATGATGATGATGATGGTGATGATGGTGATGATGATGATGATGATGATGGTGATGATGATGATGACGATGATGACGGTGATGATGATGTGATGATGGTGATGATGATGGTGATGATGATGGTGATGATGGTGGTGATGATGATGGTGATGATG
>CM053771.1:538301105-538328489 GCA_028658325.1 Potorous gilbertii | reverse complement strand
TGACGGTGATGATGATGGATGATGGTGGTGATGATGGTGATGATGATGATGATGGTGATGATGATGATGATGACGGTGATGATGATGGATGATGGTGGTGATGATGGTGATGATGATGATGATGGTGATGATGATGATGATGACGGTGATGATGATGATGACGGTGATGATGATGACGGTGATGATGGTGATGATGATGATGATGGTGATGATGATGTGATGATGGTGATGATGATGGTGATGATGATGATGATGATGATGATGATGACGGTGATGATGGTGATGATGATGTGATGATGGTGATGGTGATGGTGATGATGATGGTGATGATGACGGTGATGATGACGATGATGGTGATGATGATGGTGATGACGGTGATGATGATGATGGATGATGGTGGTGATGATGGTGATGATGATGACGATGATGATGATGACAATGACACTGGCCCAAGCTGCCCAGCTAGGCTTTTACCTTGTGTATGACACCCTGTAATGCAGCCTGGTGACTTCGAGACACATGCTGCTTTGGCCTACACTGGATTTAGCATTGACTTGGCCATTCTGAAGAAATGACTTTGTAAATGGTAAGCTTGTGGTACCCTGAGCATAGCTTTCCATTGAGCTCCTATGATAAGCCACCAAGTCAAGACAAGTCTATTCAACAAGCATTTATGAAGCTTTTATTGTGTGTTAGGCCCAGTGCTAAGTGCTGGCAATACACATTCAAGCAGAAAGAAAGAGCCTATGCCCTCAAGTAGCTTACATTTTAACAGGGGAGGGAAAAACTTAAATCCCTTTGGGATACATACGTAGTAGTGCTGTTGATGGGCCAAAGGATTTACACAGTTTTATAGGCCCCACTGGAGTTTGTCAGCTAGCAAGTCCTTGTACCAGTAGTTGAGGTCTTGGTATTTATGAAATAGTGGGTTCCTAGATTCATTTGCTTCTGTATGTTATGTAACTAGTCTGTTCCACTTAGTGCTCTCTCTTTTTTTAAACCAACCACAAATGATATTGAGAATTACTGCTTTATAATATAGTTTGAGATTGGACACTGTTAGGCCCCCTTTACTTTTCCTACTTGTTTTTATAATTTCCTATGAGATCCTGACCTTTTTTAAACTTAATATAAATTTTTTTTTCTAGTTTTAGTAATACCTTTGTAGTTTGATTGGCACAACACTGAGTAAGTAAATTAATTTAACTACTGCTGTCATTTTTATTATGTTCACTCATCCTACCCATGAGTGATTCATGTTTTTCTAACTAATTAGGCCTGTCTTTATTTCTGTAAGTAGTGGTTTATATTTTTACTTCTGTAATTCTTGTGTATATTTTTACACAGAGGTAGACTCCCTACTGTAGGTAGACTCCCAAATATTTTATAGATTTTTGCAGTAACGTTAAATGGATTTTTTTTTCTCTCTTCTACTGAGTGTTTTAGTGATATAGTATAGAAATGTTGATGATTTGTGTGGGTTTATTTAACATCACAAATGTTTGCTGAAGTTATTGCTTTGATTAATTTTTAATTGACTTTTTAGGATTCTTTAAACATATTAACCTATCATCTGCAAAATTGATTAATTCATTTCTTCTTTACCATCCTTATTCTCTCAGTTTCCTTTTTTTCTTCTTCCTCTTCTAGCCAGCATTTCTAGTATTGTGTCAAACAAAAGTTAATAAAACAATAGACATCTTTGTTTTTATTGAAAGGATTTTAGTTTATCCCCATTATAGCTAACAGGGATAAATACTGTTTATCACTTTAAGGAAAGGTCCATTTGTTTCAAGATTTTTGTTTTTTAACGGAAATGGGTATTATATTTCATCATGTACATATATAATTATGATATGATCATATGCTTTTTATTGATTTATTAACTAAACTTGCATTCCTGGTGAAATTCCAGAGTGGTCTTCATAATATGCTGTTTTAGCTTCTCTGATAATATTTATTTAAAATTTTGCATTCATGTTCATTAGGGATATTGAATGTCTATAGTTTTGTTTTGTTTTTTGACTCTGCCTGGTTTGTGTATCAAGACAGTATCTGTATCATAGAGGGACTGCGTAAGATGGGAAATGTTCTGTTCTGATCAAAAGTATTCAGCAAATGGAGGACTTAAAATCTCTGGTCCATATATATGTATATACATATATAGTTTTATGATTTATCTTACAGGATTTAGAAGAAATTTGTGATAATATAAAGTCAACTTTAATGTGTATGTATATTTTTTAAAAATTCTGCTATATTTTCATTTGTTTGTTCTTCATGAAAAATATTTCAAGAATGAATCTTCCATACAGACACAGTAGAAAAATAACTCTGAAGTTCTTTTCATTGGTTTTAATGTTGTGTCCATTTAAAAAAATTCAGACAGATGCAGAAAATGTAATAGTGATGACACTTCCAGGCCATATTGAAGTATGTTCTTATCGCATTCATCTAATGTTACTTCTAACAACATCCTTAATTAAATTTTCTTTTCTGAATTCAACGAATTTAAATTTTATTTTCTAGATGTCCCATGATGAGACAGTCTGTAAATATTGTGGAGTCAGCTATTTGATCCTTCATGAATTTAAGCTTATGGAGGAGAAGATGAAAGCAATGGAAGCAGACATGAAATTTTATCAAGGAAGTGTTGACCGGGAGAAATCACTCCAAGAAAAGCTACAGTCCCTTAACCAAGATTTGCAACAGTACAAGGCTGGTGGTGAAGCCCAAATCGCAAGGTTGGAACCTGATAACAATTTTCATTTTTCTTATAAAGAGAGTCATTAATGAAGTAAAAACAAGTTTAGAAAAGAAATAGGCTTTGAATTCTTTGCTAGAATCATTTGTATCAGGTAGACATTTATGTTGGTCAATAAAATTACAAATTTTAAATACATACTTGAATCATAATTATAATCCAACATTCAGGTATGTCTTTACCTCCTGGATAATTTGGAACCAGTCAATATATAGTACATGCAAATAAAAGAATTTTTTTATACATTCCCCTTTTTTTATATCATTTATTGCTGACAAGATTTTTCTTTGTAAAATTAGGTAATCTAGATATGTAAAGCTGCTGAAAATATTATGATTCTGGGAATGAGAATTGCACATTTTCAAAGTATTCAAAAGCACTGAAACTGGTATGAAGTTAGATCAGATAGGGGGATGAGTTGCTAAGGTGATAGATAGGCTCTTGCCAAGCATACAGCTCTGCCAGCAGGTATTTCAGGGTGGGGGAGGGCAGGCCAAAATGGACATTAGATCATCTCTTTTAATTTCCAATGTTCTTGCTTCAGAATTGGGTCTTATTTTTGGTATGTTTGCTTTTTAATACTTGCCCTTTCCTTTATGAATGAGTTATTATTAAATATCATTAGCTTCTATTATATACTTTGGTCTCATCAACTTAATTTACTTAAGTAAATAGTTATTTGATTTAAAATGGAGAACTCTTCCTTATTCATTTTAAATATTTTAATAACAACAAAACAGTAACAGTAACTGACATTATATACAACTTTAAGGGTTAGGAAGTGCTTTTACTGCATTGCTTATTTCATGTGTGCCTCCCAGTAACTCTGTGAGATAAGTGTATGTGTGTGTATGTGTGTGTGTGTGTGTGTGTGTGTGTCTACACACACACACACATGACCTACATGATCTTGGGAAGCAGCCAGATGTAGTGGTGAAGGGCTGGGTTTGGACTTAGAAAGTTTGTCTCAGATCTGACCCACAGATGTGTGTGACCATGAACAAGTCACTTCATTTCTCTGTCTCATTTGCCATGTCTATAAAATGGGCATTATGGCAGGCAGCTGCCTCGTAGGGTTTTTGCAAGGATTAAATGAAATGAAGCCCTTTGTAAATGTCAGGTGTCATGAATAACAGATGTAAATCGAGATCTTTAGGGCTTGTGATCTGATGCTAGGCAGGGAATCCATCTCTGGAGCTTGGCTCTTCTTGGGCCCCTTTGGGTCTATAGTTTCATAGAGGACTCCTAAGAAGGGTCTTCTAGGAAAGACCTGTAGAGAAACTCCAAGAAATTCTCTTGTTGAAGACAGATCTAACATTTCACTATGACCATTACAAAGTGGTGTCTGTTGTTTTATATTATTAATGATTATTTTTAAATTGGTATCTGACAAGTTGTACTTTTATCATTGATGACCACAGCTAAATGTTTTATCTGCTTGAGAGAGTGGCAGATCATTTACTGGGGGGATTGTAAGGCAGGATCTAATTATTTCATCAAAGTCAGATGACTATTTCTTTGAACTGAAAAACAGAAAGCTAAGTTTTGCAGACATTGAGTTTGTTTGAATGTCAGAGCTACCGGTACAGAAATTAATCTCCATGTGTCTCCTGAATATTTTCATGTGATCTTCCCAGTGAAGTTATTGTGCTTTTAACAAAGTCTGAGGCTTGGGCAGCATTCAGCAGAACTGACCAAGAGGTGCTAGTAGCAGGAGTTAGACAGGAATAAGGCTGATTGATCCTGTTACTCAGAAAGATTCAAATTCAGATACTGGGAAGTGGCTAGGTCCCTTTGAGTGCATGCAGGGAGGAAGAGTTCAGAATCTGCAAGGACAGCAAAGATCCAGGATCAAAAATAAAGGATTAGTGAGGGGCCCATGAAAAGGGTCTGAGGAATAGGTATGGGACATCAACTCTATTGATGGATCTTGATATTGCCTTCAACCATCGCACCAGGGACCCATAGCTGGAGGGACCTAGAGGGGGTTGAGGAAAGGAAGGAAATAAGGTGACCTCAATGGGGTAAAATGTAAAGATTTCCCGGTTTTTTAGAGGAGAACCAATGCTTGATGTGGCACCTCCAAGGCTGTGCTGTGTAACCGTGGTCAGATTGCTTAAGCTCATTGACCCTCACTTTCTTTTTTGTAAAATCAGGGTAATAAAACCTGTGATACCTGTTACCCAAGGTGGTTTGGTGATCCATGTGGACTGATGAACCTTACTGAGTGACGAGAGTGGAGGGAGATCCTCGAAGGGGCATTTGGGAGAAGGAGTACTCCAGCTCCGCCATCACGAGTGATATATATGAAAGTGAAAGCAGTGATGGAAAAAGTCAAGAGAGAGGCTGGGTCACCAGCAGGGAGCCAAAAAAAAAAGGGAAGGGAGCAAGAAAAGAAATGGTGCCAGATGGAAGCAAGTTTGTTGAAGCAGGCACTCCAGAGAGCACAGTGGAAGGAGTAGGGTGACTTTAGGGTACTGAGGGGGATGGGAATAAGGGGAGGAGTCATTAGAGGACCAGAGAAGGAGCATGAGCAATGGTATCCAGGTGTTCAGAACCACTGGGTTGGGCAGGGAGTGACAGGCTGAGTATCTTAATCATTAAGGTATTAGTCAGGTTAGTTAACTTTGACTATAGAGGTTCAGCCTGGGGGTGGAGTAGTAGCAGTGTCTGGGGGGAAGTGTCCCCAACAGAGAGAAGGGGGTGGAATTTAGATGGCCCCTGATCCATTGGCTGCCCTGGAAGGCCTAGCTAACTTGCAAATTGAGGTAGTGGTATTTGATAAAAGGGAAAGACTTAATTACAGACACAGGGAAGCATGTTCACACTCTGTGGAATGATCTTCAGGAACAGGGGTTAAAAAGAAAATGGTTTTCTACTTAGCCCTAAGTTAACCAGAAACTTTAGAAAACACAGGACGCTAGTGGCAGTATTCTGAATTCAGATCCTGCCTCAGACACCTACCAGCTGAGGGACCTGAACATGTCACTTCAGCTCTATCTGCCTCAGTTTACTCATCTATAAAAGGGCACTGATAATAGCAACTACCTCCTAGGATTGTTGTGAGGGTCAAATGAGGTAGCATGGAAAGATCTTCACAAAACCCAGAGTTGTTCTTGTAGAGGGCTAGCTTTGAAGTTGGGAAGTCTAGGGGAAAGTCTGGCGTCTGACAGGAGCTGCTTGACGTTGGTTAAGCCAAGCTCTTAATGTTTTAGGCAGTTCTCTAAAACAATTTATCCAGCGTGCCTTGGGGGCAATGGTTGGGAGGGCTACTTTGTACAGTAGGATTCTCAAATGTATGGAAATAACAGGCTTCTTGCACTCCCTTTCAGAAATCCCCTACATTGACTGTCCCAGAATAGTGGGGACAGGATTGAGCCTGAAGTCAAAAGACCTGAGTTCTGGCTCCTGTACCGACGAGTTGTGTGAGGGCAGAAAATTACCCAACTCCCATTCAGTTCCAAATTCATTCATCTCCTAAAGATGAGGGCACCTAGCTCAGCTGTGGGGATATAAAGACAAAGAAAGAAACAGCCTCTGCATTCAAGGAATTTAGCATTAAAATTGGGGTTTGCCCAGAGAAGTGTTTACAAGGCAAATTTGTCAGGATTTCCTTATCTGTAAAATGGACATGATAGTAAAGTCCCAATCTAAAGCACTGTGAATGCATGCTATTGTCAGTCTTTATTAATGAAGGAGCTTTGTTTTGGATGTGAATGATTATTGTGTAGGGTTGTACCTATAGATAGGAGTTTTAAGACATTGGAAGGACCTTGGAGATCACCTTGTCTAACCTCCTCATTTTACAGATGAGGAAACTAAGACTCAGAGAATTTAAGTGACTTTTTCCATGATTGCCTAACTAGTGTCAGAAGTGCAATTTTAAAATCCACTTAACCCATTTCCCCCCCAGTTCAAGTTGCCTCTCAAAAAATCTGTTAAGTACATATCAAGTACAAATGCCTCAAGGCCCAACCCACCTTTTGTATCTGGAGTTGGGAGGGTGGAAAGGAGTCAATAACAAAATAAGGGAATGGCAGCCAGCCCAAGCCTGTCTGCATGGAGGAGATTGGCTTAACACCCTAGGCAGAGTGATGGAACTGCTTCTATGAATCTCAGACATAGGCAGGACAGAGTATGGTGGCAGCTGGTGCTATTTGGAACCGTGATGGGAACCAGCTTTCTGTTCAGGACAGCAGGGCTTTTACTTCTCCTTTCCATTCTGGTGCCACAAAGAGAGAGGTGCAGGAGCAAATGGGAAGTGCTAGTTCAGACTCCATCTGCAGGAAATACTTTTGTGAAGATGATGCTGATTACTTCAGCAGGGAAACCAGAAGTGCTTATGAAATGGACAGATGATATGAAGGCCTTAATGGCATACCAACGGTTAGAACTTAACAAAACTAGCAACAGTGATAGGCAAGGATTTTATAACATTTTGTCAGTGGTAGCCTTAGGTCCCAATTCTACAACATGTGGGTAAGTCGATCATAAATAATTTCTTTCTTAAGCCCACATGAGATGAAGTGAGTGAAAATTGAGAAGTTACTTAAATGTAAGGAGGGAAAGGACAGCAAGGTGGCATAGTGGATAGAGTACTGGACCTGGAGTCCAGAAGATTCAGCTTCCTGAGTTCAACTACAACCTTAGGCACTTCCTAACTGTGTGACTCTTGGCAAGGCACTTAATCCTATTTACCTCAGTTTCCTCATCTATAAAATAGCTGAAGAAGGAAATGGCAAACCGTTCCAGTACCTTTGCCAAGAAAACCCCAAATGGGGTCATGCAGAGGCAGACACGACTGAAAAATGACTCAAAAACAACAAGAAGGGAAAATCTGAAGAACTGCAAGGTAGTAAAATCTTCCCTGAACACAAACTCCAGAAATGCTAGAAAAGGTAGAACCAGATAGTAAAGATAATGCCAGTGTTCAAAAGATTTTGGAAAAGTGATGGTATACTGAAAATGGAAGGATGAAAAGCCCTTTTGACTTTCATGGCATAAATCCAACTAGAAGGGCAACTGTATCAAAACAATACATTTTAAGAACTTGTATTTGGTATAACCATCAGAAACAAATGAATTCTCCCACAATATTTGACAGAGAGTTTAAAACTCCATACAACAGTATATTTTGAGACCATTGAACAGTAAGGACCGAAAGAGGAAAGATAAAGACATCTAAGAACATACCTAAGGACAGACATCAAATACCACCATGGCAGGAACAGCTTAAGAAAACTATCCAAGACTTGTGGGAAAAACATGGGAAGATTTCATCATATCCAGCTGGTAAACGTAATAGGAAACCTGAATCCTATTGCCTGACTGAAGGCAACCAAAAAGAAGCACCTTATGTGGAATTTGGAAAATAAAAATAGATTAGAAATGCTTAAATACCTTCAATCAAAAGATGGAAAGTGAAGGCCAAAATGTTCAGGTGGCACAGAGAGTTAGAGAAGTTAGAGGAGAGAGAACTTTCAAAGAAGGAGGATATGGAAAATTTCTGATCATGTCAATGTTTGGAATAAATCCAAAACAATAAAAATATGTTAGAACAAACTGTACACAGAAAGCTTGTGCCCCATTAATATATAAATGACAGAACAGTTAAATAAAAGGAAGTGACTAAAGAACCAGCTTCTCTGTGAAACTGGAAAGTTGTGGGTCTGAATAAGTTCCACAGTTAGTGGTTCAGATGTGACACAGTGGCACATGAATGCTCAGGAGAGATTCTTGCTGGCTTCCTCTTTGATGTCTGAGCCTATATTTCTTAACCTCCTATGTTACTAGAGGAGAATAATATTAATCTGTTCAAAGGGAAGGTAATTATGTTTGTGTACTTTATATGAATCATTTATAGCTTGTCTTGCTCAAAAAAATCTATAAACATCTACAAAAAAACAGTATTCTGGCAGAGGAGAAAAAAGGATGTGCTACAGATTCCCAGAGGTGTTAGTAGTGTCATTGATTTGGTTATTACTGAACAAATAATCTCAAAGTACTATAATATTTACAGTAGCTTTATTGAGCATTGCAAAACCTTTGACTTAATTCCACACTAGTAGCTTAGTCATGTACTACAAATATCAAATTGTTCCAAACCTGGTGAAAATGACAAAATATTTGACATCCACGTGGAAAGCTTTTCTCTCTTTAAAATACAACACCAACAAAATAATTTTAAGGATGTACTATATTTTTTAAATAAAGAATTTGAAGAATAATTAGTATAAATATAACATCTTCTAAGAAGGTAGTTTAAGCCCACTATTGTTCTGTTTCTCCTTAAATCTCCTAGCATTACTCCTAAAGAACATTTAGAATCTTTCAAGTCATAGAGAGAGTCATGCCAAAACATGATATTAATCACTTAATGTTCATGGGTGACATCAAGTTATTTGGCTACATTGAAAAACATTAAGCAGCTCAAAATCTTTGGATTTGATAAATGCAAAATTCTTATTATATGCTAGGGAAGAGTAGATACCAAAGGCTTTGAAATTATATGTAGAAATTAAATCGAATGAATGAAGGCGATATGTTTTCTTTCAACAAAACATTGAACATAAGCCTATCAAGGAGAAAGCTGAGGTTTTTGGTTTGTTTTTTTTTTTTAATATGTTAGGATAGTAACAGGCATCATAAAGTCAAAGTTTAAAAGGGGAAATATATTTAGAGCAATTAATACCTAAAACATACTTGTCTTAAAATACATTTTTGACATGGTAAAATGGGTAACAGTGGGTCTAGAAAGGGTCTAAACACTCATAGTGTTAGGGAGATTGATACTTCCTTGTTTAAGAGGAGGGACAGCTTTGATAGTCCTCTGTACACCTTATAAATAGTTTAAAATGTATGGAAATACTTTTGGAACAAGCAGTACTCACTTCACCCAACAATGGTAAAGACTGACCATAGGTATAAATACCAGGCCTGGAATTAGGAAGGCCTGAGTTCAAATTTGGCCTTAGAAACTATCTTTGTAACCCTGGGCAAGTCACTTAACCCTGTTTGTCTCCTTTTTTTCTCTACTGTAAAATGAGCTGGAGAGGGAAATGGCAAACCACTCTAGTATCTTTGCCACAAAAACCCAAATGCAATCACGAAGAGTCAGACGCTACTAAACAATTGAGCAACAACAGTATCCTCTCTGGTTGGAATTTATTCCAGGAATGGCATCCAAAGGCCATCTAGATGAACTCAAGAAGATGGCTCAGTCATGTGAATTCCTTCATGGAAACAGAGCTGGTCCTTAGGACGCTGCTTCAGGATCAGGCCCTTGCCACTTACAATTCTAGAAGGATTATCCTTGGGCAGCAAGGACTTTGTGATCAAGGCAATAACATAATGAAATAGTAGAAACTGCAACCAACACCGCAAGCTTCTAAAAATCGGCAGCTACTGGATTAGAGATAGATCATCAGGGAACTGGACTCATACAGAAGAAGCTGACAAATCCCCATGCTGAAAATGAAAACCCCCAAGGGAAAAAAAAATCTGTAGAGCAACTAGACCTTCACTATAGACTGATTTATTGCCCCATCTGCTGAACTCGGGCGATAGCCTCAGATTGGACATCCACACCTGAGTAGTCGTCACAGTTGCCTCTGCTACTCTGCCCGGCAGAACAAATAGCTCGTCCCGAAGCCTGCATTTGCAGAGGACTCAAAAACTCAGTTGGCTCTTCATTTCTCTTTGATGAGACTCAACCATGATCATGTCCCCACTATTGCTATACCCCTGGCCTGGGCACCTTCTCTGCCTCCTGCCTCCCTCTTCACCTTTCTTTTCTGTGTTGTCCTCCCCTGTTATATTGTAAGCTCCTTGAGAGTGTGGACTCTCTTCTTTGTGTTCACTGGGCCTAGCACAGTGCAGGTGCTTAATCAATGTTCATTGCATTGTATTGTAATGACTTAGGTATAATGTTGAATCATAAAAACATCTTAAAAACAACTTTTAAAAATAGATATCACTATGCCTAATACTAATAACACTCAAACTTCATCCATGATGTGAAGAGCTTTAGAAATATAGAGATATAGTGAAAGAAACTGGAATCATGGGAACAGGACAAGGTACTTGGCATTTCTCCTGTCTTGTTAACTATTGCAGCCATCCTGAAGATGCTCTCAGTGTTTTTACATAAGATGAGTTCAGACCCCCTAATACTTTAATTACAAAAAGCAAAAATTGTAGCCACCTCCAAGATAGTTTGTAGATCATTGTTATGGCAGCTGGGTGACCCAGTGGGTAGAGCACCAGGCCTGGAGTCAGGAGGACCTTCCTTCAAACGTGGCCTCAGACATTTACTAGTTGTACGACCCTGGGCAAGTCACTTAATTCCATTTGCCTTATTTTTCTCATCTGTAAAATAGGGATAAAAATAGCACCTACCTCCTACAGTTGTTGTGAGGATCAAATGAGATACAGTATTTGTAAGGTGTTTAGCACAGTGGCTGCACATAGTAAGCACTATATAGTGTTAGCCATTATTATAAAAGATTACTAGCAAGATAGTAACTCTTTCTTTTATCTTGCTATGTGAATTCCATCAGAAAAGATTAGAGGAATGAGATAGCAAGCATGATGCCAAAATTATTCTTTTACTTAGATCTTTCTACAAATTTTCTAAGTGTACAGATGATGTAGGACTATTTTAAGATACTTTTCAAAAATCAACAAGTTTATATTTTCTCTCTATCCTACCTCCCTTCCCATTGGGTAAAAAAAAGAAAAAGAAAACTATATGCACAATAGGCAAGCAAAACAAATTGACCTTGTGGGTCATGTGCAAAGATCTATGTCTTTTCTTACATGAACTGATGCAAAGTGAAGTGAACAGGACCAGGAGAACAATGTACACAGTAACAGAATTTTTGTACGATTAACAACTGTGAACGACATAGCTATTCTCAGGAATACAATGGTCTAAGACAAGCCCAGAAGGACTCCAGAGAAAGACCTGAAGTTTTCTGAATACAGACTCAGGCAGATGATTTTTCACTTTCTTTGCTTATTTTTTTGTCCTAGTTTTGTTGCACAAAATGACTAATGTGGAAATGCTTTACATGATGGCAACATGTATAATTTATGTCAGATTGATCACCCTGTCAGGAAGGAGGGAAGACTGGAGGGAGGGAAGGATAGAATTTGGGATTCAAAACTTAAAAAAAAAAGACAACAAAATGAATGTTAAAGATTACTTTTACCTGCCTTTGGGGGAAACTGTATATCTCTGCATCTTGAGTCTATTCTCTTCCAGCTATATTTTCATTTTCTTTTTTTTGTAGCTTTTTAATTTTCAAATAAGTGCTTCCCTGCTTATCCAGAGAGTCATTCCTATAACAAATATCAGAAAAGAAATATTTTTAAAAGGCAGTTCAGTATATCAGCATTTCTACTATCTCTAACAATATATCCAATATACAACATGCAATGTCTCCCGCTTCTCCAAAGAAGGAAGGGATACTCATCCTCTCATCTCTTCTTAATAGTGATTATAATCACAGTGTCTTCTCTTCTTTCTCTCTACATTGTTGTGGTCATTGTGGATATTTCTTTTCCTGCTTCTGCTTATTTTACTTAGTATGATTCTTCCCATGCATCTCCAAATTCTTCATATTTGGCTTTTCTTACAGTGAAGTAATATTCCATTCGTGTACCCAGTTTGTTTATCTTTGCCCCAGTTGTTGGACATCTACTTTTGTTCCTCTTTGCTGCTACACACACACACACACACACACACACACACACACACATACACACACACACACACACACACTCACACACACACTCATACGCACACACACACACACACCTCTGACTATTTTGATGCATAAAGAACTTTTCTTTCTGCCCCCACCTTGAGATAAGTGTGGGATTGCCAGATCACAGGGTCCCTTACTTGACATAATCTCACATTTTCTAGAATAGTTGGACTCATTCACAATGTCACCAACAATGTATTTGGTAAACATTGCTCTTTTGCTGTGTCTCGTTGTGATGAAGAAGCTCACTCCCAAAAGAATCAGAGTCCTGCATTCTCTGCCTCCATAACATGTCTCCCATCTCTCCCCTTCACTGTCTGCCAGCCCTTGTTCTAGCTCAAGCCCTGAGTGCCTCTCGTGCACTCCTACAGTGGCCTCCTAATTGGTTTTCCTCTTTCAGTTCAAGCTAGATGGGAAGCTAGATGGCACGGTGGATAGAACCACAGGACTCAGAGCAGGGGTTCTTAACCTGGGGTCTGTGAACTTGTTTAAAAATATTTTTATATCGCTATTTCAATGTATTTGGTTTTCTTTGTAATTTAATGTATTTTATTTTGTGCATTTAAAAACATTACTCTGAGCAGTAATTCATGGGCTTCACCATACTGAATGCCAGAAGGATCCATGACCCAAAAAACTTTGAGAACTCCTGAATTAGTCAGGAAGACCTGAGTTTAAATCCTCAGACGTCTACTAGCTGTGTGACTCTAGATAAGTCCCTTAACCTCTGCTTCAGTTTCCCCATTTATAAGATGAGTAGGTTGGGCTTGATGACCACTATGGTCTCTTCAGCTCTGACTCTTTGATCCTGTGCTTTCATTTCTCTTCTCTTCCATCTGTTTGCCACATACCTGAGAAATGGGTATTTCTACAGCACAGATATGGCTTCAGGGCTCAAGCATTTCCAATGATTTGCTCCCTAAAATTCTTTAGAGATATCCGCCTCCAATAAAATGCAAAGCCCATAGTTCCTACACTTGTCTTTTTACAAGCCCTATTTTCCATTATTCCCCATCACAGTTCTCCCTTTTGGGCACACTGGCCTGCTAGTTTTTCTCCAAACACTACACACCAACTCCTTACTTTGTGCCCTTGCACCTTCGGGCTGTGCCCTTGCACCTTCGGGCTGTGCCCTTGCACCTTCGGGCACCTCTTACCTCTGCCTCTTCATATTCCTAGTTTCCTTTGACTTCTCACAAGAGACTTTTCCTGATCCCCCTTCCATGAATGCTGCCCCCTGCCCCCCTATATTTGTGCTCTCTCCCTCTGATATTACTAGGAATAGCTTTGTGTGTACCTTGAGTTGATTTACCTATGGATGCACCATTACCTTTCAGTGGAGGGTAAACTTTGTATAGACAAGGACTGATTTGTTCCTGTCTTAGTATTCACAACCCTTAGCCTGGTTCTTGTACATTCTCCAGCACTCCAGGGCGTGTGTGAGTGTGTATATGTGTGAGAGTGTGTGAATGAGTGTGTATGTGGTGGGGGTGGGGGGGTGAGATTTCCTCTGTGTAGGGGTTCCCTTCAGTGATACAAATGGCAGCCCATTCAGCCCTCAAAAATGGAAGTGATCTGAAGTGGTGTCCCCCTTTTAAAAATAAGTTGGATTGTTATTTTCTGTTCCTTACACCACTGTAATTATCCCATGTATCCCTCCTTCTCTGCTTTCCAGAGAGCTATTCCATGTAACAAATAATGTTTCCTTTCAGTGGGGAAGAAAAGGTATAGGCCTTAATCAGCTCACACCTGGACTATGCAATAGCTGCCGGCAGGGTGGGGCTCTATCTGCCTCACGCCACCTATCCTGCTCTAGGCCATGGTACATTCAGTTGTCAAAGTGATCTTCCTAAAGTGCAAGTTCAACCATGTCATTCTCACACTCAGCAGACTCCAGTTCTGTTCTCTGCAGGAAACAGTATCAAATCCTTTGTTTGCTCCTCAGAGCCCTTTCTAACCAGCTGCTCCCCTCCTACCTATTTGGGCCTTACACCCTGCCCTCCATCACATGAACTGAGATCCTGTGGCACTGACCTCCTGGCTGTTCCAAGAATAAGATGCTCCATCTCCTAGCTCTGGGCTTTCTCTCTGACTCTCCCCAAGAAGAAGGAAAAGAGACATTGGGTGAACACCATCAATGGCAATGATGTGCATAAGGGAATCATAGTAGGAATCAACAGAAGGATTAATCATTTAACTTATAATAATAGACCGAGTCTGATTGGAGCAGGTAGTTGAGCTTTATTGAAACACAAAGCATTTCCCCCCCCCCCAAGGCTGATAATTAGCCATGTTCATTGTCCAATCAACTCTGGTCAAGCCTGTTGGTGAAAAGGGGGAGGCTTGGCTTCTCTCCTGGTAAAAAATGTTCTACTCCCTTGTTGACAGTCTTCTGGCCACTGCTGCAACCACACCTTTCCAGTAGGCACTGCCCCCACCACTGGAAGGTCTCCAGACCTTTCAGATTAACCAGGAAAAGGAAACACAGAGGAGAGGCAGGGACCTCCAGAGGCCTCCAGGATGAGTCCACCTACTTTAGTTCATGTTCCATATGGGCAGTGACAGATTGTCACACTAGGATTGAGAAGGAACCTCTTCTGCTCCTCACTGGAGTCATATCTTGTCACCTGGAGAGCTGAAACTCATTGAAAAGATTCCCTCAGGCTCCACAGCCAGTTAGGTAACTCTGGGATGAGTAACACCTGACTGGAGGCTGGCCACTCAGAACCCCTGAGTGGTCCATGGAGAATAACTGTCTGTGTTCTGTGCAACCCACATTACATAAGGATTTCTTGCCTGTAAAATACCTGATAAATTTTGTCCAGATTGTCAGAATCTTTGTTAACTAACAGAATGTAATGTTGAGATGATTCTTTATACAACACTAAAACATTCTTATGGGTCAAGACAAATAGACAGTTATGGTTGGGATGTCCTTCCCACTGGTCTCTGCCTCAGGAAATTATTGCTTTCCTTCAAGAACCAACACAAGTCTTTTGTCTTCCGTGAGGCTACTAGTCATTCCAATTCACAGTGTCTCTCTGGGGTCCAGGGGAGCTCTTGATACTAGTCTTGTATCCTCCTGTCATCCCACAAAGCCTTGCACGTTATGGGGCACATAGTAGGTGTTCAGGGAATTTGCTGTTTAATTGAAAAAATGTATAAAGTGATTTAAAAAAATTAAATAAATAAAAAATTAAAAAAAAAAATAAAGTGAATTAAAAAAAATTAAACATTTTCTACTTCTCACTCAAATATTACCAGCTATGCATGCATGAATTGTTGATGGAGATTTTCACATCAGGACAGGAAACAATAGGAATCAGAATATCTATTTTCTATTGGTAACAAATGTGTCTCCAGGACAGATATTTCTGTTCTTTGATAGTTGTACATATTGGCAACTGTAACGTATATTTGTTGTTTCTTTGTTACATGAACAGGGACAGGAATAGGTCCTGTGATTTTCCTGGAATCCAGAACTTCCCATTAAGGAAACTCCCTCTACCTCCACTTGTGGGTTGACACCTTCTCTGTATCTTGTAGCTTTGGAGAATTACCTTGAGGTCTGAAAGGTCAGGGATTTGCTGTGGGAGTGCAACTGGTTTGTGCCAGAGGCAGGGCTCAACCTCAGATCTTTCTGGCTTTGTGGCAAACCTTTCATGACTTCAAAGAAATACTAAGATAGGCGTACTGGGAAACTTATGAAATATCATTATAATACATAATTTGGACATGGACTTAATACCATGATTTTACTAGTAGGTATAAAGTTTTTGTGTTTAATTTTATGTTAGTCATTTCTGATTTTTATCTATATTTTGCCCCTGCCAGCCATGGAAAGGGAGGAGGGTCATGGCACCTGATGCCAGCAAGCAGGACCCCTCTGAGATTCCTGTGTGCACATTTCTGCTGGCAAGGATTATCAGGGAGGCAGAAAAAAATGTGGAGGAGAAAATTATGATGGGAAATAATGTTTAATTTATTTTCTTTATTTAACTGGGGGAGAAAAGGGAATTTGAAAGTAAATATGAGAGCTATATTAGCAGTTAGTTAATGGATCTTCAGCGAGGCAGAAATAACATTTTTTCTTATGGTTAATTATAAATGCTTTATGTGTCATCAGTAATTTTGTAGGTGAGCTTTTTCCATGTTAATACATGGCCTTGGGAAGTGTTTTCTCTTGGCCATAGACAGTCTCCTGAGGTAGGACAGAGGAAGGTGGAAGGTGCCGCTTCGTTAGCTTCATCTGTAACTGAATGGAATAAGGATAACTCCAATGGCACGGGTTAGGGTAAAGTAATAAGTACAAGTTATCTGTAATATTTTATAGCTATTTATATAGTATTTAAATTAGAAGTTAACAGGAAAGAAGTCAATAGGAAATAAGACATATGCACAAACATAAAAACAAAGATTAGGAGTACAATATGTTAGGGAAAGCATATGTTTATATATGTATGTATGTGTATATGTGTATGTATATGTTTATATATAAACACAATCACAATTATAGCTTGGGGGGAAAAGGAAGGAGGGGAAAGAACTAAGTAAAAAGTGCAAGCAGAGAAGAAAAGACAATCTAGGAAGCAAAGAAAAGATGGACAGCTCTCAATACAATGCATAGTATTTAACATATAGGCTTTCTTGAAATCGAAATTTATTGCTATATATTTTGAATCCTCTTATGTTCTGCTGTGCACATGATATGTTTTTTCTTTTCTTATTTTTACATTTGTTTTAATATATATTTATCATGTTTCTTTTCTTACATATTTCTTTTAATAATTTTTTAAAAAAGAAGTTAATATAATTGTTATATTTGTATATTGATGGAATTTAGATGAAGGTAAATCAAATGCCAGTTTTGGGATTGTCTCTTTTTTTTATGGAGAATATGATGAAAAGTAAGATATGATTATTATTTTCCTAAGTTTACTGAAGGAAAATGTAAAAGTAGAGGTAAAACCTGCCTTCTTTTGGTTGAGGTTGGGGGAGGAGAAAGAAGGAAAGAGAGGAAGACAGAGACAGTGACAGAAAGATTGTTACTTCTTGCATGAAAATGACACATGATTTATTTAATATATCTCACCCAAACACCATATTTCCTATGCTCTATATGTAATAGGTTCTTTGTAAAGGACTAAATTAAATAATAAAACTTTGCCAGTACATATTCCAGATATTCAGAATTTTTGTTCATTTATACGATGAATTGTTTGAAGTTTATCTATTGACTCTCTATACATAAAGATATGTTAAGCAAATTGATAGCATAAAGCAGATTACAAAGGGGCTATCTAATTACCTTTAAGCATTTTATATGTGTATGTGTTTATACAACTGATTCTCTAAAATACTCATTTGGGTTTTTTAGAGCAGATTCCAAGTTTGAATTACTTCATATATCTTGAAGAAAGAAAAACAAAACTTTGCTACATTGCTTTAACAACATTTCCCAATTTAGATGCTTATTTCAAACTGACCTTTCTTTCCAGTTATTCCAAGTTAGTGAATATTTCATAGTTTCTACTTTCTTTGTGAACTAAACTCATGCGGAGCCGGAAAGCAGAAAAAAAGCTTGTCGGGGCCGTTGAGGTTTCCCCGTCTGTAGCGTTTTGCTGCATGGGGGCGTCTGCAGTCTTTCCGTCCCCTTTGGAATGTCTTTACCTTGGATCGTTTCCTGCCCTGTGGCTATTTTGTTATCATTGTTATTCTACACACACACTGTATGTTTACATACACACACCCACAGATGGGTGATGGGCTCTTACAAGTTGTCTATCCAACTTCATGTCATGCAGTGATGAACAGGTATCCTTCATGTGCTTGGTTTTCCCTGCGTGGATAGATAGGCTGAACTGTTTGAGTAATTCTGAATCTCATTTAGGAGGTGCTACAAGGTCCTAGGGATGGGTGCAATCATCATAATGTTATCCTCAAACAGGGATATCTTGAGGGTCCCACCATCTATACCCTGTAGTGAAGTACTTCCCAGGCAGTGCAGAACAGTTTCAGCAAGCACATGCCTTCCCAGCTGTCCAGTCTTCTTCCACCTTCCTTACTCCCCGCTCTCTACTCTTCGGTCCGATGATGCAGGCATCTTGGCTGCTCCCCACACAAGATGTTCCATCTCTCCGCTCTGATTGTCCCCATGCTTTATTGCTCTCCCTCCATGGGGTGGCTTTTAAATCCAGTTTGAAGTCTCACTTTCTACAGGAAGCCTTCCCCAATCTTCCTTTATTCTGGTGCCTTGCCCCCTCTTCATTATTTCCTGTTTATTCTGTAGAGAGCTTGCTTTGTCTGACTTTGTTGGCCTATTGTCTCCTCCATTAGAATGTGAGCTCTTTTGCCTACGTTCAGGTCCTCACACTTGGCACAGTGCTTGGCCCATGGTAAGTGCTTAATAAATAGTTATTAATTGGTTGACGGAGTCAGGAGGGCTTAGGTTCAGATCCACCCTTCTATACAACTAAGGCTGGCATTAGAGGACGAGTCATTTAACCTTTCAGTGCCTCAGGCAACGTTCTTGAGACTAAAAGTTGCAGAGCAGCTGCTGACGCGCATTGGTCCTGTAGGTATGACATCATGAGTCTCATTTTCAAAAAAGCTAAATTCAAAAAAAAGGAAGCAAAGTGAAATGGGCTGTGAGCCTAACAGTTAGCATGGCGAGGACGATAAAATGCCAGTCATTTCACACCAATTGAGACCAGTCTAAATGAAAGAAAGGATTGATTAGAAGGAGAGATCTATTGGATGATATATTTAGCATTATAGATTGAAAGTAGAAGGGAACCTTTAAGCTGACTTAGTCCATCCTGCCCATTTTACAGATAAGGAAGCTGAGGACTCCAGAAGGGGTTGAGTTGTTCGAGGTCCTACTGCTTGTAACTGCTAGAGTCTGAATTCAAACCCAGGGCCATGGACTCTAAAAGGCAGTGATCTTTCCATTACATCTCGCTTCCTGTAATTCAAATTAAGTGATCATGAATTATTTTCCAGTACAATCCTTAGGAATGTTGCTTTGATGACTAGGTCAACAAGCATTTCTTCCTGCCTGTCCTAAGCATTGGGAATATTAAAAAATGCCAAAGCTGTTTCCACCCCCAGAGAGCTCACATTCCCATGGGAAAGCTACCATGCAGACAAAATGCAGACAAGGTAAATGGGAGGTAATTTCAGAGAGAAGACACTAGCATGGAGCGGTCCTAGAAGAGGCCTCCTGAAAAAGGGGAACATGTGAGGTGACAGGAAACAGGCAAAGAGGGAGAGAACGCTAGGAATGGGGAAGTTGGGAGTACCTTGTATGAGAAACAGCAAGGAAACTGGGTGCTGCATTGGAGAGTGAGTGGGGGGAGGAGGGAGAAAGGAGGAAGGAGACTGGAGAGGTAGGAAGGGGCTAGGTTGTACAGTGAATTTTCTATTTGATCTTGGAGGCAACAGGGAGTCACTGGTACTCCAGTACCAGTAATTTATAATGCCTTACAAATTTAAATTGTCCCTGAGGATGCTTAAAATAGTTTTTCTTTGAAAATAATTTAAATACTCAGGGGCAGCTAGATGACACAGTGGGTAGAGTTCTGGCCCTGGAGTTAGGAGGACCCGAGTTTAAATTAGGTCTCATGATAGTTACTAGCTGTGTGACCTTGGGCAAGTCACTTAATGCCAAATGCCTCAAGGAAAGAAAGAAAAAGAAAGAAAAGAATTGAATCACTTTTTCAAATATGTTGTTTGCAAAAACCTTGAAAAAAATTTTCGGTGATAAACTTTAGCTAAGTGCCATGTTCCAAAATTATCACAAATTCCTAATTAGTGGACTCTTGAATTAATCAATTTTTAGTATATTGCAAAGTATAATAAATCTCTACAGCTAAATGTCAGTTTTCTTTATCATTATAATTGATAACAATGAAGCTAGTATAATCTGTCCAGCCCACCCATCAAACGAGGTGATCTTCAGACCTAGATATTCATCCATTATTAGGTGAGACTACTTTCTTATCTATCATTTATCTGTCTCTCTACATCCATCTATCATCTATCTATCCATCCATATATCTGTCTCTCTTCAGATTCACTAGAAACACTCAATAGAGTACCTAGAAAGTTTATGCATACACCAAAAAAGAAGAGAAAATGTAATCTATTTTCACTTTAGATAATGAGATTTTCATTTCATAATGACATTATCACTAGGATTGAACTCCCCCGCAGTGAAGACATTTTGTTTGAGCTAGAAAGGACGCCAGTGAAAGTTGGCAGCTGACCAAATATGAAATTTAGGTTACCATTTTGTGTTGATAATATGTGACTTACATTTTGAGTAAATTGAATTAAAAATTTTCAGGTAAGAAACAATTAAGTTAGGGTGTGGACTTAAGCTAATTTGGACATGGCTCTTAAAGATTTAAAAATTACTGTCTTATAATGCTTTTTAATGGTTCCCTCAAATTATAATATTTTCTAGGTGTCCCAAAGTTCTTAGTGCTACTTTAAGCTATTAAAGTCCCAAGTTGCATTGAGAGTTTCGGAACACATCCTACCCCAATATACAGGGCTGGTCTTGTCAGAAGTGGTTCTTTGGAGTTGTATATATTACTGAAGTAAAAGTGAAAAAATATCAAGTGCTCTTCTCAGGAAGTTATGTTAAGGCATTAGTTTTCCCTCAATATATGTGCACTCATAATGCCTTTTTGCTTATGGTTAATGTAATTTTGCTTCTTAATGGTAAGAACTTTCCCATCCATTAAGGGGCCCATGGAACCTCTTTAGGTCCCATAGAAACCTGAGTCATATGAGTGTGTCACATGGAACAGGAAGGGGTGGAGCAGGAAGAGGTGCAGCTAAAGCAGAGCTGAGAGAAAGTTTGTTAAAGAGCAATCAGAGCTGGGAAAGGCAGGTGGCTCACCTGCGTGGAAGAGCTTGTTTGTGGGAAGCCTACCAGAGGGAAGGCTGGGGCTGGCGTTGCCCTCTGCATTGTTGTTGTGTCTGGATTTCTCTGTTACCATGTGCAAGGTGTGGGGAGAGGACATGGCAACAACTATAGACTAAGTGCCTGCTCTGGCCACATACTGAGCTAACGGTTCTATAGATATTCTCTTGTTTGGTATTTTGCTCTAAGATAGCCATTGAGGGGAAGTTACCTCCTGAAGCAGCCCATTCTACTGTTCTATCTTTGCTCCTTTTTCTCCCTCTAGGGAAAAGTAGAGTAAGTCTAATCCATGTTCTCTTTGATAACTCTTTGAGTACTTGAATACAGTTGTATGTATCTCTTCTTCATGTCTTCTTCAATATGAAATATCCCCACTTCCTTTAACAGAACCTTGGAGTTCATCCACCTTTGGTGTCCACCTGCCATCCAACTGTCCCCTGTAGCTCCAAGAAGCTGTAGCATGCACAGCAGTCACACCCTGAGAAGTAGACTAAACCAGGTTGAGGGTAACTGACCAACCTCAAACCTCTCTGTGAGTTAGCATGTGAAGACTTTCCTCTGTAATATGGGTGGATGAGAACAATTTGTCCCAGTGACCCATGAAGGTGGCAGAAGCAGGTGCTGTGGAGCACTTAGAGCTTGGTCAGCTCTAAGTGAATCATATGAGTGTAACCTGAGTCATATGAGTGTAAGTCACATGGAACAGGAAGAGGTGGAGCAGGAAGAGGCGCAGCTAAAGCAGAGCTGAGAGAAAGTTTGTTGAAGAGCAATCAGAGCTGGGAAAGGCAGGTGGCTCACCATGGTCATCCAACTGCATCCTGGGCCATCATTGGTTGTCCTGATTTTTGTCCTGCCGCTGAACTTTGATGACTCTGGAAGAGAGAGTAAAGCTGATGACTTCATGCAACTCTGCCTCACTTAAATCCAGTTCATGTACAAATCAAGACGCCAGTGTCATCGGTCATCTTTGAAAACAAATGAACAGCATATGGCTTCTACTCAAGGTCTTTCACCATCCCAGTTGCCATCTTCTGGATGTTTTCCATCAATGTCTTTTATAATTGTGTCTCCCATACCTGGTGACTGTCATGCAGGTGTGGTCTAATCAGGAGAGTGCAATGGGACAGTTGTTCCTGGGAACAATTCCTCTGTAGAATGACCCAGGTTAACCTTAGTGTTTTTGCGCCATATCCCATTGGTGATGTGAACACAGTCTCACATCCTTTGCAGACAAGCTGCTGACCATCCATCCTCCATATTTTTCCAAGGAAGCTGATTCTTAAATCCAAGAATGACCTGCTGTTCCTCCTTCTTGAATTTTATCTCGTCAGACTTAGCCCTCTTTTCTAATCTGTCAGGACTGTTTTAGATCTTGACTTTGTCATCCACTTTATTAGCTATTCCTCCCATCTTGGTGTCTTTTGCCAATTTGGTAAGCACACCATCAGTGTTTTATCCAAGTCCTTGATACGAAAGTTAAGCAACACAGGCCCTTCCCGGTACTTTACTCTCAGAGACCTTGTCTCTGAGTTGATATCAAACTGTGAGAGACTCCTCCCTGAGACTCAGCCCTTCCCTGAATTCTGATTTCACATATTTATACTGTCTCCTAACACACATCTCTATATCTTTTCCATAAGAATACCACGGGATTTTTTTTTAGGTAAACTATATTTACATCATTTTTTTGATCTACCAGTTTAGCACCTGGGCCAAATAAGAATAGCAGGCCAGACTGGCACAAAGCTCTTTGTGACTCCCTCCCCCCTTTTCTAGATGTTCACTAACTCATGAATCATGTTCTAGGATTTCACCAAGAATTAAAATCAAGGTTATTATGGACCTGCAGATTCTCTTCCCTTTTTGGAACATTGGAACATTTGTCCACCATTCCTTCAGTAATGCTCCCATTCTCTGTGTTTTTTTTTCAAATATCACTGGACTGAGCAATCCTACCTGCCAGTTCATTCAGTACCTGAGTCAACAAGTCAAGTCTATAAACATTTACCAAATGCCTACTGTGTGTTACACATTGGGCTAAGCTCTGGAGACACAAAAAAGGGCAAAAATAATTCCTTTACGGAACTCACAACCTAATGGAGCAAAGAACATACAAGCAACCCTGTACAAATGATACATATACAGGATAAATGAGATAAATGAGGGGGGTGGTACTAGCACTGAAAAGGTTAGTGAATGGCCTCTTGAAGTTGGCATTTGAGGGAAGCCAGAAGGCAGAGATAAGGAGGGAGAGCATTCCAAGCATGGGAGCCAGCCAGTGAAGAGGCATGGTCAGGAGATGAAGGGTTGTGTGTGAGGAATGGCAAGGAAAATCAAGAAGACCAGAGTTGCTGGATTGGAGAATCCATGGAGAGGAGTAAAGTGTAATACTGGAAAGACAGAAAGAATACTGGGTTGTGAAGAGCTTTAAAAACCAAATCAGACTTTCTGTTTGATCCTGGAGGTAAAAGAAGTTACTGAGTAGGGATCTGACCAGTGGTGAGGAGAGACTTGAGGCAGGGAAATTAACCTGCAGAGAGACTGCAGCCCTCTGAGAACCAAGCAGTAACAGAGTGGTTGCCACCACAGAGAAGGGAAAGGAGCACAGATGAGAAAATCACCTACAGTATCTGACGCAGGTTGGATATGGGAGATAGGTGGATAGGAGGATGACACCTGGGATTTGTGTCTATGGGGAAGATTGTGGTGCCTTGTTAGTAATAGGAAAGTTAGGGAAAAGGGAGAATTTTAGGGAAGGATAATGAGTTCATTTTGGGACATGTGGAGTGTAAGATGTCTGTGGGTTTTAGGAGGTTAGAGATGTGAGACTGCAGATCAAGAGAGAAATTAAGCTTAAATAAGTCAGTCTGAGAATCATTTTCATAGAGATGTTAATTTAGTCCATGAGTGGTCATGAGATCACCAAGCTAAGGTAGTATAGAGGGAAAGAGGACCAGGAAAAAGGAAGGCTCTGTTGTAGATAGCACACGTGACCTAGATTGGGGTGGGGGACCTGCAGCCTAGAAGGCCACATATGACCTCAAGGCCTCTAGGTTCCCCACCCCTGACTAGATGAAGATCTAGCAAAGGAGAATGAGAAAGGAAGAACATACAGGTAGAAGAAATAAGGAGACATCAGTAACATGAAAATAGAGAAAAGAGGATCAAGGAAAAGAGGATGATAACAGTGCCAGAGGCTGCAGTGGTCAAGAAGGATGAGGCTGGAGAAAGCTGATTGGTCTGGTGATTCAGAGATCATTGGGAACTTGGGGAGAACACTCTCATGAAATGATGCTCTTAGAAGCCAGACTCCAGAGAGTTTAGGAGACAGTGAGAGGTGAGAGAAGGAAACCATTAAAGGGAAGAGACAGGATGGGATAGATAGACAGATCAAGAGAAGGCTGAGGAGAGACAAAGGTGTTTGTAGGAGGCAGCTGCTAGATAGGGAGAGAAGGAGTATTAGGGGCTAGTAGGGAGGGTATGAGGAGCACTGTGATGGAGAAGATGGGATGGAATGGGGTTAGACTTGGCAAACGGAAAGGCCATCTTTTCATATGAGATGAGGTGAAGGAATTGTCAGTGGAGGAAGATATTTGAGTGATGTGAGATGAGAAAGAAAAGGGGGTGCTCAATGAATGGCCACAAATGCTTAGGGGAAGGGTGATGCAGGGTTTCAGCTGAGATGAGGGGAGGCAGGGTGTATCCTGGGAAGCTTGAGGAGGGGACACGAAAGTTTGGGAAAACCATGGTGAGTGGAGTAGTGGATTGATTAGGGAGACTAACAAAGATTGTAGGAAATGTGTAGTGGGCACTATCAGCTTGGTTATTTTCTAGTTCTGTTCAGTAACAAGAAAACAGAAAGAGTAAAGGCAAAAGACATGGGAGTAACCCAAGGCTGGGGAGATCAACTACGTGCAATTGTTGATAAAGGGCAAGGAATTGAAGTGTAGATGAAATGGAAATGGAAGAGGCAGTAGCTAGTGTATGGGTGATGGCCTGGGGGAAAAGGGGTAGTAGGCTTTTAAGTAAATGCTTGTTCCCTTCCTCCCACCCCTGGGAAAGAAATGAGGAGTAGAGAGACTGGAAATCTTACTGAGGATGAAGAATCAGGATTTGGAGTTGCAGGGCAGAGGGGATGAAGAATTGATAAAAGATTACGATCAGATGGAGGAATTTCAGGGTTCTTAAGCATAGAATTAGAACAATTCTAGATAATGGCAGGATCCAGGGTATGGTCATCTCTATGTAGTTGGGGTGAGTACATCATGGAAAATGAGTAAATTAAACAATTGGGAGTTTAGGATATTTGAGGGGATGTAAGTAATGTCAAAGTCCCTGGACACAAGAGTAGGAGTTGGGGAGAAGAGAGTTTAGGCTGGGCAATGAATTCGTTGATGAAGGAAAAAGCGGGTCCTGGAGGTTGGTGGGTAATGATCACCAGAATTTTGATTGGATGATAAATATGGATTGAGTAATTTTCAAAGGAGACAGGATACTGAATGACAATGGTAGGTGAAAAATCACGAAAGTGGAAGTGGGGAGCGAGGAGTACTCTTATCTCCTCTCCCATGACTAATGAATCTGGTCAAGGATGTTGTATCATTAGGAAGGAGCCAGGTCTCAGTACCAGAAGATAGAAAGAATGAGAAAGGAAAGGTTTAAGATGAAGGCAGATTTGTTAACTGTAGAGCAGGCATTCCAGAGAGAAGAGCAGAAAGAAGGAGAGTGGGTACATCTGGAGTGTGGTATTGAAGGGGTGGGAATAAGAGTTGGGGAATAGAGTTTGGAAAACGACAACTGAGGTGTTCAGAATCACTGGATTAGGCTGAAAGTATGCTCACTTCGAATTCGGGGAGGACAGCTAGGTGTTCTTTTAATATCGACAGATTTATTTTGTATGTCAACTCCCTATTGTTTCTTCCTTTGTGGCTCCAAATACATTCTCCTTGGCAGAAAAACACAAGTAAGCATGGAGTAGTTCTGCCTTCTCTCTGTGAAAGTTATCACACCCTCTTCACCCCCAAATTTGTCCCCTCTTCTCCCTAAAATACCAAGCCAACAAGAAGTCTCTTTGGTCATCTTTAACCTTTCTTGTCAGGTTTAGGTCATTTTGACCTTTAACATCCCTTCCCCCCACATGCACCTTCTGTGAATGTCTTTAAAAACCTTATCAAATTGGTGAGTTCTTTGTGAGTCCATCTTGGTCGGAGTGAATCATCTGCCCTTTGGATGACTCCTTTTTGGAATTATTTTCCTTTATGTCTTCAAAATTTCATTCTTGAGAGTTTCCCATCCTTCCTGCTCTGACTTCTTTTGATTTTCAAAATCCTTTTTGAGCTCCTCCATGGCCTGAGTCCATGGGGTATCTCTTTCAGATATTTGGGATACAGAGGCTTCGACTCCCATGTCTTTACCTGATGGTAAGCAGACCTCCTCGTCGTCAGAGACAAATGGAGGAATGATCTTCTCAAGAAAAGAGCCATCTGTGACCTTAGTTTTTTTCCCTTTTCTGGGCATTTTCCCAGCCAGTTACTTGATTTCTGAGAGTCCTCTCCACCCCCTGGCCTAGATCCACCCGCTAGTGCTTGGGGTCTGAGATTCAAATGCTGCTCCCCAGCCTCAGGGCTTTTGGCGGAAGGCCTGACTGCTCTTCAATGGGGGCTTATCTGCTGGTTCTCAGGTGGGGGCAGGGCCGCCTCTCAGTCTCAGTTCCCTCAGGGGGTTTATACAGAGATCTTTTGTAGTGGAGCTGGGGTGGAGCTCCAGCCTGCTCTGGGAGTCTCTGGCTGAGCTGCCTCTGCCTCTGGCCGAGCTGCCTCAGCCTCTGCCTCAGCAGCCGCTTCCCAGGGGGTTCGAGTCCTGGAGATACCCCGCTCCCCTCTCAGCCCGTCTCTCTCACTGACCTGTGTGTCTGTGGG
>CM053771.1:538245919-538300605 GCA_028658325.1 Potorous gilbertii | reverse complement strand
TCTGCCTCTGGCCGAGCTGCCTCAGCCTCTGCCTCAGCAGCCGCTTCCCAGGGGGTTCGAGTCCTGGAGATACCCCGCTCCCCTCTCAGCCCGTCTCTCTCACTGACCTGTGTGTCTGTGGGTGGAGGGACCTTCGCAGCTGCCGGAGATTCAGGTCCCTGACACCTGCTTGGGTCTGCTGGCTCCTCTCAGTGCCGCGTGGCCGGGGCGGGGGAGGGGAGGGTTCGGCAGGGCTCCGCTCCCGTCCAGGGTACCTTTGCGGTCAGTTTTTCAGGGCTCTCTGCAGCAGAAATCTCCTTCACTGTGTTGCTGCGTGGCTTCCACTGTTCCAGAATTTGTCAGGAGTTCTTTTTACAGGAAATCTATGGGCTGTGGGTTCGGACCTAGCATAGGTGAGTCTTTCTACTCCGCCATCTTGGCTCCACCCCCCTCTGACTTCTTTTGTATAATTTTCCTCAATGAGATCTTACTTATCCTTCCTGGTACTCTTTGAAATATGCCTTCTCCAAACCTAAGGAGCACATCAGACCGTATGACTAATTCCCTTCTCTCTCACTAAGCATCCTCCTTGTGGTTCCCATTATCTATGTTACAAGCAACCAATTCTTCCTCGTTAGTGAGAATAAGATTCAGAAGAGAATTTCCTTTTGTTGGTTCCTCTATCTTAAAGCCAGGGAGTGTGCGTGTGTATGTATGTGTATGTATGTATGTATGTATGTATGTATATGTGTGTGTATGTGTGTGTAGGGGAGAGAGAGAGAGAGAGAGAGAGAGAGAGAGAGAGAGAGAGACCAGAGACAGGGAGGCAGAGAGAGTAACAGAGACAGATGACTGGTTAACTGAAATTCCTTATTATACTTCTCTGCCAGGTTTTCCATATATTTACTGAACTCCTCATCTATTTCTTCTTTCTATTCAGATGGTCCATATTATATTCCAATAACAAAATCACTTCTATTTTTCTTTTGTTAATATTCTGTGCTTCTCTTTGCACATTCCTAGATTTGCTCATATGACTAAATATTCTTAATACACAGCTACCCCCAGTTTTCCCTTTTATATCTCCTTTTCCTTTTGAGTAAGGAATGCCCATTTAGGACCATGTTCTGAACATCATCTGTGATATGAATAGAGATTTCTTTAATGAATATGCTCTTGTCTAAATTAGTAGAGTATTCGTTTCCCACTGGCTAGGGTGGAGAGAAGAGGAACTCATGTGAAAATAACTCCTTTACTTCTGCCAACCTGCCTTTTTGTCTCAACTCTGGTAGGGAATGGGACCACTGGGGCTTCCTGCAGCTCCCTAACTCATTTAGAAATGACAGTAAGGGGCTTTGGGGTAGAGCATCTAACTGGTTGCAGATTGCCCTAGATCAAAGAAGGAATTTTAAATGTAAATGTCACCTTTGTTCACTTGTGTTCTTTTTTTGTTTCTTTTTCTTAGAAACCTATATACAACCACTAAGTCTTTTGCCTTTAGACATGCTTTTCATAATTGAAAATGAAAAGCATGTCTGTATTAAGAAGAAAAAACAGTTTTACATACCAACTTTACATTAGTTATCTTTGAAATCTAACCAAGAAATTCATTCATTCATTCATCCATTCGTGTCATTCAGTAATTCAAGTGTAAATATACCAAGCAATAGAATTGTTGAGTTATCCAATGAATCTTGTTTATATATCATTTAGCATAGTGCCTGCCATACAGCAGGTACTTAATAAACGCTTGTTCCCTTCCCCTTCCATGTCTTTATTGGCATTTCCATCTGTTTCTGAATCACCAGCCCATTGACTCAAGCTCTTCATTTATGACCCTCTGGGATCCAGGCTATAGTGAAATGGGCTATTTGTTGTCCTCCATCATAGCTTCCAGGAGGGAGAAGAAAGGTAGTAACTCACATGCATCCACACATACACACATGTACACATACACACACAAATATACCCTGGGTTCCTGATTAGCCACTCCAGAAAATCATGAGATTGAGGAGCCACATGGAGTGGAGGAGTGCCAGAACCTCAGTGCTGACCCGTGGAAGGTATTCCTGGATCAAGAAGCTCCCAGAGCCAAGGACATGGTTTGACATTTTTTGTCTTTTAATGTTATAAGATGTGACTATGCAATAATGAGATTTCTTTCTTAATATACACATTTCTTCAGTGCCTCCAGTGTCCTATTTTGCTGACATGAGCATTCTCTTACCTTGTTAGGTCCTCTAACCCTGGACTCTCCAGGTTCTTTGACCTCTGACACAGTCATGCTCATCAGAATGGGGAAGGGTTCAGGTGTTATCAGAACAGAGCTGTTACTGACCTTAGGACAGAGTCATGACTGTCAGACTGTTGGCTTCTTTCAGGCCAAGGCCTCAGATATTTCAACAGCAGAGCCCATCAGAGATAGACCACATGCAAGGGAACAGACTCAGGAAGCCCAGGGGAAGTCATTTAGGACCCCCTGGGGCCCCATGACCCCTTTAACTGGTCTTTAGGGACAACCAACTCTGAAATGTTGTGCTGCATGGAGAGGTGAAACATGAAGGAATAAGGTCATGGTTCTGCTGTCCTTTACTCTGGAGATCACACCTAGAATATTATATTCACTTGTGGGAAAGACATTGGTCAATTGGAGAGCCTCCATAGGATTAACAGCCAGGACAGCGAAAGGTGTTAAATCCATGACTGATGGAGGAATTGGGAGAAGCCTCAGCAGGGAAAAATAGTTGTCTTCAAGCACTCAAAGAGCAGCATATGAAAAGGGAATTAGAGCTCTGTTTGGTATCAGAGCATAGGGAAAGAAAGCCAATTTGGGCTTGATGTCAAGAAACAAAAGCCCTAACACCTAGAGAAATCCCAGAGTGCGCTGGGCTGCCTTTTACTGGAGGAGTTCAGGTAGAGGCTTCCTGACCACTTGTCTGGAACCTTATAAGGAGGATTCCTTTAATGAATGGATTGGATCCAATGCTCAGCCAGGCCCCTTCCACAGCTCTGAAATTCCACACTCCCATGATTCTAAAGCCATTATAAAAGGGTCGGTTTAGACACCATCCTGGGTTTTGTGGTGGAAGGCAGGTTGATGACCGTTTTTCAGGGCAAATGACAGCACCTTCTGCCTTTCTGCTTCCATAGCCCAAGTGCCCTCCTTCCCTGATTGGAAGAATAGGGACAATACTGGCACTTAAGGGATGGTTGAATTGCTCTAGCCAACAACAGCCGTAATCACAGCAACAAAACAGTTCATCACCTCATTGGCTACCTTTTGGTAATGAGTCTCTCTGAACTTTGCTGTCAGTCAGTCAACAAGCATTTGTTAAGCTCCTACTGTGTGCCAGGCATTGTATTAGGCACTGGGGATCAGAGACATGGAATGAAAGAATTCCTTCTCTTAGAGAGATAGGTATCTAAGCATATGCTAAAGAGGACAGGAGGGCATGGACCATGGGGAGGGTAGAAAGGAACTTTGTGGAGATGCATCTGGAAGAAAATAAAGGAATTATATATGGGAGGCTGATGTAAGTGAGGGGAGGATAGCAAGCTGTGCCCAAGGCCACTGAGGCTTCTCTGCTGCTGGGCTTGTCTTTAAGTCTTTTAGCTTAGTTTAGGTCCTGTCAGAGTTTGTGTTTTTCTGGAAGAGCTTTGGAGCCTGAAGTCCTTGATAAAGCCTCGGAGCAAGACTTTAAAAGCAAAAAAGCTTAAACTGACCAAACATGTAGACACATTTCTCTGTTGGTGCCTGCATTGTCCTTGGAAGGTTTTTACCTAATCTGCTCGTTTGGCTCAGAATCCCATCAGGACAACTCCTTTGGAATAGCCTTCCTCACTGCTTTGCACGTGCCACACCAGAAAAATCAGGCTCACCTTTTTGTTACACTCTGCATTTTTCAATTCATTTCAACAAATATTGGAGTTATTACTATGGATAAAGTATTGGTCTTTTCCCAGCTTGATCACTCACCAACAGACATGACTCTGAATGTTTTCTGAATCTTAAAAAAAAAGTAAATCCAATTCAGCTCTGAAGGACAAAGACAGCCTCCTGTTGATTTTCAAAAGTATGTATGTATGTATTTCTTTGAAGGTGATTTCAAAAGAGGAACATGAATGATAGTTTGAACAATGGGACATGTTAAAAAAATACCTCTGATTTTACAAAAGAGGTTTTTAAATTCAAATATAAAAAACTCAAATGTAAAAAAATTAAAATTTGATTAAAAAATCAATTGTTACTTTATAGTTACATTTCAGTAAGTATTCCTCCGATTTCTACTTGTATCTTAATTTGGAGCCAGCAAGCTTGAAATCACCGCACCTTGAGGTACGAAGCAGCACTGAGTAAATTCCTTCGCAGTTACTAGAGGCATCCGCTTTCCCCCCCTCTTTTTCTGTGTGCTGTAAAATCAAACCAGCATTCCTCATTACGTGTAATTTCTTGAGTTGTATCTCACTCCTGACGGACTTTGGCTCAGCCCCAATGGAAGTTGTTGCATTTCGTATATGTACTAGCCGATTTTGGCCCAGCGGAGTGCTGTGCTATTCATTTGCAGCTATTTGCTTCAGGTTTTTTTCTCCGTCTTCTTAAAGTCATGTTAAATTCTAACCGTGTTCTCAAAATTACACTCCATCCTTCCCAGTGTGGGATCTGACACAAAGTTAATGAGCATGCTCCCCACTCATTCTTAGGATAATTAAATTTCTAGTTTTTGCAAGCATTTACTTAGAAAACAGTTTGCTTTCTGACATTTATTTTTAAAGTAGCATATGCTGGGAAGGTCCATGAAAAACTACAAATTCTAGCATCCCAGAGAGTCGCTCTTTGACATTCCAAGAGTCCTAGGAATTCCTCCTAGAAAGACTCTTACCTTTTTCTGCTTGACTTCCTAGGTGAATTTTGGAGGACAACGCTGCCCATGAGTTTTCTTGTGACTATGCCCTGGGTCAGTTCAGCTGTGGCTCATTGGAGTTGGGGGGATGGGAAGGCCCAGAGGTCAGCAAAAACTGATGGCAAACGAGTTTTATCCAAACACTTTTTTGGATTGGTTTTTCAATTTTGAATTCTGAACTTTTTAAAGAAGAGTTTTGAATTAAATCTTTGATATAAGGTATTGACATCATGTATTGCTTCCTGGATATTCTACGCCCCAAATAATTTCTAAAAGTCTTACGCAGAATTGCTTCATATAAGATTCTGCATCATCAGACTATTAAAATTCCTTATATATCATGTCAGCAAGTATAGTATAAATTGCAAGAGCCAAATCTTTGTCTTCCTGGAGGAGAAACTCTAATTTCTCTAAGTGCTGTCTACTCATGAGTTTATCAGCTTTCAACCCCCAGGGTGCGGACGTGTACCTTTCCTCCTGGTTAGGCCTTGGAGGACTGGGAGTGAGTGCAGTGGACACTCACAATAGCATCCATTTCTTCTGGGGGAGGTTAGTTTAGGGCTGAGAGGTTTATTCCACTGAGTGATGTGTTTGTTCCGTATGTTCCTAAGACACTTGGGTATTAGTACTTACTGTCTATAAGTACTGTCTGTGCTACATCTGTGTGTTATTAAGCAAAACACTACTTTGATGAGCTTCATTTGACTTCTCTTGGATGACCTCTGAGGTGTCTTCCAGCTCCGCTTCTAAATCTATACATAGTTTTTGTCATTGGAAAGAGGTTTGAACCTGACTTTTCCTAGCTTTTTGAAATTAAATGACATGTCCTGGGTCACATTGCCGGGACATGTGATAAGAAGGCCTTGAATGGAGATCTTCCTGGTTCCGTGGCCTTCACTATCCATTATGCCATGTAGTCTCTATAGACAGGCCATTTAGGGATATAGTCTCTACTTTACAGTGGTCTATATTTGGACCAACATAATAGACATTTTTTTTGTTGGAATGTGAAACTTTAAAATTTATTTTCATTCAGAATGTTCAACTTTTATTTTGTTGAATATATTTTGACAGACTATGTAAATTGAAGCTTACCTAAAGTTCTAACTACCCATTTCCCATGAAGTCATATTCAGATGCTTAATCACAGTGAAAAGTGAGCTACCAAAGACTTTACTGGTGGAGGGCCAAGTTTGGGCAGATTCTCCAAGCTGTAAAGACTTTCAGGTACAGGCCTGGTGATTGTGCATCTGTCATCTTAGGCCGACCTGGTTCACTTTACAAAGTGTCATTGACCAAAGACTGGCCAGTGACCTTTTTGGGCCTTAGCAACTCCTGAAGGTCATCTGTCTTCAGGCACTGGAGGGTTTGTGTACAAACACTGACAAAATTATAGACCACTCAAGTATTGAAATGTGTAAATCACAATTGAATTCCTGTCTGCGATTTTGTGAAAAATCAAGTCCCCAGCCTAAGCAGTAAAGGAGGAAGTCCAGAGCTTTACAGAACTGAGGAGATATCATTAACAATGCCATGGAGCTTGTAGTCATCATGTGAATGTTAGCCAAAGAGATGAGCTTCTTTTCTTTCTCCATTCTTCCCCAAGACCCAAGTCAAGAATATAGAATAACCCTTTCCCTCCCTTTTTTCAAGTTTTTGTTTTCAGTACTTGAATAGATCTCCAATTGAATAGATCACCACCCATCCATACCTTCTCATCCAGTTTGATTGATTTATATGCTCTTGTAAATCCTTCACAGGAAGTTCATCCAACAAGTATGGGGCCTTTGAATAAATCTCTGAACATTCCAAGAGTGCTAGTGTATAAATCATCTCTGTCCATATGTGGTCTCTCATATTTACTAACAGGCTACTTCTTTCTGGTCATACATCCGTTTGATTATATGTGTGTATATACACATATATGTCTATGAGCACATCATATGATATATAGTTATCATATCTGATATATAATCACATGTAATATGTATTTTTAACTACTTCTTTCAATTCATCATTACTTTTATGCTAAAACCTATTCAATTTGACCATGTGTCTCCCCATCTTCCTATAGTTAATCCACAACTATTCTCCCTAGGAGACTGTGGCATTTTCCAGTTTCCAGCCATATGGAACTGCCTACAGAATAATGGTGTTTAAAAAAATGAATCTTTATTTCATGGAGAAGATTTGGGGCCATTAAATGTACTATGTAATTTCCTAAAGGCATTTTAAGCTGCTTTGCTCTTATTCAGTTCTGAACCCAGCTCATTCTCTATCTGTATTGTATATCTAAAACACAAGATGAGGCTCAGTTGGCTTCCCATCCAACTACATATCATATTCTAGACAACAAGTATTTTAACCACTTTTTTTCCTCTGTGTGGCACTTTATTTTTCTCCTTCCAGTTTCATTAATGACTAATTGATCTTGGGATAATTTGGCTTAGCAGGGTCTCTGGCCAAGTTCACTGCCGAGCTGTTTTTATGTTGACCACATATTGCTGTTTTGTGATACAGTATTGCTCATGAGTCTTCACTGATCTCCTAAAATCTTGCAAATGAGTTTGTGTTCTAAAGTGGTACAACCCTTGGCTGCCTCCCTCCCTACATGATTTACCTTGTTGTAATATAGTTTTGTGTTTTGCAATATATGTACACATGCATATGTGTATGTTTGTGTATGTACAATAAGGCAGCAAGAGGATGCTGGACAGAGAGCCAGCCTTGGAGCCAAGGAGGACTGAGTTCTTCTCAACTAGCCTCTGGCACAACCTTCGCTGCATCATCCTGGGCAAATGAGCTGGCAAGCTGCTGGCTTCTTACATAAACAGTAAGAAATGGTGGATGAAAAAATGAATTTACAAAATGTTTATTAAAGTACACATTATCCTGAGAACATTTAAAAATAAAACTCAAAAGACAACAAGCAGATAAATGGAAAAACCCTGCAAAGACTTCCACTATTTTCTCCAGAAACGATAATGGAGTCAACACATTGCTTCCATTTACTCCCTACTCATTCTATCCCCAACCCTTTATATTCTGGCTTCCACAGCCAGCCTTCAGTTGAAATTACTCTCCTAAAGATGACTAATGCCCTCCCAATTAGGACTCCAATGACATTTTGTAGCATTCATTCTCTTTAATTTTTCTGCTATATTTAACACTGTTGATCAGTCCCTCCCAGTGGATGTTTGTTCCTCCCTTGAATTGAGACATTGCACCCTCCTGATCCTCCTGCCTTTCTCTTTCCCTCACCTTCACATTGAATGTTCATCCAAGCTTGTCTTTAGTTCTCTCTCTGCACTTTCGCTCTTGGCACTCTCATTCGAGTCCACAGCAATGAGTGTAGATATATTTTCACCGAAAATTCACAGTGAAGAATGAAGATGGGTGAGTAAGTAAATGGATCGGTCTGATGAGAGCTGGCCGAGTGTGTAGGTAGACTGGAGAAGCAGTAGGGGAAGAGAGACTAAAGTACTGAAGTAGAAAGAAGGACTGCTGGACCAGTATCCTGGAGAAAGGAAGGACATTGACCGGGGGTCAGGTGCATAGGTCATCCTTGATAAGGAAAAGAGGCTGGGGTCTGCATGATGAAGAAAGTATACCCACATGGAAAACATGGATCACTTGAAATCATTTTTGTCAACAAAACCTTTCCTCATCATTTTGTTAAGAACTTTCAAACATGTTAAACATTATATTGTGCATAATTTAGTTTTCTCATTAAAAATCATGTTTGGTATATTAAATTTGGTAAATTAAATATGGTTTATTCAAACCATAAGCATAAATTTACAAATGGATCTTCCAACTTTATAAATTTGAGAAGTGTAGCATTGCTTAAGTTTGGCTTGTTTCTCGGTGACAAAATGTTAGTTTGTAATACTCACCTACTAAAATCTCTCCGTTGCATCTAGGGTGAGGGGACTTGCTTGGGTCACCCTGAGCAATTCATTTCAGCCCTGTGAGCTTCAGCCTCCTGAGAAGCAAAATGAGGGAACTGGCTATGGTAGGGGGCCTTGTTACAGTCTCTTTCAGATATGATCCTTCCAGGGGAGCCCAGCAGTCCCAGATCTCAACAGTATGGAGCTGTAATCATCAAAAGAATCTGGTGCTGAATAAGAAATAATGAATAAATTGGCATACAGTATATAGAAAAAAGTGAGCACAGCAACCCAGTGTTTGATAAAACCAAAGATCTCAGCTATTGGGGAAAGAACTCACTTTTTTTTTTTTTTTTTACAAAAACTACTTAAAAAATTGGAAAGCAGTCTGGCAGAAACTGGGCTTAGACCATCATCTCACGTGGTATACCAAGATAAGCTCAAAATGATGTAGCCATGAAAAATGATATCAGACAATTAGGGGATCATAGAAGAAATTACCTGCCAGATTTATGGATAAGAGGAGAGTTTGTGACCAAGCAAGAGAGAGAGATTTCTGGGAGGTGAAGCGGATCCTTTCGATGAGGTAAAATTGGAAAGGAGTTGTTTCTGTGCCGTTGTTTCCAATCGTATCCCATTCTTGATGACACCCTTTAGGATTGTCTTGGCAAAGATACCAAAGAGGATTGCCATTTCCTTCTCCATCTCATTTTACAGATAAGGAAACTGAGGCACAAACAAGGCTGAGTGAGTTGCCCAGAATCACATAGCTAGTAAGTGTCTGAGGCCAGATTTGAATTCAGGAAGATGAGTCTTCCTGAATCCACTGTGCCATCTAGTTATTTCTAAAAAGCATTAACACAACCAAAATGAAAAGAAAAGCAGGAAACTGGGGGAAGATATAGCAAATAACTTTTTGCAGAGGTCTCACTTCTCAAATATAGAAAGAATTGAGTCAAATTTGTAAAAATATGAGCCATTCTCCAGTTGATAAATGGTCAAAAGATATGAATCAGCCATTTTCAGAGGAAGTCATCAAAACTGTCAATAATCATATGAGGAAATGCTCTAAAAACTAACATGTAGAGAAATGCAAATCAAAACAACTCTAAGGTGCCATCTCATACTCATCAGATTGTCTGAAGTTACAGAAAAGGAAAATGGCAGATATTGGAGGGAATGTGGGAGACCAGGTATACTGTGAGTGAGGTTGTGAATTAGGCCAAGCATTCTGGAGAACATTTTGAAGCTATGCACAAAGGACTATAAAACTCTACATTCTCTTAGGCCCAGCAGTACTCCTACTAGGTCTATACCCCACAAGGAGATCAGAGGAAAAGAAAAAAGACCCATATGTATCAAATATTTATAGTAGCTCTTTTTTTGTGGTGACAAAGAATTGAAAACTGAGGGGATGCCTACCAATTAGGGAGTGAGTGGACAAGTTATAGCACATGAATGATGAAGGGGATGGTTTCAAAAAAACCTGGGATGACTTATATGAACTGACATAAAGTGAAGTGAACAGAACTAGGAGAACATTGTAAACATTAACAGCAATATTGTAAACATTAACAGCAATATTGTAACAATAACCAACTGTGAAAGACTTAGTAACCCTGATCAATACAATCACTAGTACTCCAAAGGACTCCTTATAAAAAATACTCTCCTCAACTTTGTACACAGCAACCACCATAGTGTGTGAGGAATTTTTCTGGTAACTTAGTACTTCATTGCAATGCAAGGACTTAAAAAATTCCCAATGGCAAAATGCCTTCCACATCCAGGGAAAGAACTATAGAATTCGATCACAGAATGAAGCAGATCATTTTCTTTTGTATTATGTTTTGGTTTGTTTTATGATTTTTCCCATTCATTTTAATTCTTCTATGCAACATGACTAAAGTGAAAATGTATTTAGTAGGAATGTATGTGTAGAACCTATATAAAACTGTATGCCCTCTCAGGGAGGGAGGGAAGAGGCAGGGGGGAAAGGGGAGAGAGGGGAAAAAATCTAAGATATTTGGAAATGATTGTAGAACACTGAAAAAAATAAAATAATAATAAAAAATGCTCTCCTCCTCCAGATAGAGAACTGATGGAATCCAGAGTTGAGGATGAAGCATATTTCCCCCTTTCTTTTTCTTTTTTTCCCCTGGAGCATGATTAATGCAGAAATATATTTTGCGTGACTTATATGTATAATGGTGATCATATTTCTTACTATGTCAGTGGATGGAGGCTGATGGGAGAGAGAGAATTTGGAACTGAAAATAAAGATAAAAATTTTAAAAATCCAAATATGACCCCTCTGGAATTCATCTTTCATACTAATATGAAATAATCTTTTGATAGGCAGATCTGGTCATATTTCTCTGCTCAAAAAAAGCTTCATTAGTCATCTGAGAAAAGCTCAAACTCCTTCACCTGGTTTAAAGGCTCATCCCTTGTTATACACTGTGTGTTACTCCATGCACTTTGGACTTCAGCCCAAGCAGACTGTCTCTTCTTTCTCCCTTGAACACTCCGTACTTGGCTATATTCAGTACATTTTGTATGCCTGAAATGTCTTCATTTCTCCTCTTCATCTGCTAAGTCTCCAACCGCCCTTTAAAATTCTTCATCTTTCATGGTTCTCTCCCTAATTCATTTCGTTTCAATTCAATTCCATTCAACAATTGAACACCATTAGTAATTAATCACTCTCTCCTGGGATCTCCCCTACCTCTTTATTTTGCATTGATCTAATGCACTTCTGTTGTTATAGTCATGGGTGTTGTGTCTTATTTCTTTGCCACACTCTAAGTTCCAAGGAGCAAGCATCCAGTCCTAAAGAAACTTGTGCCCAGGTCTGCACATAGCAGATACTTTTAAAAAGTTCATTGAATGAATAAATGAATGAATAAAAACCTCTATGCCTTTGTAGAAAGTCTAGATGAGTTGCCAAATTAAGGATCACTAATACCCTCCTGATCACCAATCCAATGGTGGCCAACCAGGAAAGGTTGGGCCTTTGATGAGGAAAAAATTAGTATATTGAATTTAGGACCTATAACACTGAACTATGCATGCACACACACACACACACACACACACACACACACACACAGGGCAGAGTGGGGGGAGGAGAAAGTGGGGGCATGGATAGGCAGGGATAAAAGATTTATCTGGTAGTTTCAAAATTTACTAGACATTTTCTCTCTCAAGTGAGCTGACACTAATATTTTCTCCTGCAAGATGAATTTGCTTCTTATTTATGTTTGCAATTTCAGCTTTTTGCTCTCTGGGTCAGCAAAGATTGGGAGCACCGTAGAGCAACTTATTTAGCTTTTTGATGGGAAAAAGTGTGTGTGGTTTGAAGAGCACATTTCTGTATGTCAAAAGGGACTTAGAAAAATATATCGAGCAATCAAATGCTTGAAAAGAACACAAACGAGATTTTAATTAAGAAGCAATATTGACTCAAACCACTGCAGTACCATTCACTGCTTCTCTGCCAGGGGAAAATGTTGTGACTAGTAGACATCAAAGCCTGCAGAGAAGTAGTTGTTACTGTTACACTCAGGAGAGCCCTGGCAATTATCAAGAGCAAATATCCCCAACCCTCAGTTGGACTTAGCAAACATCCTTTTTACTTAGAAACCGATACTGTGCATTTTTATTATCAAGTAGAACAATAACCTTTTGGGATGAAACGAAACCGGCCTTGACAGAGGACTGTCTGTCAAGACCATGCAGCAAATTCAGAGCAGTCCTGCTGAGCCGGCATATGTGTGTCGGTTCACAGGTGATCAATCTAGTTCTCAGTCTTTCTGCTCTTCCAAACATTTCTGTCTCTAAAACTGGGAGGCATACCAAATTTTTCCTTGATGGCTGTTCTTGAAGCCCTCATGGCTCCCAGCTCTGCTTATTGCAAGGCTTGTTCCTCTTGTGGTTGCCTTTGGGTCTTACAAAGAAATCCCGAACCATTTTCTACGGTGGAGAAAGTTTTGGCCACTGGAAACCCCTATTGAGCCATTTATTGGGTCACAGAGGCCCTCACAACCTGTTTCCGAGAGACAGTGTTCAGAGGCAGATGTAGGAATCAGATGGCTCATTCAATCCAGCAAGCGTTTATTAAGTGCCTGTTGTTTGTAAAGAACGGAGCTGGGCACTGGCTGTACCCACAGCCTGTGATCTCCACAACCTTATGTTCCCTTGGAACAATACCCTATGGAGTTTGTTATTGTTGAGTCATTAAAGTCATGTCTGACCCTTCATGACCCCATCTGGGGAATTTCTTGGCAAAGACACTGGACTGGTTTGCCATTCCTTCTTCAGCTCATTTTACAGATGAGAGAACTGAGGCAAACAGGGTGAAGTGACTTGCCCAGGGTCATGGCTAGAAAGAGTCTGAGGCTGGATTTGGGCTCATGAAGAAAAGTTTTCTTGATTCCAAGCCCAGTGCTCTATACACTATGCCACCCAGCTGCCCCATGGAAAGATAAGTAAATAGAGTCATTTGCAGAGAGAGAGCGCAATAATATCTGAATGGCCTTTTCTTCAGGAGGTGACCCCTGAACAGAGCCTTGTTGTCCACTCAAGAGAGCAGAGCATTAATTCTGAGGAAGAAACAGCCAATGACTTGTAAGCTTTTTTCCCCCTTCATCTAGTGGCAACAAACAAACTCATTGCTTACAGTTGGTATCCAGGGTTTTTTGACAGTTCCTTGTACACAGTAGGTGCTCAATAAGTGCATGTTCCCTCCTCCCACACCCTCCCCAATCTGTGTCATTTTCTGAAACGGGTTTGTCAAAGTAGAGCAGCTCCCGTTTGGTCCCCTGAGGTCCTCAGGCTCCAGTGCTGTGTCCTTGGCTGTCTTCTTCGTGTACCTCCTTTATGTTTGCAAGTGCTGCATTTACTCCTTTAACATTTTCAAACCCTGAAATTGCCCCTCACCTCATCATGTGATGATTGTTAACAACGGTCATCATAATGATATTTTGTATTTACATAGTGTCTTATGGTTTACAACATTCTTTAAATACATTCATTTGATCTCAGAGCAACTCTATGAGATAAGTATTGTGAATGTTATTGTCCCCATTTTATAGAGGAGAAAACCGAGGCTGGGAGCAGGCAAGTGAGTTGTGAAAGATTTTCCAGCTGTGTGGAAGGAAACAGAGTCCCAACCCCCTTCCAGATCTGAATCCCGTATCTTTATCTCAATGTTGAATTAAAATGAAGTGGTTTGGGGGTGGGAACATTCAACAATTTGATAATTTACTTCTCAACATTGATGAATAGACATGAGTACATTCAGTTCCAAAATTACATTTCTTAATTATTTAAATCTACAAGTGTTGGTTAAAGTGGGAAGGGGTAAAATGGAATTTTTTAGGTATTTCTTCCCAAATTCATTGTAAACAAGAGTAATAGACAGCTTAGCCATTGTTAACATAGAGTGTTGACTATTAAGACCTTTCTCTATTCACTTAGAGGTCCCCACCCAGGTTCCAGAATCCTAGTTAATCCAGGTTAGCCCTGCCAGGGAGCCTGGAGAACAAAACAGAAAGGAGTTGTTCAGGAAGGCGTTATGATGTTGGCAGAGGATTCCTGTGCTGGCCATGGAGCTTCTAGGATACAGAACACAGTGTTAGTCCCTATTCTCTTCAGGAACAGTCTCTGACTATACAGCAACCTGTTCTCATGCCAGGAGTATTCATGTTCTGTGCAGGGCTATGACTATAAAGGAAAAACTGTGTGCTTGAACAGCTCATACTGTCTGGTCGTTACATTTTATGATTTACGTCACCAAGATGATACAGCATATACAGTAAAAGTGAACACACTGTGTTCTCCTTTCTATCATTATGACAATTTCCATTTGAAAGGATCACAGTGGACAGTATAATAGACTCAGTTTGAACTGATGTCACAAACCCAGAGGCTATTATTATGGAGCCTGAGATGCTGGTTCTATGAAACATTCATTTGGGGAATAAATTAAATGAAGAGTTGCCCTCCTCCAGGTGTCCTTGGGAGGATTTTTTATTCATAGTATTTTTTTGTAAAAGGAAAAATGTCTTTGGAAAAACGATAGAGATACCTGTCTTAAGTGATTTGTCATTGGAGTGTTCTTTTAATTAGGAATAATGTGTAAGGCAAGTCGAGCCATCACCACCTTCCTGACTGCCTAAGACACTGATAGAGAGAGCCTCGGACCCTGAGGTGATTTTTGGGAAAATGATGTTAAAGAAGAGGCTTTCCCATCTACCTTGCTGCTGCACCCTCAGGACCATGAAATCTTTCCATCGGGCTTGCACATCTGTTGTCTTCTTCATGAGAGCAGGGGCTGTCTGACTTTCCTATCTGTATCTCCTCATTTAGCACAGTGCCTTGCCCATACTAAGTGCTAAAGAAATCATTCATTCCTTCACTCATTCACTGAGGGGCAGGATGGTATAATGGCTGAAGAGCTAACTTCACAGGAAGACCTATATTTCTCTCTTGCCTCTGGCATGTATTGATTCTGTGACCCTGGGCAAGTCACTTAATTGTACGTTGTCCCAAGGAACTCTAAATGACTATAAGTTGCAGAAGTCACTAATATTCATTGATATATAGAAATGTTCCTAACTATAAGTTCTCTGCATCCATGAAATCACAGTTCTGGCCAAAATAAAAGAAAGTACATTTTAGTTTATTATTGTTATTTAGCTAATATTTAATTTTTCCCTAATTGCATGTTAAAAATTTTTTTAACATTTTTTAAAAGTTTGAGTTCCATATTTTAGCCTCTCCCTCCTTTCTTTCTCTCCCCTGCTCTGAGACAGTAAGCCATCCAATGTAAGTTATACATATACAGTCATGTGAAACATCTCCAAGACATGAACAACAACAAAAATTAAAGAAAGTAGAAAATACTGTGTTTCTGTCTGTGTTTAGACAAAATCCACCATTTCTCTAGGGGCAGAGAGTCTGCTTCATTGTGATGGTCTCAGATGGTTGTATTACTGACGATCGCTAAGTCATTCAGAGCTGATCATTGTACAGTGTTAAGAATACTGTGTTCTTCTGGTTCTGCTCACTTCACTTTGCATCAGTGCATGTGTCCAGTTTTTCTGAAACCTCCCAGCTCAATAATAACATTTCATCACAATCATATACCACAACTTGTTCAACCATTCCTCCACTGATGGGCATCCCCTTGGCTTCCAGTTCTCTCTCTCTCCCTCCCTCCCTCCCTCTCTCTCTCTCTCTCTCTCTCTCTCTCTCTCTCTCTCTCTCTCTCACTTCACATCTCTACCAAGAGTGCATTAGTATCCCAGTTTTCCCCCCATCCCCTACATTATTTATCATTTTCCCTTTTTGTCATAATAGCCAATCTGATAGGTGTGAGAGAATATCTCAGAGCTGTTTTAATTTGAATTTCTCTAATCAATATTTAGAGCATTTTTTTTATATAACTATAGATAGCCTTAATTTGTCTGAAAACGGCCTGTTCATATCCTTTGACTATCAGTTGGGGAATGACTTGTATTCTTATAAATTTGATTCAGTTCACTATTTTTTTCTTTTGAGAAATGAGGCCTATATCAGAGATACTTGCTGCAAAATCACCCCCACCTCATTTTCTGCTTTCTTTCTAATTTTGGTTGCATTGGTTATATTTATGCAAAAGTGTTTAAATTTTATATAATCAAAATGATCAGTTTTACGTTTCACAATGCTCTCTATATCTTCCCTTCTCCATAGATCTGACAGTACAATATTCTATGCTTTCCTAATGTGATTATGGTATCACCCTTTATGGGTAAATCATATATCGATTTTGACTTTATCTTGGTATGCAGTGTGAGATATTGGTCTATCTCTATTTTCTCCTTTACTGTTTGTTTGTTTTTTTTACGTTTTCCCAGCAGTTTTGTCAAATAATTAGTTTTCCCCCCAAAACTTGGGTTTGTTATACACTCAATTACTATGATCATTTACTGCTACTCTTACTAATGCTCCTCCTTCTCCTCCTCCTCCTTCTTCTTCTTTCCAGTGTCTAGAACTTTTCTTATCAACCTCACATGGGTTTCCAGGTTTCCAAACTTATATGACAAGCCTCATGACATTTTACATATTAAGATGCTTTATTAATATTGTTATTCACTTCTTTCTTCTCCATGGTATTCATGTAGAAATGGGCCTGGGATAAGTCACTGTCCTACAATTATGCTTTTCTATTTAATGTTTGAAATGCTTGCATAGTTGAAAAAAACAAATGCTTTTTGTAATAACTTTTTGTATCCTGCTGAGATGCTTTGCAAAAGTGTTACCATTTCTTTGTGTAATCCGTGTTAATAAGCCTGGTATCTTCTGTAGTTTTTGGTGGTGATGATCTGAGATTGAGTCAATAAAATAAGCCCTCCTATTCCTCTAGACAAGCCTTCATGACTCAGACGTGTTCAAGGCTTATTTATTGCTCTCATACTGTTGGGGTTCATGTCAATGTTGCCCATCATGAGGCTTTATAGTTTCGCTGCTTTTCTAGGCAAATCACTTCTGATTCCATTCTACAGACCCAGAGGCTTATTCCTTTTGAAAGCCTTTATTATTGGCAGGGGAAGGGAGGGAGAATGTTGGGTTTTTTTGTTAAAGTATTTCTGTAGGTTTTAATCTCCTTCTCTTGTGCTGTGAGAACTTCTATCAATTTTCTTCTTCCTTTTCAATGAGAACGTATTATTCCTGATGTTAATAATGATGTTGAATCATGGCTCCAGTTTTCACTCTTTAGTACAAGTTTAGGTAGAGCAGTGGATGGCCCAGGAGTCAAGAGGACCTGAGTTCAAATCCAACCTCAGACACTTACTAGCTGTGTGACCCTGGGCAAATCCCTTCATCATTTGCCTCCATTTTCTCATCTATAAAATGAGCTGGAGAAAGAAATGCAAACTACTCCAGTACTTTTGCCAAGAAAATCCCAAATAGGATCACAAAGGCAGACATGACTGAAACAACTGAACAAAATTGGAAACCAAAAGTTTCAGTGTATATGTTTTTGTACCATCACTATAAAAACATTGTAAATATAGAGTAAGATGCTGATGTTTCTTAAGGAATATGAGTTTTTCTCTTTCGGTTAATGTTAATTTAGTAGAGGAAACTTTCTTAAGGGGCAGAGGTCAAGGAGGAGACTATCATCACAGTTTACAGCCTACTATTTACCTTTCCAGTGATTCCTGGACACATTTATCTGCTACCTACATAGGCACCTACCTGCCTCTCAGAAGAGTAACCTTTTGTTTATTTCAAATAAACAGAAATTCCCTTTATAGTAGAGAACCTAGAGGGAAAAGACGGAGATTTTTTTTCCTCTGGGGCTTTGTAGCATCACATTGTTGTAACTTGTGAAACTGAAAGGGCAAAAATATTTTCTTTTTGATGCTTTTCAGTAATTTATAAACTTGTATCCTGTTAGTGCTGCTAAGTAATAATCTTAAAAGCAATTGTTTTCTACATAACTCTGATTTTTAACAGTTGTGTATAACTTTTATTATTGTTGAGTTGTTGCAGGCATGTCTGACTCTTCAGGACTCTAACTTGAAGGTGTGTTGGCAAAAGTATGATGGACATCACCTGATGACTGTATTTGCAAGTAATCAGTTAGGTTAATGAGTTGAATCCTTGACATTAGGTTCTTTGATAATACACATATATTGTGGTTTTGTGGACTGAGGAATATTTGTATTTGTAAATTATCTTTGTTGTATTTATCATTGTACTGACAAATCAAATGCACAATGTTCACGTTTGTGTGCACATGTATAATGTTGATAAATATGCTCTCCAAGAAGGTAAATTTCTCTTAAAAGCTCTTGTGCTCTAAGCTTGAGTCTCCACTCTCTGGACTCTGTAGATGTCTGGGGGAAGCTATCCCAGACTTTTGTTCAACATGCTACCTTAGTAAAGATCTACTTGTAATACTAATTAAATCTGATTGGGTAAAAGAGATCCAGTGATACTTCATGGGGGAAGGACACTGTTCATAACCTTATCCCCTAGAACTCTGAAGGGACCTAGTACACCATGGCAAGTGGGCAAATGGGAGAGTAACCCCAAAACCTGGACTGTGTGGATCTTCTCAGTGGTATGGTGACTGCAGATGAAAGAGAGATGCAGATCTCTCTTTGTTTTCTTTGTGTTTGGAAGGAGGATGAAAGAAGGGCTCATACTGGTGCTTGGGTTGGGTGAGAAGATGCTAATGAACAGTACAGAGAAGGAAGAGCTACTTCATTCTGACTTCCTGGTTTTTTTTAATTAATTTATTTGTTTTCAGTTTTCTACAATCACTTCCATAAGTTTTAGATTTATTCCCCCTTCCTCTCTTCTCCCTCCCCAAGACAGCATGCCATCTTATATGGGTTTGACACATACATTCTTATTAAACACATTTTCACATTACTCATGTTGCATAGAAGAATTAAAATGAGTGGGAGAAATCATGAGAAAAACCCAAACAAAACAAAACATAACACAAGAGAAAATATTCTGCTTCATTCTGCATTCTAGTTCCATAGTTCTTTCTCTGAATGTGGATCAAGCGTCCTTTGGGAATGTTTTAGGTCCTTGCATTGCTATGAAGGGTTAAGTCTACCAGAAAAGTTCCTGTGGTTGTTACTGTGTACAAAGATCTCCTGGTTCTGCTCCTTTCACTCAGCATCAGTTCATATAAGTCTTTCTAGGCCTCCCTGAAGTCTTCCTGTTCATCATTTCTTATAGAACAATAGTATTCCATTACATTCATATATCACAACTTGTTCATCCATTCCACAATGGATGGGCATCCCCGTGATTTCCAGTTCTTGGCCACCACAAAGAAAGCTGCTATAAATATTTTTGTGCATGTGGGGCCCTTTCCCATTTTTATGGTATCTTTGGGATACAGTCCTAGAAGTGATATTGCTGGGTCAAAAGGTTTGCACATTTTTGTAGCCCTTTGGGCATAGTTCCAAATTGTTCTCCAGAATGATTGGATTAGCTCACAGCTCCACCAACCATGAATTAGTGTTCCAATTCTCCCACACCTTCTCCAACATTTATCATCTTTCTGTTTTGTCATGTTAGCCAATCTGATAGGTGTGATGTGGTACCTCAGAGTTGTTTTGATCTGCATCTCTCTAATTAATAGTGATTTAGAGCATTTTTTCATATGACTATAGATAGCCTTAATTTCTTCCTCTAAAAACTCCCTGTTCATATCCTTTGACCATTTATCAGTTGGGGAATGACTGACTTCCATTTTCTCTGTAGAGGAGCATGGCTCTGCAGTCTTACTAATAGCCAAGATGGGCAGGGAAATAGGAAAAGAGTAACTGGCTGCCAACTCCTACTGATGATACCTGAGCAGTTCTAGATCATGGCAAGAGGCCATGGCAGGGAAAAGGGAGAATGTGGTTCTGCTTTTCAAAAGAGGTAAGAAAATAGAGCCCAGAAATAGTAAGACAGTGAATTGTATTCCAATTCCTGATAGAATTCAATAATTAATTGTTGATTACTGAACATCTAGGAAAGGAAGCATCCAAATGGCTTCTGGAAAGCAATGTCCATAGGTATCCCAATTTCCTCTTTTGAGAAGATTCCTTGTGTGTATGGGATTGCCACCTAGGTTTTTTCTAAACATTTGACAAAGTTTTTCCTGGTATTCTTGTGGTAAGGGCAACGTGATGTCATGGGAGGAGTCCTGGGGTTGGTGACAGAGGATCTGGTTTGGAGAGTCAACTCTGTTACTGCCTGTATGACCTTGGTCAAGTCACTTATCTGAGCCTCATTTCCTTATCTGAATATTGAAAGAGTTGGTTGATTGGTTGTTGTCCTTCCTTTTTGAAGAAGACCAAAATGACATCGCTATGATAAAGTGAAATTTCAATGTGTCCAGCTGTGGCTGATCAGACCAATACAAGCTTGGAATGCTCTACCACAAGTTGGGCACAGATAGTCTGTGTGAATATTTGGGGTGGGTACTCCAAATTTGGACATCCTACGTTTACTTTGTGCTGTCTCAATTCTGCTTTGCTCAAAGAACACAGTACCTTTTCTTATGTGGGCATGCCATGTTGAGCAGTCCTGTGTCAGTCTCCCATGTTGCACAGTTGAATCCAAAGTTCTTGAGAGAGTCCTTGTATCGTTTCTTCTAGGTACCATGTGATCACCTGCCCCATGTAAGTTCTCCATAAAATAGTCTTTTTGGCAAGCATACATTTTGCATTCGAACAATACGGCCAGCCTGTCAGAGTTGTGCCCTCTGAAGCATAGTTTGAATGCTTGGCAGTTCAGCTCGAGCAAGGACTTCAGTGTCTGGTGCCTTATCCTGCCAGGTGATCCTCAGAATCTTCCTAAGATAGTTCAAATGGAAGCGATTCAATTTCCTTGCGTGGCACAGGTAGACTGTCCATGTTTCACAGGCATACAGCAATGAGGTCAGCACAAAGGCTCTGTATACCTTCAGTTTGGTAGTCAGTCTAATACCTCCTCTCTCCCAAACTTTTCTTCGGAGCCTCCCAAACACTGAGATAGCTTTGGCAGTGCGTGCATCAACCTCGTTGTCAATGTGTACATCCCTGGAAAGTATACTACCAAGGTAAGTGAACTTATCCACAGCATTCAAAACTTCTCCATTTGTTGTAATGGATGGTTCCACATATGGATGATGTGGTGGTGGCTGATGGAGCACCTGTGTTTTCTTGGTATTAATTATTAGGCTAAAATTATCACAGGCAACAGAGAATTGATCCATATTTTGTTGCATCTCAGCTTCAGAGGCTATATTGAGTGCACAATCATCTGTGAACAGAAAATCATGCATCAATACTCCCTCCACTTTGGTCTTGGTTTGTAGCCTTTACAAATTGAAGAACCTATCATCAGTATGGTAGTTGACCTTGATGCCATGTTCATTCTCATTGAAAGCATTTGTCAGAATGGCTGAAAACATCATGCTAAAAGGCATGAGAGCAAGCACACAGCCCTGTTTCACTCTGTTGGTGACTGGGAAGGCATGAGAGCTTTATCCATTATCCAGAACCCAGGCAAACATGCCATCATGAAATTGATGTACAATATTGATGAACTTCTCCCGGCAACCAAATTTTGACATAATTTTCACAAGCCCTCATGACTAATAGTGTCAAAGGCCTTGGTCAGATCTACATATGTTGTGTACAGACCTCTCTTCTGCTCCTGGCATTTCTCCCGGAGTTGTCAGACAATAAATACCATATTGACTGTTCCTTGGACCTTTCTGAAGCCACACTGGCTCTCAGGTACATGATCATCTTCCAGGTGAAGGATCAGCCTATTAAGGAGGACTCTAACAAGAATCTTGCCAGCAATGACTAAGAGAGAGATGCCCCCATGTGATTATCACAGGACAATCTATTCCCTTTATTCTTATAGAGATGTTCAGTGGAGGCATCCTTGAACTCCTGGGGGATGACCTCCTCTTGCCATATAACCTGGCAAATTTCAGTCAGCTTTTGTATGAGCAACGGTCCCCCTACCTTGTAAATCTCAGCTGGAATAGAATCAGCACCAGGAGCTTTGCCACATGAAAGAGCCTAATGACCCTCAAAACCTCTTCTTCAGTTGGAAGTTCAGCTAAAGAGGGATGGACTTCAACCTCAGGTAAATGCTCAAAGGCCTCAGCATTGATTGATGATGGTCTGTTGAGAACACTATGGAAATGTTCAGCGCATCTCTCTAGGGTCATGTCCTTAACACTAATCAATGTGGCTCCATCAGAGCTCTTTATGTAATGTGCCTTTAAGACTCAGATATATGTTCCTATGTAAAGAAAAGAGAAATGTAGCTTAGATGACAGTGCAGTTAGGTGGCTTTTGAACTATTCCAAGGGTCAGATGCAACAAGCGGTCATTTTTGGCTTGAGGACAACTTGGAAAGTCTTCAGAGTGTCCTGACTATCCATGCCTGTTTCTGTGCTGATAGGCCACAAGCTGCCTGACAGCATCAGGAGTCATAAAGATCTTCAACAACCTGAGACGATGAGGTGTCAGACTCACATAGAGATGGGGCAGAGGATTCCTATGGGCCATGTACTGGCTTAGAAAACCATTTATCTTTGCAGATTTCTTTGTTATTATTATTATACATCAACACGTTAAAACCAAACTACATTTTCATCTGGTGTGATTGTCATTTTAGAGTGTTGTGGGAGTGCGCTTGATTCCTCTGCTCTGAGACATGGGGCTCAAATTAACTAAATCAAATTACATTTATAGGCTTAAATGTAAAATCTTCTATTTGGGTTCAAAAAATCAACTTTGCAGTAAAAAATGGTGATGGCTTCCCTATCTAGCAGTATTCTTGAAAAACGCCTAAGAGTTTCAATGAACCTCAACTTCAGTATGAATAAACAATATGAGATGGGGTCCAAAAAGCTGATGCAATCTTGGGTTGCCCTAGGAAAGACATAGTTCCGTCTCAGGGAGGGGATCATACTACCTTATTTTCTTATCAGACTACATCTAGAGTATTATGTTCAATGCTGGATGCCCCATTTTAGAAAGGGCACAGATAAGCTGGAAAGAATCCATAGAAAAGCAAGCATGAGGAAGTGCCTCAAGTTCATTTCCTGTGATAATGGCTTGAAGGAATTGAAGCTATTTAGCCTGGGGGAAGAGAAAGGTCAGGGAGGATGGCATAAGAATGTGTCAGTGCTAGAATAGCTTTCTGGTCAGGAAGGATTACATTGATTTTGTTTGGCTTGATGGGTCAGTAGGAAGAGCCGGTGGGGACAAGTTGTAGAGGGACAGACATTGGCTCAATATCAGGAAGATGCCCTCACAATTAGAGCAGTCCTAAGGGGAATGGTCTACATTGGGGGTGGGTAGGGATGAGATGGGGAACCTGCAGCCTCAAGGCCACATGTGGTTGGTCCTCTAGGTCCTTGAGTGTGGTCTTTTGACTGAATCCAAACTTCACAAGACAATCCCCTTCATCAAAGGATTTGTTCTGTAAAACTTGAACTCAGTCACAAGGGTGTACTTGAGGACTTAGAGGGTCACATGTGGCCTCGGGGCTGCAGATTCCTCACCCCTGGCCAAGATGGTCACTTGTCATCATGACCACGGGGCTGCTGAGGACAAGTCCCTTTCCAATCAGGAATTCTGCTGTATTTGATTCTGTGAGTGAGACTATTTAGCATGGAGAAGATATAATGGAAACATGAGGATGGTCTTCAGGTATTAAATAGGTATTATGAGAAGAAGGATTCCTTTGGTTCTGGCTGGAACCAGAGGTAGAACAGCAGCAATGAGTGGCAGTTACGAAGGTCAGTTTATGCTAGATAGTAGGAGAACCTTTGGAATGATGAGAGCTGCCCCTAAACGGGGTGGGCTGCCCTGGAGATCAGTGGGCTGTGGAGGTTGGAGGTTGAAGGCCTTTGGAATGAGGGGGGAGGCCTTCCAGTGGAGACATTCTGTGGGAGGTGCCCAGCCTCCTTCATCGGTGAGCTGGAGGAAATACGTTTTGTAACCGATAAAGCACCATAGACTTGTCAGTTATTATAAACACTATGGTATTTATTTCTTTTTACAAGACAATGCCAATAGCTAAATATCTTACTTTTACTGAATAGAATTTTTCTTATATTTTTAGAATTAGAGATTTAAGCACACAATTAGAAAACCAACAAAAAAAATTTCAGAGAACGAATGAAGAGCTGAGACGTTTTCAGGATGAGCTGAAAGTCATGCACCAACAGTCGCAGCGGTACAGGTAAGATCCCCAAGGGAGAGGTGGCTAATGGAACACTGCAATAAAAGAATCCCAACTGTAGGAGCATATTGACTGAAAAAATAGTGTCAGCGTACTTTTTCTTAAAAACTTTGAATCATGCTGGGAATATTCTTTCTGAATTATATGGGATTAGAAAAATACAGATATTGCCGTAGTTTATTTCCTATAATTAAAAAGAACTGTGCATTAGCCCAGATTTATTATCTTAACCACATTCAGCATGATGATCAATTGTTAGAAAATGACTAGAATAAGGCAAATTTTAGAGGTATTGCTCTCCATTTTTAAGGTTCACCATTTCAAAGCCCCAGGGAAAGGGGCTGCTGTCACCCCTCCCAAGCACACAGGCTTGAGTTCACCATGCCCAGACCAGGAAGCGCTCTGAAAAGGCTGAATATTTGCTTTTCTAAGCAGAGATGAATAAATTGGGTCCATTATTCCCTAAAGAATGGCTGCTTTTAAAATTTGATAAGTTAGTCATCTTTTGTGCTTAAAACATGAAGCATGAGGACTACAGATGACCATTTGTTTGGGGTACCTGAAAATACACCTAATGAGTAGGAAAAGTGCTCATTTTACTATTTTTGTACCTTTGGGGAAAATGATATAGTAAAAACTTCTCCAGATTGGGAATGTTTTTGTTTTGAAATAGATTCTTTCCCTAAGTACCTATTCGAGCCTAGCTCTGATTTCTTATCATGATTTAGACATGACCCTGTGTTCCCAAAGGTGATGTTGGAGGAGGCTGAATTTTGGCAGGGTTCTACTAAGCTGGAAAGATATCGAGACCTAGACTTGGAAACAGACTTGATGTCTGTTTTCCAGAGACCAGCCTTGCAAACATGAAAGGCTTCTTACTAGGAAATTGGTCACTAGGTGATGAATTCTTTTTGCTGTCACAGCAGCTCATAAAAACTGTTTGCCCTAGGCATGGGAAGATTGTGATTTGCGTCAGTGAAGGGAGTATCCACATTGAGGACATTATGGTGCCTTAATGTATTGGAGTGCCATGATGCAATTCACAGTGATCATTTTCATGTCTCTTACCCACAGATTGAGAGCCATTCCCTGGCTTCAAGGTTATTGGGCATTGAAGGCCCCACCTCATCACCCTTCCCAGATTGCAGTATTGTCCCAGCTGGGTATCGAGGTGGTATGGCCACTGGGCATTGAGGAAATCCCACTTGAGAGCTTCCACTCTATCCCCTGATCACCACTGCCTAACTTAATTAGAACCTGCATTCTCCTTTTCAAACCACTTTCCTTCTGGAGTCTTCTGTCTATACCTGCTGTTTTTTATTTTCTTTCCTGCTCCATTGTCATTAAGATGGATAGGAAATGACTGAGTATATGGTCAAAGTTAAGAACCAATTCTACATTATTTGTGGAGCATTGTTGCCTCAGGAGGAGATGGGTAAGTCTCTGACCCCTTGGTATTCATGTGTAAGAGGGAAATTCCTTTGGTTATAACAGGAACCACATGAGCCTAGGTTTGGGGAGGAGACATAGAGAGAGGGAAGACACAGACTGAAATCGGTCCCACTGATAGTGACCAGGCAGATAATGATGGGAACCCTGGAGCATCAGAGAAGTCTATGAGGGCCCCAAGGGGGAAGACGCTGAGACCAGAGAGTGATGGAGACAGCAAACTGCCTGGGGCCTTAGAGAGAAGCCCAGGCTGCATTTGCCATCACTCTGGAGAAGAGATCATGTTAGCTTGGAGAATGAACTCCATACAGTCCTGGATGGCAGTGTCCAGCACCAGCAAAGGGGGTGTTGAAGTAGTAGCAGAGGAACAGAGGGCAAAGGGTAAGAAAGATGACCCCAGCAGAGAGGCCTGGCCCTGGAAATGACTAGTGGGAAGGACCACGTTGGTCCTTGTGGGAAGCATAGTATCTGCTTATTAACTAGTCTGTATTTTGTTGTGTAAATAAATCATGTTCCATATTTAATGCTCATTAGCTAGAGGACTTGCAGGAGACTTGAGGACCATTTTTGAGAAGCAGACTGGACCAGCTGTATGCTGGTGTTCTCAGGGTTTCACAGAATCACAGAGTCTGAGGGTTGGGAAGGATTGACCATTTAGCACAGGCCATACATCAAATGAATGCACACGGTGAAATGCCCAACAAGTGGTTGGCTTTCCTCTGCTCCAAAACCTCCAAGGAGGGCAGCCCTTCTTGGGTCACAGATTTTATTGATTCGGAGCAGAAATAAGATTTATAGATGTGGTCCTCCTACAACTGTTGACAAGACCACTCATCAGGAGAGTCCCTCCAGAATCAGGATTGTACCTTGTCTTTGCTATGCAAAAGTGTCTCTTCAGGTTCCATATTCTACTCTTTCATCACTTCATTAGGCCTCAGTTTTTTTAATGATACTTTGGGTATATAGTTTGGAAAACAAAAAGTCCCATTTGATTTATGAAGAGTGTGTGTGTGTGTGTGTGTGTGTGTGTGTGTGACAGATTATGAGACTGTGTGTTGATAACCATAGGATCCTCTAAAGGATGGGGTGGGGGGAGAACAGAGGAGGATGCTTCTGAGGAACCAGCCAGAACTAGCTGTGCCCATCAGAATGGCATGAAATCAGCATAGCACAGAACGTGGCATGCAAAGAGCTTAGTGGGAGTGGGGACAGGGTTGGGGTAGGAGAGGGGAGTGCGTGACCTTAAAGGAGTGGATTATCAGCAAGGGCATTCTTGGAGATTGTTTGATGTCATGTTTCTTAACACGTATGACTTCCAAATATTCACAACGCATATGTCTGTACTTTGGTTATTCCATGACTGACTATATACAACTCTGCTTCTTAACCATGGAATTCACATGTTCTCTCTCACTTATGGCTTTCTGAAGAGAGTGGGGAGAAAATTCAACTCTATCTCTGATCCAGTACTTTGAATACATTACAGATGAATTAAGAATTTGTTGAGTGACTGACTGAGTCACTGAAAGGAGGGTTGTACATGCCTGGATGTGTCAGTCAGCTGCCAGCTGGGAACCATCAATGTCTCTTCCTGTCTCTCCAGGAGACATCAGGATACTTTGTCTGTGTTATTGCCTACTTTGTAGAAGATTAGAAATATACAGATAGAAGGAGTGTTAAGGATCCTTGAGTACAATCTCATCATTTGGCAGATGAAGAAACTGAGGTCAGAGAATAAAGCTTCCCAGAGTCACCCAGCTAGTTGGTGAGCAGCAAAGCTGCTGCCCTGATTTGTTCTGTGTTGGATGTGTGCATCAGTCAGAGGTCACTACTGTGTCCAGCTGTCACTTGCAGAAACACTGGGATGGTTTCCAGTCCTTTATTTTTGAAAAAGACAACTAGCCAGTTGCTGCCAGTGAATGTGAGCTGTGAGCTATTCGAATCAGGAAATGCCTGGTGGTGCCTGGTTTGGAACAGAGTAGGTGCCTGCTCTGACTGAGGACCCCAAAAGGTCTCTGTGCTATCTCATCTGCCCTCTGCCACAGAGCTCCATGGTCATTGCTTAGAGATTTTTGTTTAATGGGTTAATTCTTCTAAAATGTAAATCCTTTCTCCTGCATTAAATTAGTGATAGTAGTCATTGATACCTTATTGTGAGTTTGTTTCCTCAGAACTTTCCTCAGTGACAGCAATCTGATGACAAAGCACTAAAGGAATGAACATGTTGGTAGGAGAATGACTCGTGGGAGAGGAGGACATTGCCCAGCTAGAAGCCCTCCTTGGGCATCAGAGTGGCACCTCCTGCCTGGGAGAATGGACAGGGGAGGGCCCTCCAATTCAACTCATTTGTAGATTGTTGTCCCTGCCTGGGAATGTTTCATCGCTTCCAGGAGAGACAACAACATGGTGGCTGTCTGAAATACACCCAGATGGAGGTGACTCCCATCGTCTCTGCTCCCTTCTTTTGAGTTGGCTTGAACAAAATTATGAACATGAGTCTTCCATGTCTTTACTTCCCTTTTCAGACCTTCCTCTAAGTACCCAGACCTCTAAGGTGCTTCTGGCTCCCCAAAGTAATTTGCCATCTGTCTTGCCCTCCTTGCCACCCATGTATCCCCTATTAAACTCTGCCAATGCTCTGTCTCATTCCCTGAGGACCAAGGCCTCAGAGAGACTGTGAATTAGTACACATTATTAGGTTACCTTCCTTCCAAAGTCACATTTGCTTTTTAGCAGGCCATATAGGGACAGGCTGCTGTAGCAGAAAAACAACAGGAGTCAGTAACCTTAGATCCACTTTTAAAAAATTAACTAACTCACAGTGTGGATATGGAGGCAGTGAGGAGACATAGTGGGTAGAGCAAGGGGACTGGAGTTGGGAAGACCTGAGTTCCAGTCCAGGCTTAGACATTTACTAACTATGTGACTCTGGGCATATCACTTAATTGCTGTCTACCTCAGTTTCCTCCTCTGTAAAATGGGGACCATAATAGTACCTAGCATCCAGAGTTGTGGCAAGGATAATATTTGTGAAGTAATTTCTCATCTGTATCAGCTTTCTAATCTGTAAAACAAAGGGAAGATCCCTTTGGAATCTAACATTTGAAGGTCAATTTTAAAAATTTTTAATGGGCAAGTATATGTTATTCTATATTTTATGGTATTTAATTTGCATATTTCTGGAATTATTAATATTTTTATTTTTGTGCTTAATTTTTCCTTAATTTTTTTCAAGAACAAAAAGATGATCTCATCTATTTTAAAATGCTCTCAATACCTTGATGTCTGTGGGCAAAGAGAGTGTAACCAAATTAGAGAGGATTCCTTTGGGGGTTTCTGGGGGTTCAGAGAAAGGGATGGAAGCGTGAAGGGGAGGTGCCCTCCAAGCCCATTGACACCTCAGAGCATCAGAGAATACGAGGATGTAGGGATAAACAAACAAGGGACCCCAACACAAGGAACACATGTGATGGCATAAAATAAGTTGAGTTTAAATCACCAGAAATTTCAGAAACATTTATTAATTACCTAATACGAGAACAGTATTGTGCTGGGCTACCCAGACAAAAATGAAACGCTCCCCAGTCTTAAGGAACATATCCCTATGGACTTGCATTTTATTCTCTGCTTGGTTACAAGTGACATTCCTGACAGGCTGCAGTTGTCCTATGCAGGTGCCTCGGGGATCTTGAAGTCTCCAATGATAAAGCACATGTTCTAGTAGGGTCTGTCAAGGTAGCAGGTTCTGAGGATGGTCTCAGGCAGGACTTTTGACCAAAAACACCAATCTGACTTTGGAGAAGCTAAGCATCCCCAGTGGTCTCAAGGCCGAATTCTTTTCTGGTCAACTAGAGAGGCTGTTTCCTGAGGCAGTGGAGATAGGTGTCAGCTGAAGGAGGTCTCTCACTGATCCAGATGCTATATAACCAGTAGACAGGGGTACACCTTTGAATGTTGGTCCTTCTTTTACTTCTACCAGCCAGGCCTGTTGCCCAAGTTTCTGTTGTTATGTCCAACTCTTCATTAAACCCTGTTTTGGGTTTCATTGGCAGGAATACTGTAATGTTTTATCATTCTCCTTCTCCAGCTCATTTTACTGGTGAAGTGACTTGCCCAAGGTCACACAGCTAGTGAATGGCTGAGGCCAGATTTGAACTCATGAAGATGAGCTTTCTAATTCCAGACCCAGCACTCTATCCACTGTGCCTGCCCCTGCTGTCTTCAGATCAGGCTAAAAGATCATCCATATTAACAACAGTCTAGATTCTAATACATGTGACAGAATGACTTAATTACTTAAACTTCTTTGAAAATAGCATTCCTGCTACATTCTTAAGAGAAATGACTCCATAGGCTGGTGTAGAAGAACCACTTTCAGCTCCAAGAGAACTGTGGAGGGAAAGACTGACCAAGAAAGCTGAACAAAAGTGTGAATGATCTGTTGGAAGAGTTTGTGGTAGGATTTACGACAGCTTAAAATAGCATGTCCTCTAGAATCAGTTGTATCCCCTTGTACTGATACGGAGGAGAATTTGCCCAGAATCTAATTTGGGAATCTAAGGGAAAGTAATTGTAGCATCCTTCACCTGTATTAGAGTTTTTGGAAAAACGTGAAAGCTTCTCTCAGAGGAGCACTGAACTATGGCCAAGGATATCTTTAGGTCACTAGCTCTTTTCAAGTTTTTCTCTTAATGGCTTAATTGCAATCAGACTTAATCATCTAGCCTCCAGCAAGGCTTTGTTCCTGCTCAGCATCTTCCCTGACATCATTTCCAATCAGCCTCTTGGAAAGAAGCAATTGTAAACAGGTGGACTGTGGGTCAGAGCATAGGACTAGGGGTCCTCCACAAGCTGAGAGGAGCCGTTGAAACCCTACGTGCTTGGCCTGGCAGGTAACCCAGAATATGGATGCATCCCTCCCTGAGACCAGAACCCTGAAAGATCACAAGTGGAGGAGGCTTTACGCCAACTCCTTCCTTTTTCATCACCTCGCTGCTCTGAGAGTCATTTAGGGTTAGGGTTAGAGCCATGATGGAGCATTAGGGACCTGCCCAGTCTCCTGGCAAGGAGGTGGCCAAGCTGGACTCAACCTCTCCTATATCTGTTCTGGGAGGTTCACTCTGGTAGACACGTTTTCCTCCCTAGAGCACACCAAAGAACCCAGTCATTTGGGACACGGAGTGCCTTTTCCCATAGAAGCTTCACTGTGAAGTCAGGAACGGTAATGACCGTTTGCAGTGATCCTGTATTTCAGTTACCAGATACTTTTATTTTTTTTTTATTTTTTTAAATAAATTTATTTAACTTTTTACATTCATTTTCACAAGATTTTGGGTTCCAAAATTTTCTCCCCATTACCAGATACTTTTATTAAGCAGTATATTGCCAGGAAAACCCACTTTCCCAGTTGGGTACCATGGCTGTTATACCAGTAGAGTCAGCCTGGGGGTGCTCAGGTTATGCAATGCAATAATTCAGTCAACAAGCATGTGCCAGGTGTACTGTGGCCCCTGACAACCAGGACTACTGGGAAAGACAAGCATGGGTACGTGCCCTGGAAAAGCTGAAGGAAGAAGAATTTTCCTCTTTCTCCTCTAGAGATGCTGTGTGACTCCAGGTAAAATTCTATCCATCCAAACTTTCCTTTTGCCTCGCTCCCCCGCCCCCCGCCACTTCCCCTCTGTTCAGGCCTGCGTTGGCTCCTGCTGCCTAGGGCCTGGCACCAGTCTCTCACTCAGGCCTGTTCCTACCTCACAGCACTCTAAAATTACAAGCCTCCCTTCTATCTGCCACCCTTCTGCCCCCCCACCACCAAAGCCACTCCCCTCCTTCCCTCAGGCCAGATGATCTCAGCCTGACACCGGCCTGTATGTCAGCGATCCCTGAGCTCCTGCTCGTGGGCTTCTCGCCAAAGGTGCAGACCACAGCCTATCAACAATTTGTCCTCCTCTGACCTTCTGATTCATGTCCTCCTAGAGGATGTAATCAGTCAGTCATCGGTCAATGAGCATTGATTAAGCACCTAGTATGTGCCAGTCACTGAACAAGTAAACAGCTCTGCTCCTGAAGCTCTCTCTTAACACGGGAGACTATCTGCCTGTTTCAGCAGTTAAAGTACAAACAGGATTTAGGCAGCGTGAATGGGAAATAATCTTATGGAGCAGACACTGGGGCTTTAGCTGAGACTTGAAGGGAACCAGGGAAGGCCAGAGGCAGAAATGAACAGGAAAAGATCCATCCCCAGTCCCAGAAACTTTCCTCGGATGTTGTGTTGTTGGAGGGAGCCGAGGTCCTCAGGGCTATGCCAATGGAGTGAGCGCTCTGACAGCTCCTACTAAATGGCTCCTGACCACAGACTAAGCTGCTGGTGGGCTGCTGCCTGAGAGGCAGACTGGCTGAAGACAGAAGGTACCCTTTCTGTCTACACTTTCCCTGCCACTTTTAGGGGATTGCCTGTGGCCCCAGGGCCTCAGGGGTGGTTTAGGCCAAAGGCAGCACTTAGATCCAGGTCCTCTGGGCTCTGAGTCCAGCCCCTCCCTCCACCACACTGGGCTACCTCTCCTTCCTGCTCTGACAATTCACATAAAGATAAGATTGACCGATAGTACCCTGATCCTCTCAGAGGTATCTGCATTTTAAACATAAAATGCTTTGCCAACCCTGAATTAATATATAATTGGTAAAAATCTATATAGTGAATCATATTGACAAGAAAGATACAATTTACATGATCATGTTCAGGTACAGAAAAGTTCGAATTAAGTCCTAATGCGAATAATACTAAAGTCCTATTGCGAAAAATAGCATTTGTATTTTTAAAAAAAAACATTAAAATGTATAGGAATATGCTATGGTAAAAATTTTCATGGGTTTTCAGACAAGATTTTTTTCATACTTCAGGGATGTAGAATTATTGGAATGGAGAAACTTGGAGGCATTCTCACTAAGAATGACTGGAAAGTCAGATTGTCCATTTGCTGTTTATATTCCTGTTTGACTCAATTTTAGAAACTGAGTCAAAAGTCCCTTTTGATGTCACTTAGTGGAATGGAGGTGATCCTGAACTCTCACACGTCTCTAACTGAAGTCCAAGTTCTGGTAGATCCCCTAAGGTTAAGATCTTTGCATACAGACCTGACAACTGACCATTCCTCTGCTCCCAGAGGACTGATGCCCCCAAGGGAAAAGTATGCCCTCAACAAACGGCTCACAACCAGGTGATGAATTTAGTGCTGGTCATAGCAACTAATGAACCTAGAGAGAGGAGGCAGCCTGCTTGCCTCACTGGAGGGCTTTGGCTCTTCTGAAGTAGTGAAATAGATTAGAAACAATATGAAAGTGAAGAAGGAAGCATCAGCAACAGAGATTTCAAATGATTTTTACTTGTAGGTGGCCCAGCTGTATATTGAGAAAATTTGTAAAAGCAGAAAACTGTGGAGAAATACGGAAATACAAAGATACAGAAAGCAAACATTTTGAAGCTCTTGAATTGTTTGGTCCAAGGTCATATTTTATTCCTCTATTTTGTTGATCTGAAGGAAGTCTGAAGGAAAATCTGAAAGACAGTGGATTGAGCTGAGCTCGGGGAACCTTCTACTGGAAAATGGGCCATAGAAAGTCAGAAACAAATTTTACCCTAAGGGTGAAATTAATTATCACGTTATGTGCCAGCTGCTTATATTCATGTACAAAGGTTTCTTAGACACTAGAACCCATAAATCGAGTTTCATTGACCATTAACGATTGTCTTGTCCATCCCCTGAATTTTAGAGATGAGAGACCAGAGATCCAGAAAGCAAATGACTTGCTCCAAGGCAGGCTGGTAATAAACAGCAGTCAAGATTCAAGCTTGGGTCTGCTGGCTCCCACCTGCACCAGCATATTTTTCCCTGCCAAAGTACTTGCCATTCGTATGTAGGCCCAGCCACAGAATGTGTGGATTCCATTTTGTTTTTAAATACAAACTTGTTTTCTAAACCATCTTAAAAATTTTGAATATTTTTGGGTGTACAGAATACAGAGAAAAAAGAGAACCTTTGTTGTTGAGGAAATTACAAATGAAGATTACCAACTGTCTATTGAGATCATTAACTATTTCTTCTTAGACTTCAAATAATACTAATTAAAAGAAACTAGAGTGATAAATTATTTTCTAACAGAGTCAGTCATTGTCTCTTTCCAAATCTGAAAACTTCCTGGTGATGTCATTGCCTTTCCTTACAGTAAGAAGCTGGAGCAGCACCATGTGGTACACAGGAAGACACTTCTGTTACTCAAGTTTGCTAAGAGAGAACTTATGAGCATTAAAAATGAAGTTTCTTACACGATCCAGAACTGGGCTTCTCTGAGTGAGGAAATGGCGCTACAAATTCAACACATCAGCGAAGGAGCCGTTTTCATAGGTTTGTTGCGACCCTCTCAGGACAGAATGGTCTCTTTTGGGAGTCAAGGAGAAATATTTTTTCAATATGTGAAGCAGAAATAAGGAGAGCATTTCTTTCCTGTTACTATTCTTTCTCCCCACTCCATCTTTCTTTAGTACAATCTGCATGCCACTTGACACATATTTATTTATATGATCATATTTTATGCTTGAGTTATGTATATTTTCTTATGAGCTTCTTCCTAAATTCCTTTATTATCCATTAATTCTATGTATGAGAATCAGACCACATACATATGCATGAGAAGGGCAGGAATGTGGAACAAAGGATTGAGGCAGGAGGCAGTACAGGGGCTCTATGCAATTCTTCCTCTCCTCTTGCTTCTCCTCCTCCTCCTTCTTATTCTTCTCCTTCTTCTCCTCCTTTTCCTTCTCCTCCTCCTTCTCCTTCTTCTCCTTTTCCTTCTCCTTCTTTCTCCTTCTTTTACTCCTCCTTCTCTTCCTCCTCCTTCTCCTCCTCCTCCTTTTCTCCTTCTTCTTCTCCTCGTTCTCCTCATTCTCCTCCTTCTTTCCTTTTTCCTTTTCCTTCTTCTTCTTCTTCTTCTTCTTCTCCTCCTCCTCCTTCTTCTGCTTCTCTTCCTTTTGCTTCTCCTCCTCTTTCTCCTCCTTCTCCTTTTCCTTCTTCTTCTTCCCCTTCCCCTTCTCCTCCCTCTTCTCTTTCTTTTCCTCCTCCTCCTTCTCCTCTTCTTCTTTTCCTTCTCCTCTTTCTCCTCCTTTTCCTTCTCCTTCTCCTCCTTCTTCTCCTTCTCCTCCTTCTTCTCCTTCTCCTCTTCCTTTTTCTTCTCCTCATCCTTCTTCTCTATTTTCTTCTTCTTCCTTTTCCTCATTCCCTTCTCCTTCCTAATTTACATAGGAGACCGAAATAAGAGAAAAAAATGGACATGCCCTAGAGCAGAGGTGGGGAACCTGCAGCCTCAAGGCCACATGTGGTCCTCTACGTCCTCAAGTGCAGCCCTTTGACTGAATACAAATTTCACAGAACAAATCTCTCATGTGGCCTGCTTTAGACCTACACAACCCTTAGTGAATTTCTTTGGCAGAATCTCCTCTCTAAATGAATATTAAGGGCACAGTATTCCAGTATAGGATTTCATGGGAGTGAGTAGGAATTTTAATCCCAACTCAGAGACTTGGGACTGAGTGACTTTTGATCCAGGTGAATAAGATGAAATAGGTCTAGATAGATTGGATCCCTGCCTGTAGGCTCTACTTAGCTGACTGGCTGTATTGTGCTCTAAAGAGCCTGGCCTGTGGAGATGACATTTCTGGAGAAAAAAAGCTGCACATAGCTAAAACTTCCCTAGTCTAAAGACTGGCTGTAGAAGGGTCTCCCTCACTAAGAGTTAAGCTTAATTTGGGGGGTTCTAAGCTAAACTAGAGATGGAAGAAACTAATCTTTGTCTTGTGGGGCAAGAAGACTTCACTTGAAGTCAGAAACTGGAAGACAAGAGAGGATGCACCACAAAGTGCTGAGCAGGGCATCACCTGGCAGAGACTACCTACCACCAGAGTCCAAGGGAAACAGTAGGCTGAAAATACATTAACAACAGAGGCCTTGTTGGACTGCTAGGACTGGAGGTGTGAATGGTTACTCTACATGTAGGGCCTGGCCATAGATGTCCCCCAAGTGTGTGCTGTTCTAGGCCACACAAGTCTTAAGATGTGTCAACTCTTCACAATGATGGTATTTGTGCAAGAAAAATGTTCTATTGCTACATTTAATACTATATTATTTCATCACATGTTTTGCTAGATGACTAGTAAAAAAAAATGCAAACAAACGAATGTGAGGACTCTTGAGCCAGGATATTGAATAACCATGTAATCACCGAATGTCCCGAACTCAGGGTAACTTTCCCGGGACACCTTTGAGAGGATGGGACCTGAAGTGCTAGAATTAAATCTGTTAAATGGGAGAATTGAGAAGAATTAGCTCAGTGAAGAGGCAGGCGGGCCCCGGGAGTGCTTCAAAGGTGGAGTCTTCTTTTCTCTAGTCTCTGAAAAAAAAATTAGTGGATTATATCATATCTGGTTGCCATGACTCAAACATCTATTCTAGAGGCACAAAGTTTAGGCAACTCATGGTAGCCTGTTCTTCAATTATTGGTTATACAAAAGACCATCACAAATAGTGAATATGGAGTAAAATTATTTATCCAAGCAAACAGAAGTCAGAAAAGTTTTATATATACAGATGTATCTATATGTGTACATACACACCCACACACACATATATATACCACATGCCACACAAAAGTGAATGAGTTCTTTAACTGAGAACAGGAGAGAAAACCTAATCTCACCCAAGGCAAAGTTACCTCCTAAGTCTACGTGGAGGCACACTGGACATCAGGGACATGCTGAAAAGGCAGATTACTCTACATGTCCAGAGTTTCCAAAGCCTTTCTGTTTCCCATCCCTGGAATGCCCTCTGGTACCCAGTCATGAAGTCCCTGACACAGGTCTGTGCCCCATTGGTCTCCACTGATCTGGAGTCCTATCTCCCCCTCTGCAGCAGGTGGCACCAACCCTTCAGAAGCTTGTATTCTAATAGTAGGTACTACATACACCTAAACTGAAGCTAGAGACAATAAGGGAAGTTTACTGGGTAGGAGGGAGACTGACATGATCGATCACACTTAACAGTTGAAGAAAATCCTTTTGGCATCAGTGTGAATGAAGCCTTCAGAAATACAAGAGGATAGTTTGAGTCAGTGTACTTAAGCATTGACTAAGTTGGACTTTGATCAGCAGAACTTAGGCAAACATGATGTCATTGGCCCATCTTAAATCCAGGTTCACGGTCACCCGACTCATAGAACAAAAGTTGAAAGTCATACCTTTGAAATCATTGGCATTACTGATAGAGAAGACAGTAAAGGAAAAGTATCCTGGAACTAGAGTGCAGGAGATGTGGGTTTGGAATTTGCCTCTGACCTGTACCTCTTCTGTGATGGTGGAGAAGTTATTTAATCTCTCTAGATATATTTCCTCCTCTGGACAAAACTGTCCTTGGGTATCTGCTCCACTGGGCTCTCGTGGGGCTCACATCAGACCATTTGAAGTCTGACCAGCCTCAAAGCTTCCATGAAAGTTGATTGCTTGACACTCTTGTCCAGCAGTGGTGTCAAATGCCAGTAGAAATGGGGCCCCTAGACTATCCTTAGAGTCACTCCATAGTGAGGTAGAAAACCACATAGCAACATCATCTATGTTCTATTATGTTCTGATTTACTTGGTTAAATATTATTAGTTCTATTTTAATCTGGTTCAGGCTGCCCTTGGGAATATTGCAGATGACAGTGATGCCTGTTTTAGGGTATTAATCAAGTTTCTTTTAGAAATTATCTACTTTGTAGGCCAATAGGTATTGGATACTTCCTACTTGCAAGGCACTGTGCTATGCTGGTGAAGGATACAACACAAACCCCCAAAACCTAGTCAACTTCCGCCCTAAAGGAGATAATGATCTTGTCAGGGAGATAAGATACCCATGAAAAGATCCCTAGCAACACCACGCAGTGTTTAAGTGACAAATGAGTTATGTGGGAAAGAAAGTGATTGAAGTTCTGTTTCCTTGTAGAAACTTTTAAGGAAATACTTTTAATTAACTATTTTTTAAAAACTATGCTGAGGGCAAATGTGTAGGGACTTTATAGAATTTATAGCTAAAGACTATTTAAATTATAGTTTGCTAACATTTTTTACTGTTACAGTTAACTTTACCTGCTTCTTAAACTTGGCTTGTTTCCTTGACTGTGTAAATCAACATCTACTAAATTTGATTAAGTGAAGCAGGCTGAGATTCCAGCAATATTAGAAGCAGCTGGTAAACATCAGGAAAAAGACAAACTTAGTTTGGGGAGACCTGAGTGGGTTTGGGAGTCAGGAAGCAGGCTCCTGTCTGTGTGACATGGCTGGGAGCCAGGTAACTGGGCCTCACCTCCTCCTCCTTCCACATCATGGATGCTCAAAAGTGGAAGGGTCCTTGGAAACCAATGAATCCCGCCCACCCCTGATAGGAATCTCCTTTACAGCATCCCCAGCTAATGGTTGTCTAGCCTCAGGGTCAAGACCTCCAGTTAGGGGGATTCCTTACATGAGAGCCCTTGACATCACCTTCGAAAACCCTTGAGGGAGCCTCCATTCCTCCAACTACAGCCAATTAGCATGAGTTTGACCTCTCTTTCATCAACAACCCTTCAGAGACTCATCTTCCCAGAGCTTCTTCTTTGCCAAGATCAGTGCCCCTCCTCCTTTCAATTGATCCTCACATAGCATGACCTAGAGGTCTTTCTTCAGTGCCCTCCCCAGTAGTTTATTTAAGAGATTGGCTGAGTACGGGGTACAATGGTACTTTCAATCCCTTCTGTCACTCTAGACTTTGCTTCCCTTTACACCCAAGACCACAGAAGTGGTCTCATCTCTCATATTACAGAGCTGACTTATGGAGAGAGGGTTGGCCTTGGCTTTAAGAAGACTTGGATCTGATCCTGCCCCCAACAGTTACTAGCCATGTGACCTTTGACAAATCATGTTGTCTCTTTGTGTCAACATCTTCATCTCTAAAGTAGCAATAATAATGTGTAGTACCCACCTCATAGATTTGTTAGGACATTTCAATGAAATTAAGAATGTGGAACCCATTGTAAAGAACTATGCAAATGCAGCCATTCCCATTTAAAATTCCCTTTGTTTTTTCACAAGGACTTTTACCTGGCCACATCTTGGTTAGGTTGATTCTTTTGATTCTTTTGAGCCCAAGTTTTGGTATTCTCATTATATTTTTACTTATTAAATTGAGTTCCATTTTCTGGCCTGTTAAAGTCCTTTTGAAAACCTTTGGATCCCGACTGATTGTCACTGAGTGTATTAGCTGTCTCACTGAACTGGGTGTCCTCGACTAGTTTGCTAATCATAGGATAGATGTCTCCTCCAAATGCTGAATAACTTGTAGACAGCACAGAGCCCAGGACAGATTTCTGGGTTGATCCCCTGGAGATTTCCTTTCGGGGTGACATCATTCCTGGAATGATGAGTCTTTGGGTCTGGCTGGTCATCTGGTTCCTAATACACCTGATCTGCACTGTTGTCGAGCCCATGACTCAGCATCTTGTCCATAGGGAAAGCATGGGACACCTGGTTAAAGGTTCTGTTGACTTTTTAGGTGGCCTTTATTTCTAGCAATCCCCAGCTCTACCAGTCTAATTGCTATGTCAATATAGGAAATGAACTTAGTCTGGCAGTACCTGTTCTTAAAGCAACCATGTCAGTTCTTTGTGACCATGGCCTCCTAAGCATCATTAACCATCCCTTTAAGAAGATAGTGAATGGTTTTGCCAAGAATCACACTCCATCTCTTTGCCTTATAGTCTTCAGAATCTTTTTCCCTCTCTCCCCACCCTGATCCCTGTTATTTTGTGAGAATCAGGACAATCTTGGGGCCTCCTCGGTCCTCTCTCAAGGATCATTTGGTAATCACTCACTGTGACTTAATGATCATATATGTCAGGTCTTTAAGTTGCCTTAGATACAACTTCTCTGGGCGTGGTATCTCAAACTCCAGGACAGCTGGGTGGCCTTTTGTTATCGCCCTGTTTAGTAAGTTAAGGTTTCAGCTCCCTACTAATCAGCTGTGTTCTGTTCTATCAGAGAAGGCCAGAATTTGAAAGGACCTCAGCTCGCATCTGAAAAAGAATTTCCTGTCCAGCATACCCAACAAGTGGTCATCTGACTTTGGCTGGCAGACCTTTGGTGAAGTGGATCTCACCATCTCCTGAAGTGGCCCATTTCACATTCAAATAACTCCTCCGTGAGCAAGTTTATCCTTATGAGAAGCTTAAACTTTCCTCTTTGCCACTTCTACTTGTCTCGCTGTCTTCTGTTCTCTGGGGTTGAATATATTAGATGGAATCCACCTTTCACATAGTGACTTCAGATACTTGAAGGTAACTATCATGTGTTGCCTGAGTCTTGCCTTCTCCAGGATAAACAGTTTCACTTCCTTCAACCAATCCTCATATAGCCTCTGCCATGAAGTCGAGGCATTTTATCACTCAACTTGTCCTCCTAGGGATACTATTGAAATGGACATTATTCCTCCTTGGGCCCCTAGGCTGAGAGATATCTGTTAGGTTACTGGACAGGGTTGGATAACCTGCTTAGTAACAGGTTTTTGTTGGGCCCCTGTCAAAACGTTATTCCCCTTTGGGTTGTGAAATATCTGATGAATTGTTAACAGTCATTTTTGTTTAGTCCATTTGCATGGTAACAACCCATACCCCCTAATGTTAGACCCCCTATTGCCAGGTAACCACCTTCTGCTGAGCACCCCATCCTCCTGACAACTATGACAACCAGTCTTTGATTGGGTACCTCTCCTGGCACCTGTTTTCTGTTGGAGACCTTTGCCTAGCAGTACCCTGACAACCCCCTCTGTTTTGGGGGCTCTTGCCTAATGACAAGCCCCCCTCTTGCTCTGTCAGAACTCTGTTTGTTGTGGAAACCGCAAGGCTGTACTGAGTAGTGCCGAAATGCTTAAAGTGTACTCACCTACTTCAGTTCAGGGCTGTCTCCTCTGGGTCTGTCCATGAGGCAGCCGCCAGCCTGGCTAATAAATGATGCTCTTGAAATTCCTAATGAATTTTGCCTGTGATTTATTAACTCCATCCATTTCACTATGACTTATGAGGGAAGTGCCCCCCAGTTGATAAAATCATACTATGGGGAAGATAACAGGGGTAATAAGGTTATAAACTAAGTACAAAAATATGTCTACATTCTATTATTTCTTTACAAAATGGGAAAAATTTCTCCTGATTAAATTGGAAAGGCAGCTAGTCATTGGATGGCCAAAGATTGGCCATGTCCCAGATGACCTTTAAAAAGAGAGGCCTGGAAGCCCTGGAAATAGTCAGTGGTCATTTGAGGCAGGAAACAATCTTGTGGCATATGACTCCTGTTCCTTTGCCAGAGGGCAAAGGAGGTATAGCATGTTTTGCTTTTCTTCCCTCATCTTGTTAGTAGAATTACCTGTCTGGTAGGAGATAGCACACCTGGTTGGTTGTTGTCCTTTGTTCTCCAAGAGGACCAAAATGTCATCATCATGATAAAGTGAAGTGTCAATGTGTCCATCTGTGGCTGATCAGACCAATATGAGCTCAAAATGCTCTACCACAGGTTGGGCACAGAGAGTCCATGTGAATATTTGGAGTGGGTACTCCATATTTGTGCATCCTATGTTTTCTTTGTGCTGTCTCAATTCTGCTTTTGCTCGTAGAGTACAGCAGCTTTTCCGATGTGGGCACACCACGCTGAGAAGTCCTGTGCTAGTGTCTCCCATGTTGCACAGTCAAATCCTAAGTTCTTGAGAGAGACCTTGAGAGTGTGCTTGTATTGCTTCTTCTGACCTCCATGTGATCACCTGCCCCATGTGATTTCTCCATAAAAGAGTCTTTTTGGCAAGCATACATTTTGCATTCAAACAACATGACCAGCCCATCAGATTTGTGCTCTCTGAGGCATAGTTTGAATGCTTGGCAGTTTAGTTCAAGTATGGACCTCAGTGTCTGATATTTATCCTGCCAGGTGATCCTCAGAATCTTCCTAAGACAGTTCAAATGGAAGCGATTCAATTTCCTTGCATGGCACTGGCAGACTGTCCATGTTTCACAGGCATACAACAATGAGGTCAGGCGCATTGGCTCTGTAGACCTTCAGTTTGGTAGTCAGTCTAATACCTCTTCTCTCCCAAACTTTTCTTCAGAGCCTCCCAAATACTGAGATAGCTCTGGCAGTGCATGCATCAACCTCATTGTCAATGTATACATCCCTGGAAAGTATACTACCAAGGTAAGTGAGCTTATCCACACCATTCAAAACTTCTCCATTTGTTGTAATGGATGGTTCCACATATGGATGATGTGGTGGTGGCTGATGGAGCACCTGTGTTTTCTTGGTTTTAATTTTTAGGCCCAAATTATCACAGGCAGCAGAGAATTGATCCATACTTTGTTGCAGCTCAGCTTCAAAGACTTCATTGAGTGCACAACCATCTGCAAACAGAAAATCATGCACCAATACTTCTTCCACTTTGGTCTTGGCTTGACCTTTTCAGATTGAACAACTTACCATCAGTATAGTAGTTGACCTTGAAGCCTTTTTCATCCTCATTGAAAGCATTTGACAACATGGCTGAAAACATCATGCTAAAAGGCATGGGAGCAAGCGCACAGCCCTGTTTCACTCCATTGGTGTAAATGACAGACTCATGACAATATGATTACCACTCACAGGAAAACTCCATGCCACCATCATCATTGCCTATGCATCTACCATGACGAACCCTGACGAGGTCAAAGAAAAATTTTATGATGACCTAGAGACCCTTATCATCAATGTGCCAAAAGAGGACAAGTTTATAATTCTGGGTGACTTTAATGCCAAAGTAGGCTCAGAGCACCAGACTTGGCAGGAAAGTGTAGGGAGGAATGGAGTTGGAAACAGCAACAGCAATGGTCACTAACTGCTGAAGACTTGTATATCACATGACCTTCTCATCTTCAGCACTGTTTTCCATTTACCTAAATGCAATAAGACTTTATGGATTGTTCTTTACACACTTTCTGAGATCAGCAGGAGGGAGGGAGAAGGGTGAGGGAATGACGATGCCCCTGGAGTGGAGACTAATAATGACAGTAATGATAGTAAGTCACCACTGCCACCACCGCCGCCGCTGCCACCACTGCCACTGCCACTGCCACCACTGCCGCCACCGCCACCGCCACCACCACTGCCGCTGCCACCACCGCCACCACCACCACTGCCACCACCACCACCACCACTGCCACCACCACCACTGCCACCACCGCCGCCGCTGCCACCACCACCACCACTGCCACCACCGCCGCCGCTGCCACCACCACTGCCACTGCCGCCACCGCCGCCACCGCCACCACCGCCGCCACTGCCGCCACCGCCGCCACTGCCACCACCACCGCCACTGCCGCCACCACCGCCGCTGCCACCGCCGCCACCACCACCACTGCCACCGCCACCACCACCACTGCCGCCGCTGCCACCACTGCCACTGCCACTGCCACCACTGCCGCCACCGCCACCACCGCCACCACTGCCACCACCGCCACCGCCACCGCCACCTCCACCACTGCCACCACTACTGCCGCCACCGCCACCGCCACCACTGCCACCACCGCCGCTGCCGCCACCGCCACCACTGCCACCACCACCGCCACCGCCACCACTGCCACCACCGCCACCGCCACTGCCACCACCACCGCCGCTGCCGCCACCGCCACCACTGCCGCCACCACCACCGCCACTGCCACCACTACTGCCGCAGCCGCCACCGCCACCATTAACATAGATGGTGCTTTAAGATGGGCAGTATGCTTTTTTTACATACTTTTTCTCATTTGAGCCTCACAATGCCCCTCGTTCCAACTTACCAAGATCTTCCTGGATTCTGACTTAATCAGCCAAATACATTTTAAGCACCTACTATGTGCTAGACTCTGTTATGCCCTGGAATACACCCAGATTTCCTGTCTTTCTGTGTTAAGAATTCTAAAATTGAACCACTTTCCTTCTGGGTCGCTATCATTCTTAATTCAGAAAATTATGTTGCCTTATTGGTCAGAATCAGGTTCGGAAGTGCAGGTCTCCTGGCTTCCTCCACCTTATCCTGGCCAAGGGCCCTTAGTTAAGCCTTTCACTCTTCAGTCTCATTGAAAGCATTTGACAATAAGCTTTCACAGGAGTATGTTAGCAGTCAAATAAGATTTATATGTGTGTGTATATATATGTCAATATAGATATCTATATACAAACGTGTATATAAAACAATATTTAAACACCAACTTAGTACTATTCCATGTGCTGCTACCTTTGTCCTTTATAACTAGATTAAACCATTATACTGGGCTGTTGTTTTGCAGAAAAAAACCAAAAACCTTAAATGATTAGTTTTTATATTCTCAGAAGGGTTCCAAACATTTCTACTGGTATTGAACTTTAAGAATTCTTAAAGTCAACAAATTGGCAGTGTTTATGTAAATCTTTGTTGATGAAAAAATAACCTTTTCTTGCCCCTCCCTTCTCTTTTCCCCGATGAATTTTTATGACAATTATCTCCTCCTTCCTTCCTTCCCTTCCCTTCTTCCTTCCTTCCCTTCCCTTCTTCCTTCCTTCCCTTCCCTTCTTCCTTCCTCTCCTCTCCTTTTCCCTTTTCCTCTTCTTTCTCGAAGATGCCAAGTAGTAATCCATAGCGTCAGATGCTTCAGGGAGGTCAAGAAGAACTAGAATAGAAAAAAGGCCATTGAATTCAATGTTGAGGTCATTTGTGGTCTTGGAGAGAGTATTTTCTTTCAAGTGGAAGGGACAGAAACCAGAGAACATTTTGTAGAAGGCTGGCAGTGAAGGGTATGGGAAGCAGACTTGGCAGAATCTTGGTAAAGTATGTGTATACATGCACATATACAGATATACAACTATGCACATATTTATACATATACACATAGATATATGCATGTATGTAATAGGGAGCATGAAAGAGATAAGATGGTACAGAAGGGGAAACTGAAGATGCATGAGAAATGGATTGAAGGGTGGAGCAAGGTCATGGGGGTAACTGTAGAAAGGATGTTGATGTTTCTGGAGTTCTAAACCTTGGCAATGGGGAGATCCACCCATTCTTCTAAGGCCAAAGAGGAGAATATAGGTGAGGATAATGAAAATACATTGAAGTTTATTGGAAATTTTGGAGTATGACAAAACAGTTGAGAATGTCTCTAATTTTCTCTGTAAAGTGAGAGTGAGGACCTGTGCCAAGATCAAGGGGGAAAGGGGAAGTGAAGGCTTGAAGAGACAGAATGGTTAGAACATCATTATTTGAGGGGAATGCACTAGTTAACTGGCAACGAACGAAATTTGGGACCTGCTCCAGTTGTTAGCAGTGTTCTTCACTTTACACAGTGGATGTTTACAAAAAAGCTTTATACACACTGAATGTTTTTAAATCTAATTAGGTTAATGCACTAGACAAACACTCTTCAGAGATACTTTGTGGTAATTATTTTATAAAGTGAAAAACTTCTTTCCAATTATTAAAATGTCTTAAGTTTTAATGTTCATGATAGGCGGATTTATATTTTTTCAAAATGAGTACAACGACATTACGTATTTAAGCTATACTTTTAAAAATGTGTAATCAGTATTTTTTCTATCCCCTTCTCCATGCCAAATTGATAGTTGACTGATGCTTTTACAATCAAAATCTAAACCAATACTCAATAAGGGCTAGAGGACCCCAATATAAACATTGCAAAGGCAGGCTATATTGTTCATGGAATCCTGCCTCTCAAGAGTTGACTAGAGAGATTTGTTTAATGCAGTCACAGTGATCCTTTGATTTCAGTTTTTAGTGGTTTTGAGACTAAATTAAACATCTCAGATGATAGGCCTTGGGATTCTTCAAAAATTAATATCTACCTGATTGAAAAAGCTTTAGGATCTTGGATTTATGTTCTTGTGGGAAACCATTTGGATATGTTGCTGAAAAACTCATTTGTTTATTTCATAAATAATAGCTTATTCTTTGGAATGTCTTGTACTTTGTACTTAGAAGGCAGATACAAAGATGAATGAGGCATAGAGCAGTGCTCAAGGAGTTTATACTCTAGTGGGATAGAAAGGTCTACACCCAAATCAGTAACTATCATTTGAGGTAATATTGCAGAATGCTAGAAGTCAAGTCTAAGGAAGAGATGGGAGAGAAGACAGAGAGACAGAAACAGAGAAACAGCAGCAGAGACAGATCATTTCTGAGGGGGTCAAAACTGAAGAAGGGACAAGATTTGGCAGACCACAATTTTGGGAGAAAAAAAATGGCATGAGCAATATCAGAGAAGCAGAAAAATGGCTGAGGAGAAAAGGAGGTCGTTAAGTAGGTTGGAGCCAAAGCATGGCGGGCTCACAGGGCCAGCTGAAGGAGATTTCTGAGCTAGGGCAGAGACACCAAGGAACGTTTAGAACGACTAACTGCTACTTCTCAGTGCCCTGTGTTGGATCCTATTTTTGATTGTGCCCTCTAATCTTAGATGTCTTCAGGATCCTCTCCTCATCTGTGCCCATCTCTGTACTCATTTCCCCTCTCCTCTCCTCTCCTCCTTCTCCTTCCCTCCCTTGCCCTCCCCTTCCCTCTCCTGCCCTGTCCTGTCCTCTCCCAAAACCTTATCTTAAAGAGGCCTATTCAGTGAATGGGCATTGCCTCACCCTAAGTGAGTGCCTGCAAAGACCTTGGGCCCTTTAGGCCCAGTGCATCCTGAATCATCTCCAGTCATCCTGAGGAATATCTGGTCACTGGATTCAGATTGCTCTGGAGGAGAAGTGAGGCTGGTGACCTGCATAGCCCTCCCTCACTCAAAACAAAGTCAAGTGCAAGTCATGTCATCTTTTCTCTGATGACATGGTCTTCTTCGGCAACGAAGGGTGAACACAAACAGTCTCTGTACTCATGATTCTCCAGTCTGCCTATCCTGCCCCAGACTATTTGCTGACCTCCAATCTTGCATCTCGAGATGCCTTTCAGACATCTCAAGCAGAATGTCCACTAGAGATCTTAAATTCAGTCCAAATGGAACTCATTATTTCCATCCAAGCCCTCCCCTACCCCCTGCCTTCTCTAGACTGTAGAGACAACATCCTCTTTCTTTGTCTCAGGCTCATAACCTAAGAGTTATCCTGGCTTTCTCACTGTCCTTCTCCCCCTCCTTCCAGTATCTATTCTGTTGCCAAGGTCCGTAGATTCTACCTCCACAAAATCTCTCCAATCCCTTCTTTCTTCTGATGCTACCTCTGCCTTGGTGTAGGCCTTCATCACCTCGATTCCAGCAATTGCTACTGGCAGACCTGCTTACCTCAAGTCTTTCCCCATTTCAATCATCCTCAATTCAGCAACTAAAGTGACTTCCGTAGAATGCCGGTCCAGTCTTGTCGCCCCCATGACTTCTGACTTCTTACTGCCTCCAGGGTCAAATACAAAATGCTGTTTGGCATGCAGAGCCCTTGGTAACCTTGCCCTTTCTATCTTTCCTGTCTTCTTACACCTTCCTCCCTAACATGGAATCTTTAATCCAGCAACACTGACCTCCTGATTGTTCCATGAGAAGGACACTCCATCTCTTGGCTCCTGGCATTTTCTCTGTCTTCCATGCTTGGAATGCTGTCCTTCCTCCACTCCCTCTACTCATCTTCCTTTGTTTCCTTAAGTCCCAACTAAAATTCTATCTTCTACCATAAGCCTTTCCCAACTTCCTTAATTCCAATGCCTTCCCTCTGTTAATTCTTTCCTGTTTGTCACGTATGTTATTTGATTTGCCCATATTTATTTATGTTATCTTCTCCATCGGATTGTCAAGTCCGTGGGGACATTTGTGTTCCCAGCACTTAGCACAGAGCCTGATGCATGGAAGACTCTTAACAAACGCTTCTTGGTTGAGGCTTAAACGCCTGGTACAGCTGCTCCAAGGTCCAAAGCCATGACATAATATCACTGTCAGCTTCTCTCTTGGGAGAAGAAAGGAGTCACATAGTGTGAGCAGGGGATCCGAAGGTCAAGAGGCCACCTCGGGAGGGTAATTAGACCCAAGAAAGGCTACAAGCTCTAGACGAAGACCTTCAGCACACCGGGACAGTCCTCTGGGGAGGATTTCAGGGAGAACACAGACACATCAAGAGTCACTCGGGATGGGATGAGGAGGAATGAGAAGGGTAGAAAGTAGACATTACAGATGATGATCATTTCCATTATTTAGAGGTAACAAGGGAGCACATTTTTCTATTAGAAAAGCAGGAATATGTTAGAGTCTTGCTACACTAAGCTAGCTAAACTCAAGCAACCCCATGAATGGGCACCATTGTTTACTTGTTGACAATCTCTCAAAGTCAATACCATGTAGGGGGAGTGAATTCACCTCTGTAGGTCCAGCCTTGCCACCTTCATCTCTATCTAAGTGATAGAAACATCACAACTAACTCCTAACTATAAGCATTGTGATCTCACAGTAGTTTTCCATGTGTGAGAATGGAATCGACATAAATGTGTGTTACAGATTCCTTTCCTTCTAATGTCAGATAGAAAGTCACATTGACATAAGGAGTTATTTTAGTGACTGCTAGCACTGTACATTTTCAAAGTCAGCATGGAAACCCACTAGTGTTATTTTACCAAATGATAAATGCATATCAGTGTGTGCCCTCTGTCCTCTTCAGTGTCATTCTGACTTATACATAGATAGAAATTGTTAGAGTACAGTACAGTTTATTCAGCCAAGAGAAGCTGCATTTATAGCTTTTTAAAAACTCAAAAGAAATTTTAGTTATAAAGAAATGCCAGCTTTCTTGTCTTTAATATTTATTTTTAAGAACCAAGTACAGCCTTTTTGAAATTGTGGCTTAGGATAAATTAGTGGTTTTCATGGCACAATCAGTGGTTTCTATAATTTTTTAATGTACAATACAGTGCTAATAAATTTACCTTTACCTTTTTGGCTTCTACCCATTTTGATCTTCAGATCTTGAACACAGATTGAAAATTTTGGGCCCAACCCCATTGCCCTAGTTTCTTCCCATTTTTCTCCCATGAGGTATTTTCTACCGAGGTGAAGTTCTACCCCATCATGCTGTACCCTGTCTTTGGGCAGCTGTATGTGGTTTCTAAACTCTGATCCTATTTTCAGTTTGCATTGCCACTGCTATAGCCACATGCCACTCCCACCATTTCCCTGCCCCTTTTTACCCCAACTGTTGCCATTCTGTTTTACTGCTTGTTGTGGTCACTGACTCATCTCCTGTGGCTGCTTCTTTAGTCTCTGAGACCTGCTCCGTATTACAGCAGATATAACCAGTGTAGTGGCAGTGGATAGTGCATGTCAACAGAGTTGGGCCAGGGACTTGAGTGAACATCTGGTGAAGTATTGTTATCATCTGCGTTGAGTTTGCTCCCAGAATCAATCAATCTTTATCAACACATTTCCACTTAATTGTTCAAGAACCCAATTTACATGTAAACTTGCTTTTAGAAAAAGTGTTATTTCATTACAACTGAGAACTGCGATTCTATGGAATTGAGCACTACCACCAATTTAATACAATACTTCATAGTCAGGGAAGGAAAAAAGGCTTGGTACTTGTAATGAGTTCTTTTCTCTGACATAGTATTTTTAGCACCCAAATGTAGAATCCAAGAGTGGGCAGCAGCCTCAATGGTCATCTACAATGACCTAGACCTAAAAGGCAATGCCTCTGTTGTCTCACTTCTCCTGGCAGTCCACCCCACTTTCAGTAGCTCCTCTTGGTAGACTCTGTGAGCCTACATTTGTCTCTTTGCATCTTCTACCCATTGCTCCTGGCCCTGCCCCCTGGACTCAGTCACAATAAGCCTTATCTGTCCTCCTTGAGACAGTGTTTCAGATCCTTGAAGATTGCCATCATGTCCCCTGAGTTTTCTCTTCTCCAGTCTTAATCACCCTAGCTCTGTAATCAAGATCTTAGATAGCACACTCAAAAACCTTTCACCTTTCTGGTAGCCCTTCTCTTAATGTTCTTAAGCTTGTCATCATCCCTTTTTCAACTGTGGTGTCCAGAATGGAGCATGGTGCTTCAGAGGAGGGCAGAGAGTAGAGGGAGCATCACTTCCTTATTTTGGGGAGTACGTTCTTAGGCCCAAATCTTAGAAGATTGGGAAACTTCTTCTTGGTCACTTTGGACTTGGACTCCCAGGTATAGGAACTCCTATTCTTCTTTCCATTTTTATCATGTATCTATCATTTATCCTTGTTACTCCATCAGTGATATAATTATTGCTCATATAGCCTAACACAGGGCCATTTGTATCTACTTTTATGCTCCTTGCTTCTGGAAAAGCAATCTAAATTGTAGGAAGCCTAGAACATGATGGACATTCTGTTTCTTCAAGAACATCAACATTTAATAAGCATGCTCCAGGGGCATTTAACAATAATCCAGTCTACTGAGAATTGCCTCAGTGGTGTCTACGACTTTGGCATTGGGACTTTTTTAGGAAACAAAATAGACAGTTGAGCAGTACCTCTTTAACAGGTGTCATCTCAACCTCAGAAACGTCACAAGTTGATTTTACAATCAACCAGCTGGAGTTTGGAGAGAAGAGTTTCGGCATTCAGTCATCCACACCTATTAATTCTGATTTCTCTTCACAGAAATGGCCAATCTGAATAAAACTTTATTGGCAGTCCAGCGAGATAAGGTACGTCTGGAGGAGGAAGTGACGAATCTGAAGATGATGGCAGATGCCGCTTTGTTGAAATCACAGCAGATTCAGGCGATAGGTCAGCAAGGAGCAGGCTTGCTGAACAGATGCCATGACCTTCAAAAGGAAATACTAGGTAAGGGAAAAAACTCTCTTTTTTGGTTTTCAGAAAGAAATCATAAATATGCAAATGCAAATAAACAGCCTCTGGAACTTGCCTTCCTTTATAATTACCAGAAGTACTCATTGTACATTTCCAGCCTAAGAAGAATATATATCCAAGTGTTCTGTAGCCAAAAAGACTACTCCAGCCCACACTCAGCCTTGAGCATGAGATCCACCTTGTTGTGTTTGCTCTTGGATTTATAGGAAGCCAGTTATTGTTTCTTGAGGCAGGCACTTTTATCTCCTGGTGTGAAGAATGAGATCAGAGTGGAATGAGAGAGTTACGGTTGTTCAGCAAGGAAGAGAGTTAAAACAATGACATGTTATATCACACCAGAGTAATGAGAACACTTCATAGAAGAGCAGCGGGGTCAATGATTTTGGGTTTTTGTTTGTTTTTAAATTTTATTTTTCATTTTTTACACAGTTTATAACAGATAAAATAATTCAAACTTTTGTTTAGGTGATACTTCTTTTTAAAGCATTTACAACACGGACCACAAAAGAATTTTTTTTTAAACATTAACCAACTGAGACACAAATAATATTTATGTTGCTAACTTCACAAGCTCTTGACCTAATTGTTTCCACAGTGTTACTAAGAATTAAAGGACCCTAACTTATTGTTGTTGGTCTAAAGTCCTAAGCCTAATAGCTTAATTTTAGACTTAATCTTGGATGTTCCCCTACCAATAATCTATAATTTAATAGATCTAGCATTAAGCTTACAAATCCTTTGACTATAGGAAATTGGCCCCAAGAGGGACATTGGAGAGAAACAATATCTCCCCAACTTCATGTCAGTTCTAGGCAGGAATAGATTGTCAACATGCATTCAGTCAGGCTTAAAAGTCTGCCAGATGTCAGTGAGGAAATTGAGTCAAGAGAATCCTACCTCAGCCCAGGCTGAACAGCTGCTCTCTCACCCTTCCTATGAGATCACCTTTTGCAGTTCATACCAGCATTTGACAGGCTTACTGGCATCATGGAGTGGAGGCTCAGATTGCCTTTCTTGCTTCCCATATCTGGAGTTAGACTCAGAAGAACAGTCACTTAATAGTCCCATAGCATTTAAAAATGGCAGATTCCAATAACCAGGTTTCAAATATGATTATAGTTTCACTTTGGTTAAGGAACATCTTTTGAGGCAAATCTTAAGTGGTTTACATGCCTTCTATACATGTTCTAGTTCCTGATTAAATAGCAATCATAAAATCAAATTTACCATTAAAACCTTAACTTTTCCATCAATGCCAAATTTTATCCGAGGTTACCTTCCTATAGGAAATTTAGACTAAAATTCTTTTCCCCAAACTAAAGATGTCATTGATTTTTTCTCAGTAATTAATTCAGTCAATTGTTTTAATACTACTTGCTTTTACCTCACTTTGTAACATATCCAATTTTTCTCCCCATCATTCACCTCCCCCCACTTCCTAATACCTTGCATTCTGATTACTCTTCTCAATGTACCCTCCCTTCTGTCACACCCCACCCTTCCCTTATCCCCATCTTCTCTCATATCTTGTAGGGCAAGATAAATTTCTATTACCCATTCCCTGTATTTCTTATTTCAAGATTGTTTGCAATAAAAATTCTCAACATTCATTGCTAAGACTTTGAATTCCAACTTCTCTCCCTCTCTCTCTCCCTCCCCAACCCCACTGAGAAGACAAGCAATTCAATACAGACTAAATATGTGTTCTTTTGCAAAAGACTTCCATAATAATCATGTTGTGTAATACTAACTATATTGCCCTCTGTCCTACTCTATCCCCACTTATTTTCCCCACACAATTGACCTTGTCCCTTCTCAAAAGTGTTTATTTCTAGTAACTCCCTTTTCCCATTTGCCCTCCCTTCTGTCATTCCCCTCACCCCACTCGTTGCCTCCTCCTCTACCTTCCTGTGATGTAAGACAGATTTTCATACCAAACTTAGTGAGCATGTTATTTCCTCCTTCAGCCATATGTGGAGAGAGTAGCTTCACTTTTCCCCTCACCCCTTCTCCCTTTTTGCCTCCATTGAACAAGATTTTTCTTATCTCTTTTATGAGTTATAACCTGCTCCATTCCATTTCTCCCTTTCTCCTCCCAGTATTTTCCTCCCTCACCCCTTAATTTTTATTTTATATTATTTTTTTGTTTGTGGCTATCATCTCTTCTGACTCAACACATCCTGTACTTTCTGTCTATATATGCGTGTGTATGTGTGTGTGTGTGTGTGTAAAATCTCTCCTTCTACCCAAATACTGAGAAAAGATTCAAAAGTTATAGATATTTTCTTTCCGTGTAGTAATATAAACAGTTCAGCTTTAGAAAGTCTTTTATGATTTTTCTTTCCTGTTTACCTTGTCATGCTTCTCTTGATTCTTGTATTGGAAAGTCAAATTTTCTATACAGATCTGGTCTTTTCCTCCATATAAATGATTGAAAGTCCTCTATATCATTGAATGACCATTTATTCCCTTGAAATATTATACTCAGATTTGCTGGATAGGTGATTCTTGGTTTCAATCCCATTCCAAGCCCTTTGATCCCTTAATGTTGAAGGTGCCAGATCCTGCATTATCCTGATTGTATTTCCACAATACTCAAATTGTTTCTTTCCAGCTGCTTGCAGTATTTTCTTCTTGATCTGGGAACTCTGAAATTTGGCCACAATATTCCTAGGAGTTTCTCTGTTCGGGTCTCACAGGAGGTGATTGGTGAATTCTTTCAATATTTATTTTGCTCTCTGGTACTAGAATATCAGGGCAGTTTTCCTTGATAATTTCATGGAAGATAATGTCTAGGCTCTTTTTCTGATCGTGGCTTTCAGGTAGTCCCATAATTTTTAAATTGTTTCTCCTGTATCTATTTTCCAGGTCAGTTGTTTTTCCAATGAGATGTTTCACATTATCTTCTATTTTTTCAAATTTTTGGTTTTGTTTTCTAACTGCTTGGTATATCTCATAGTCATCCATCTCCCTGAACTCAGTTCTCTCTTTCAACAAATTGTTTTGTTCAGTAAGATTTTGGACCTTCTCCTCCCTTTGGCTAATTCTGCTTTTTAAAGCCTCCTTATCCTCATTGGCTTTTTGGACCTCTTTTTCCAATTCAGTTAGCCTCTTTTTAAAGCTGTTATTTTCCTCAGCACTTTTTGGTTGTCCTTTAGTAAGCTGCTAACTTGTTTTTCAAGCTCTTCTATTGCCTAAGCCTAGTTTAAGTTCCCTTTGGGGGCCCTGGAGGCAGGAGCCTTGACTTTCTCTGACAGTATGCCTTGTTCTTCCTCATCCAAAAGGATGGGGGAGGGAGACACCTGTTCCCCATGAAAGTAACCTTCTAGGGTCTAATTTTTTCCCCCTTTTTGGGACATTTTCCCAGTCAGTTACTTGACTTCTGAGTTTCCTCTCCACAACTACCTTGTCTCCAGTTCCACCAAGCCAGCACTGAGGGCTGAGATTCAAATGGGTTGCTTCAATCCCTCAGGTGTTTTCAGAAGGGGTGGAGCTGCTATTCAGTGTGAGATTAAGATCAGCTGCTCACGACAAAAATTGCTGGGACAACTGGTTAACTGTGTGGCGGAAATTAGGCATAGACCCATGCCTAACACCGTACACAAGAATAAAGTCTAGATGGGTACATGATTTAGGTATAAAGATTGATACCATGAATAAACTGGAGAAGGAAGGAATAGTGTATTTATCAGATTTATGGAGAGGAGAAGAATTTTTTTCTAAAGAAACGATAGAATGCATTTTGAAATGCAAGATGGATAATTTTGACTACATTAAACTGAAAAGTTTT
>CM053771.1:538223158-538245419 GCA_028658325.1 Potorous gilbertii | reverse complement strand
ATAAAATCTTAATTTTAAGGAAGTGATTGTAGAACATTTATAAATAAATAAAATAATTAAAAAAAAAAAGAAGAAGATCAGCTGCTCAGGCAGTGGCAGGGCCACCACACAAGGCTCAGTTCCCTCAGGGGCTTTATGATGAGACCTTCAGCAATGGATTCTGGCTACTGCCTGCCCCGTCTGCTGCTACCTCCACTGCTGCCACCTGAGGAGGCCTGAGCTATAGGGACACCCTGCTCCCTTCTTGGCCAGTTAAAGAAACCTTCTCACTGTCCTTTAGCACTTGTGGGTTGAGGGATCTGTGCTACCACTGAAGATTCTCTCTCTGAAGCCTGCTCAGTTCTGTTGTTCCTCATGGTGGCACATGGCCAAGGCTGGGCTGGGCTCTGCTTCACGTCCAGTGTGACAGACCTTTCCTATCAGTCTTCAGGTGACTCTGGGCTAGAAATCTCCTCCACTCCATGTGGAGTGGACTTCTGCTGCTCTAGAATTTGTTGAGAGTTCTTCTTTACAGGTATTTTATGGGCTGTGGGGTAAGAGCTAGCGTATATGCATCTTTCTACTCTGCCATCTTGGCTCTGCACCAATTTTGGTTTTTATTCATTAGGGAGCTGTGGCTGAGGAAGGAGATCTTACTTTTAGGAACCCTGCCTTCTTCTTCTTTCTGTACTTGGGGGAGGGGGCAGTATGAGTCTATAAGATTACATAGGTTTTAAGGGAGATGGGCTTAATTGAGAGGAAAGGGAAGTTGTCTCAACCGTTAGTGAGCTCTGGTAAGAATCCTTAGCACTTTCTATCAAGGACTGTACTTGTTTCCCATCCTTTACTTAATGTCTTCTGCAGTCCTGGCAACAGCTATTTGCTGAGGACTTGTCTAGCTGGAATAAATATGGAAAACCCAATCACCAAGAGGCTCATGGATTGATAGCCGGTTTTGTTTGACTACAAAAACCCTTGAAACAAAGAAAATCCAGAGTGGCCCTGAGGCCAGTGATGGTGGCAATCAGGGAAAGTGGTCCAAGGATGCTGACAATCATGCAGTTTTTAGACTGTTTCTAAGCATTACTAGCTCAGCTGTTGGTTGGGAAGAGTGGGCATACTTCTGAGGTACTGACAGGTTAAGTTGAGGCAAGAAGTTTAATTAGATTATTTGAAAATAAAATAAACTGACATATAGGGATATCATTGATAGGAATGTGTCTTCTTAACATCCCATAACATTCACTAATGAAAGAAAACTTGAAGCATTTCATGTCACATCACTATCTGAATCCTTCCAGCTTTAAAAAGAAAACCACCTCAGAACAACTTTTGAAATAAATGAAATGAACCAGATGCATCATTTCCCTGTCTTTGCCTCTTTGATCTGAAGGGAATTTTAGTCAAAAGTCTTGGGATTGGCCCTAGCTCAGCAGTTTAGCATGAAACCTCATAGTTGTATAAATAATAGTGTTGATATTTTTTAAGTAAAAACTAGTTCAGGTCATATGTGTATGAAAATTAATAAAAGGGACAAGCTACCTAGAAATCTGAACTTTTCCTCTGAATCCACCTGGATCCCTGAAAAATAGCCCCAGGGAAATTCCTGGTGCACACAGGCATACTTTAGAAGCATTCAGCAAGTTGCATGTATGACTGTATTGATTTTAAAATAATGGCCTTCAAGAGAAATGTCGAGCTCTGTTTTTGAGTAGCCTCCTCAGCACACCAAGGAGAGTAATCACAGAGTCCTATGGTTTCTATAAAAATCACTTAAGGGCACACATGAATGTTCCCTGGATCTCTATTTGGACACTTGTGCAGAGAACAGAGTGGATTGACTTTTTTTATTTTCCTGTCACTCCATTTACTTTTTGCCACTGCTATTTTTGAGTAGTTAATGTAATAAAAAGTCTCACCATAAGCCTTTAACTTTTATGTGCTGCTCAGAATAAACTGAATCCTACTAATCTTCATCTAACATTGGGCACCATTGATTCTAAAACCAGTGCCATTTCATGATAAGGATTGTCACCATCTGTAAAAGAGCCCACAGCTTCTTGTGACCTTAATGGGAGCCCTGGATGTATATTTGTCTAAACCAACACACACTGGGATCAGATTTTGAAAAGAGTGAATATAGACTCATCCCAGACATCTGATTTGCCTAAGATTTCCATGAAACAGCTCAGAGGGTTCCCCCTTTGCTACACTAACCATGTATGACAAACATTACATTATGTTGTGTAAAATGGAACAGCTCCCTGTCTGGCTCAGCAGCCCTGAGTGAGTCAGCGTTTTCAAGCATGACTCAATCCCAACTTGCCAGCCATCATGGGTGACAGATATTTACATGATATGAATGACCCACTGACACAAAAGACCATATTGCTGGGATGAATAGCAAGTCACTTCTTCATATTTATTGTCTGAATTTTGGTCAGTGTGTAGGTCAATGTGGGAGGGTTTGTTTCTGTATCTCTGTCTGTCTGTCTCTCCGCCTCTCTATCTTTTCTTCTTGACACCAAGCGCAGCTGTCTTTCCTCTACTCCACACTATAGATAAATTGATTGATCAATTGATAGAAAGAACAATCAATGGCTATATAGAGTGGAGTAGAGGAAAAGAGGCTGGATTGATGTCAGAGATCCTGCCACTTTACTCCCCATTTGACAATGACCAAGCCATATTCCTTAACCTCTTGGAATCCATACAAGGCTCTGTGGTAGGAGATACAAAGATGAAGTTTATTAAGGGCCAATTAAATTGAACTCTTGTCTAGATACAGTGGTAAGATGAAGTAAAGTGAGGCCCTCCAAAGGATTCTAAGTCTCTAGGCCTGGACAAATTGCATCTGAGTTGCCAGGAGACTGGAAACATGAAAACGTCTAAATTTGAGGTTTCAGAAACCCAAAGGTTTGTGAATCTTTGGAAGAGAATGTGGAGATCACCAGGAACCAGAATAGTTTCCCTGAGACTATCACCCCAAACCAACTTTATTTTTAGGAAGAGGGCTCTGGAAATGGGAAATTGGCAGGAAATCCTACTGGACCTTGAAGTGGTCAAGGTATTACCAAAGTCTCTCCTAAGGGATGAGGCCTCTCTCTGGAGCCTAGCTGGCAACACTTCCTACTTTAGAACTAGCTAAGGGCCCAGTGCTCAGATTCAGAGACATCCATTTAATATAGAATAAAGGGAGCTGGGGAGAGTCAGTTATTAGAATTCCTTTTTCCAAGCAATAGTGCTGGTGTTAAGTGGGCTCAGTAGGCTGAGCGTAAAGCAGGGTAAGAGCTCCAGAATGCAGATGAAGATGTTTCAGAGGATGACTTTTTTTGGAGAGAATAGCCATTCCCTTCCACAGTTCAGATGAGGATGCCATTGCTGAGGCTGCGCAATTGTTGAGACAGACTGCTTGGTTGAGGGGAACCATGGTAATTCTGATGTACAAAACTGGGAGTAGATGGAGAAATGGGGTTCCAGAGTCAGTATTTCTTCTAAAAGACTACTGGAATTCATTTGTCTCCTTCACTAGTAGGATGACTTGGCTCTGCAGGTGAAGCCTTGTCTCTTATGCTCATTTAACTGTGAGTGCCTGGGCTATTCAGGAAGACCAGCCCTCCAATGTGAAGCTTTGCTGAGACCTTTTGATGCGCATCTGCCCCCTAATTCCTATCTGTGGTTCCAAGAAGCTGAAGTATGTGCAGTGTCCATACCCAAGCAAAACTGTCTTCAGCAGATGAGCTAAACCAAAGCCTCAGACCCACCCATGAGTTAAGAGCATGTCTGCCCCAAGCGTGTGAAGACTTCCTCTGGAGGAACGGGTGAATGAGAACTCTTAATTCTAATCGCCACGATAGCAGCTGAAGCAGGCACTGTGGGGTGCTTAAAGCTTAGTCAGACGTTGAAGATACCCGGTACATCCCAGGCTATCACCTGTCAGTCATCTTGACTTTTGTCCTGCCTGGGCTTGGATGGCTCTGGAAGGGAGAGTGAGACTGATGACTGTGCACCTCTGCCTCACTTACGCAAGTCAAGACCCCACCTGTGATGTCACTGGTACTCTTCGAAAATGAAGGGTGAACAACTGGATGTAGCTGGGTGAGGATGGGTGGTTTAAGCTCTCTGAGCCCCAATGTTCCACTTGTGAAAGGGGGCTAATACTTGTGGTTCCTGTCTCCCAGAGCGGTTGTGAGGCTCAGACGAGGGAATCTGTGCAAAGTTTCCTATGGCTGTTGGCAGCACTGGACCACACTCTGGCTTCATTCCCCCTCATCTTCTGAATCTGTTGGCTAAATAAGCACCACTCCCATGGGTTTACCGCCCCCTTATAAAGCATGAAACAGTGCAGTTCTCATTAGCTCCTAGTTCTGAATTCCTCTTCAGGCTTTACCTTCTTTAAGGACGGTCTGCACTCTCATCACAAGTACAGTTGAAGCCTGGGCTCCAGCCAGTGCTGTGGGTCCATGTTGTGCCATTAGAGCCTCAGCTCAGATGTCTCACAATGGCAGCATCCTTACAGACGCACACGGTGTTTTCAAGGCTACACTAGCTGTTCCTTGCTCATAGCATTGAATAAACTTCCCGCTTAGGTAACCCACAATCTGGAATAAGTGGAAAAAACCATTTCCAGGGATTTCTATTGTAATACTCTGTGTATGACACTGAGGAGACCTAGAGACAGGCTAGGGAGAAATTAACTAGCACAACTGCCTCTGACTAACATGAACACCAGACTCCCATGCACCTGTCAATGAAATAAGGGGACATTTTTTAATTTTTTCATCATTTTTTTCTCTTAACATCTCAATACTGAAATTATCAGAACATTTAAGAAAATGCCTCACAAAATGAGCAGAATAAAGATAGTCCCTGTGTCACTCAGGTCACACCTGCTCCTGGATGAACCGGTTGGGCCACCTCCTGGTCATGACTTCATTCTATACAAGGGGCTCTTAGTGGTTTGCTTAGCTGCTATCAAGATGTAATCCCACCACAGTGAAGTGAAGGAGTCTAGTGTCCATGCGTGCTCTGTGGGTGTGTGGAAAGAACACTGGATTGGGAGTCATGAACTTTGCCTTGACTCCAAGGTCTGCTGTTGCCTCTCTGTGTGAAGTCACTCCTGTTCCTGGGCCTCCCTTTCTTTATCTAGAAAATGAGGACAGGACACAAGCTCACCTCCAAGGTCTTTCCAGCTCTAAATGAATGATGCTATGATAGCATTGTCTGTTCTGGAAATGAGACAGAAACTGTTAGCTGAGGAAGCCAGTTGTGGGGCCCACTCACTCTTTATCTCCTTTCTGCTACTGTTATCACCATTCCTCAGGGCCTTTCCCACCTGAGCCTTTCTTGGTCTCTCCAACACCCCCCCCCTCCCCCCCCCCCCCCACCTTGTACATCTGACCTCTTCCTGCCTCTGGCCATGGCCTAGGCCCTGCCTGGGATGGACCTCGGCCCTAGCTGGGGGGTGTGGGGGGGGGGAGGAGGAGCGGGGAACCAATAGAAGGAGCTTCCTCCTGCTACTGGTCTTCATGTCAGTGGGACATCATCTCTTGCTCTGACAACTTGTTCCATTTCTGACTTGTAAAGCATTTGCTTGCTCTGACCTACAATACTGCTGCATTCACTCTCCACTGGCCCCTTTCTTTACCTTTGGTCTCATCCCCTTGTGTCTACTTATTTCCTGGCCCCTGACTGTCCTGGCTCTGGCAGCAGCACTTAGCTCCCTGTTGGGGTCAACAGTCATGTCCTTCCCTCCAGGCCTGCTCTGGGGCTTTGATCCTGGCTTCCTGCCCCAGGCCTGGTTCAGCAGTGGCAGAGCTGACTCATTTCCCCAAAGATGGGGGTTCTCTTGGAGACAACTTGCCCTTTGCTTGATTTTGCTTCTCTCTTTAAATGATTTCTCTCATGTTTGCTCTCCAGCTTTACTTACCTATTTGTTTAAGCTTTGGGAAAGTCAAGGTGGTTTCATTCATAGTATTCATATCCTTAGCCTCTAGCACAGGACCTGGCACATAGAAGATGCTTAATGAAAACTTGTTGATTGATATTTATAAAAATAATCTGTTGTTTGTGTGTGACTTCTGTTTGTTTTGTATGGAAAACTCTTAATGAAGGAGAGAGAGAGAGGCAGAGAAGAGAGAGAAACAGAGACAGGAGAGAGAAAGACAGAAACAGAGAGAGATCCTGTGCTTTAAAAAGAAGAAAAAACAAATGAGTGTTGTGGGCTGGTGGGGACTGTAGAGAGTCAAAGAGGACATATAAAGTTTGGGGAACAATTCTGTCACTTGTGAGAGTGGGAAAGACAGGAACAAAAAGACAAGTCAAAGTAAATAGAAGGGGAAATTGAGGAAGAGGAGTTTCCTTTTAAAAAAATGAATCCCAGTGACATCCCTATGGAATAGAGTTCTATCTTCATCAGTGTATTTCCATTGTAGCAAATGTTACAGCATATTTGGGGGATTGAAGGTCCAATAAATATTGCTGTTTTGTGTTTCAGTGTAAGCCAAGTGAAATGAGAATATTCTCAGTCTTAAGCATGCATTTCTTTATCAGTCATACAGTGATTCTAATCTTTCTTCTTTAGCCAGGAATATTTCTTGTATTAATTCAGATCTTTATATCACTCATGTCTAACAAGGCATCCTGAGCTCAAATCCATTCCTCATGACCGTAGGCACTCGTCTTTTTGTCTGCAGCTGTCCTTTCCACAATTTCTGTTTTCTGTGATTAAAAAAACCCTATAGATCTTTTTAGCCTTAATTATTTTGTTAGTTGAATTATTTTTCCTTTGATCTTGGAGCTCAGGGTCTAGGCTTATTAACTTAAGTCTTAGAAGCAATAGCAGATTTGGTCTCCACAGGGTGAGTAGCTACTGTTCCACTTAGGATCATAGAAGTAACACTGAGGATTGGAGAGTTTCTAATACTTTCACTCATGAGCCCCCACCGGTGTCCTTCCCAGTATCATTTAATCAGTTAACATATTACCAACATTAACCAATTAATATCTATTATCTCTTACAAAAGCATATTTACCAGGAAAGTATGTCAAGGACCAATGCATAACAATGTCCATGCATTCTCCCCTTTACACCTAGCACCTGGGGAGAGGAGTTGTTGTTCACTCGTGTCTGACTCTTCATGACCCCATTTGGGGTTTTCTTTGCAAAGATGCTCCTGTGGTTTGCCATTTCCTCCTCAGCTCATTTTGCTGAGGGGGAAACCAAAGCATACAGAGGTTAAGTGACTTGCCCAGGGTCATGCAGCTAGGAAATGTCTATGGGTGGATTTGAGCTCAGGTCCTCCTGACTCCATGTCCTGCACTCTGTCCATATCTAGCTACCCGCTGTAGTCTCCCTTTAAAGTGGTTTCCTCTGATGGAGGGGATGGCATTTCTTGGCCACTAAATATACTTCTCAGTATGACCTAGCCAGTGGATGATTTGCTGCCTTCCTCTATTCTCAGTGAAAGCTCCCAGTGCTATGAAGGATCTCCTGGTCTTGCCAGCTGCTAGGACCTTCCCACTAATGGATCTACTGGTCTCCCTGATGGCCCAGACACTCCCATATGAGGAAATACAGACATTTAAGAAGCACAGGAGGGGAGCTAAGTGGTGCAGTAGGTATAGCTCCTGGACTGGAGTCAACTCAAATCCATCCTCAATTACTGTGTGATCCTTGGCAAGTCTCTCAACCCTGTTTACTTCAGTTTCCTCATCTGTAAAATGAGCTGGAAAAGGAAAAGACAAAGCACTCCAGTATCTTTACCAAGAAAATCCCAAATGGGGTCATGGAGAATCAGGCATGATTGAAATGACTGAATAACAACAAAGAACCCCAGGAGGGTCAGAGGCTCTGTGCCTTCATGAACCCAACACGTGAAAGGGAAGTGATCTTCAGCCTATTGTAGGCACACTCCCCCCAGCCCAGCAGCCAGTGAAAAGACCTCTCACCACCACACAGAGGAGACTTACCAATGCTCCCAAGTAAGGAAAACAGCCCCTCCATCATGCTGCATACCTGGAACAAGCTCACTGAAAACCTCCCCACTCCCCACACTGGGACCAGAAGCCAGCAGGGCACATCACACAGGTTCTAAGACCCTGGACCTCACAGGCCAGTCCACCTGTTACAAATCAGCTGTGTGACATCCACTTTCTCCTTCTTTGACTATATCACTGCTAGAAAGCATCCCTTGAAAGTCTGCCTTGTTCTCAATAAACTATAACATTCTGAATTTTCCCAATATCTCCAGCAAATTATAATCTCAAAGATTCTTTAGACTCTTGGTAATTAACATGTGTAGAATCTGTAATCTATAAACATTTTTACAAAAACATATCAAGCACCTGGGAAGAGGAAAAAGACCTTCTGTGGAGTCTTTGAATATAAAGTACTTTGTAAACCTAATCACCTTTGTTAATAGTGACTCTACTGAAAGAATGCCATTTTTACCGATACAATGCCTTGTCTAGACCTATGTCCCCCCTTAGATTCTGATTTAATGTTTTCTCAATTTCAAAGGTAAATAGAAATTTTTTTTACGTCTATAGGTTTGTTCATTGTTTCATCTTTAAATTACTGATGGATAGATCTAATGACTTCTCCTGAGGAAACAAAAACTCACAGGCTTAGAACTTGGAGTCTAACACCCACATTTTTCCATGAGACCCTGAGAAATTGAGTCACTTGCCAGGGTCATACAACTAGATGGTAGAATAGCAGCTGCATAATCCAGGTGTTTTGAATACCCAGTCCAGTGCCCTTCACACAATGCCACACTCACCGGAGAATGGTTTCCTCCCCTTTCTCCCCCTCCCCACTTCCTCCCCTCCCTTCTGCTCCTCCTCCCCCTCTTCCCCTTCCCCCTCCTCCCCTCCCTCCTCCTCCCCCTCCTCCTCTGGTACTTTCTTTCACTTTGTTGTTACTGTTGTTACTTAGAATGCAGGTGCTTCCAAATTCCAACATACATTTTAATCCCATTCAAATGATGGAACTGGTAGCTTTTCTTTTAATTCTGTAATTTAATCTTGATTTGTAGAGAATATAGTGGGAACAGAAATCAGTGATGAGTGAAACCTTTTGTTTCCGTGTCTAGATTTTTGTCACAGACGGTTATGTAATTTTATGTTTAGTTCACACTGATGTAACTTCCAAAATAAATGCCCCCAAATGCATAATTTTTCCCAATTGGCAATGCTCTTCTCAGAGGTCAGTGTGACCAGCAAATCAGTCAGCTTAACTTATTTTCCTTCCACCTGGTAGGATAAAGTGCCCTTTACTTTCTTTTTGTCAGCAGTCACAAATCACAAGAGGCAGAGTTCAGATAAATCACTGCAGTATTAAAATCCTTCCTTGAAATTCATTTGGCAAACTTTCAAACTTTTCTTTTAAACCTGGGTCTGAACAGAAAACCTTTCTGTATTTTGCCTTGCAAGAAAACTTTTCAGGGGAACAGATATGAAAATGAGAATTTTTTTCTTCAGTAATTTACCATTTCTCTAACACTGTGGCTAATGGATAGTGACCAGGGCACAGTAGGCATATGGATGGGATGGAGAAAGAACTAGAATAGTGACTGGAAAGGACTGGAGGACCTGGATCCTGGTTCTGCCTCTTCCTAGCCTATTGACTTTGGAGAAGGCATTTAACATTTCTTTGCCTGTTTCCTCAACTTAAAAATAGAGATAGTAATCCCCCATCCCCCCAGCACTTTGAGAACATGTTAATGTAGCTCATGAATGTAAGGTACTGTTCTATATATGATTTTATTGTGCATTTCCTGGAGAGACCATTTCCAAACCCCACGCTTATACTTCAAATGAAACAAATGAGGATTTCCACAAGGATCAGTCATGGCTGCGAGGGAAGGACATGTTAAGTAGATGTATGTGCTTGCTCTCTCTAGGAGCCTTCCCCATAATTACGCTCCTCTATTATTTTTTCTCCCTTTTAGGCTTATCTCCTTATCTTCGGTTGGAAGAATGCTAGCGGCCACAGCAGCCTATCTGCTTTCAAAACAGGGTGCTAAAACAGGGTGCTAAAATCAGGGAGTAGCTGATTCTTTCAGGAGCTCCCCAGGGCCTAGCTGCTGGAGGAGGAAATAATCTGAGCAGTGTGCTAAGTAAGCCCAACACCCAGGCCTGATTCTCCCCCAGGGGAACTTCATGTTTTGAACCAAACACCCATTGTGGTTCTCAACTGACCTGTATCAGATAGAAACCAATGGAGCAGGATTTCTGAATGAAGCTCTTTCTGTGGGTCACCCCCACCCTGACCCTCCCACTGCTGCTTGCACCCTGCATTTTCATCACTTGATATTTATTTTGTACTTAACCTGCATAGGCCTTTATTTGGGCACATTTGGTTCCCCTCATTTTTCTTTGGGAACATGCCTTCCACTTCCCTCAGATTTTCTCCTGTCCAGTTCTCTTTCATTCCTTTCGTGGTATTTATGGATGATTTTCGAAGGCAGGTCCAGTGTAGGAGTTAATGTGATAGTCATAAAATACATGACTTTTAGGACACATATATGGTTAAAAAAATTTTTTTCAAATTCAGTTACGTTCATAACCAGGTAAATATGTACTTTGTTTCATGTTTTGACGTATTCTGTAAATGTTGGTTTTCCAAGGAGAAGCTGACCTCTTATTGTGGGGTGAGGAGTGGGAAACATACTAAGAAAGGAAGAAAGAAGGAAAGAAAGAAAGGAAGGAAGGAAGGCGTTAGACTGGATCCAAGGGGAGATACCTGGCTCTCCTCCCCACTGAGCCCTGCCAGCCCCCTGCTTGAGCCAGTACCAGAGTGTGCTCCTCCAAACGCTGGCCTGATTCCCCCCAGCCTCAACTAGCCCATGTTACCCACCCACACTGACACTCCAGTATAGATGATTAATCAGTTATTAAGCACCTTCTATGTGTCAGCCACAGAACTTGAGTTGTGCTGGGGATACAAACACCCACAAAAAGAAATAGTAGCTACTCTCTTTTGGGGAAACAGTGTGTCCATGTATAAGTAGATACAGAATAAGTAGGATAAATTCAAATTAATAAAATATAGCTGGTTATAAGACAGTTGTGAGGGGAGGGGGAAGAGGGTGTGTCTTGAGCCGTGCCTTGGAGAGAGAGGAATTCTGTGAGGCCCCTGGGGAGGAGAGAGGGCATTCAAGACCTGAAGGGTGGCCAGGCATCTAGCCAGCCCAGGAAGGGAAGTAATGAATGGTAAGCCTTCAAAGGTAGGTCAGATTAGGGAGGGTTTTAAAAGTCAAGAGATGTTTATATCTGATCCTAGAAACATAAGGGAGTCCCTGGGAGTTTCTTTAACAGGGGAGGGACATGGTCAGACTCTGTGCTTAAAGAAAATTCCTTTGGCACCTGTGTGGAGGCTGATTACAAGGGGTCAGAGGCTCGCGGTGGGGAGACTAGTGAGGAGGTGAGAGGTAAAGAGGGCCTAAAGCAGGTGGTGGCTGTCTAAGAGAAAATGAGGCACTAGCAGTGCAGGGAGAAATAACAAAATTTGGCAACTGATTTGGTGTGAAGGTAAGGGAGCATGAAAAGTCATGCACCATGCCAGTGATTAGTCCTGTGCATCTGGAAGGACAGTGTTGCCCTGGGGAGGAAAAGGGAACCATGTTTGGAAGAGGAATAGGTTTGGAGGGGAAAAGTCATGAATTCTGTTTTGGACTTGTTGAGTTGGAGGTGTCTCTACCAGGCAGTGGGCACTCCAAGACTAGAACTCAGTGGAAACACTGGGGCTGGATTTCTAAAAGGTACAGGGCTCATCTCTAATTCCATCAGAGAGCTAACCATGCTTGTAAAGTTATCACCAGAAGTTAACACCAGGTGTGTCAGCACATTAATACCTCCTGACTTGGATTGCGGGTGACTCCATCAATTCAACTCTCAAGTTTATTTTTACTGATGAGCAACATTAGCATGCTGGTGGGAAGAAGCCTGTAGATGAAGCTCTCCTTGTCTGTAGATAAGGATGAAGGGCTTTCTAAATGCATGTGGCACATCAGTATGTGTGTGTGTGTGTGTGTGTGTGTGTGTGTGTGTGTGAGAGAGAGAGAGAGAGAGAGAGAGATTAGCCTTTTCACGGTGTGTCGTGGCCCCCTTGAGTATTCAGTGTGCTGAAGCCTATGTGGATCCTTTGAAACATGTTTTAAAATGGGTAAGATATATAGGGTTATGGAGGAAATTATATCTAAATATAATTTCCAAAATACTATTTTGAAAAAATCATAGATCCCATGTTAAGAACCCCTGCCCTAGAGTGATAAAGAGCCAGCTTTCTCTGCACTGGGTCATTTCCCCTAAGTGACCTTTGCTGCACAACCAATCCTGCCAACACCTGGGCTTGCCACACCCACCACTGGATACAACAAAGCCTAGGTTTTCTTGGCTGTGGGAAGAAAGCTGCATTAGGGTTAGGTAAGTATTTGTATAGCCAAGTTTTCCTCGTCTTGGACTTCATCTTGGGTATTTATTTACTTTTTCCATAAGACCCTAAATATTTTTCTTCTTACTTGCTGTAAAAAAAATTGCCAACTTTCTCTATGCTCCTTTCTCTCCTCTCTGTTTTGTCCCTGCTACTCTCCCATTGTTACTATCTTTTTATCTTGAAAAGCCTCAATACACCTTAAAGGAAAACAGTCTCCTTTCTTCATTGAATAAAATCCTAGTCTGAAGTATTCAGAGTGGTTCCAGAGTCAGTGAGGGTGTATCATTCCTGTGACATGGACAATTGTCATTATCATTTTACTCATGGAGAAAATGAGGCAAAAAGTGCTTCAATGGTTTACCCAGTGTCTCAGAAAATCAGTGATAGATCTGAAAATGGAATTCAGATCTCCTGACTCCTTATCTTTTCCACAATATGTTAAATCATATAATTGTCTTTGCATTTTATGTGATTACATTGTTAAGTTGGGTTAGGTTAACAGTATTATGATGAGGAAAAAAACAGCCCAGGGCATTTAAAATTATTTTATGACAAAAATCTCTGAAGTAAGTTTGACCACAATGGTCATGAAATGATAATAGATTTTCAAGAGAGAAAGAGAGAGAGAGAGAAAGAGAGAGAGACTTCTCAGACATCTCCTTTCCATGATTGAGCCCCACTCACCCTACCATAACTTCCTGGTGTTAGTATGCCTACTTCTGAATTGATCTCCCTTGACATTATGCAGAAAATATTAAGTGGATCTCCAAGAATCACTTGTTTCAGCAAAGACGTGAATCAGACCTTCAAGATTCCATAAAATGAAAAGAATTATGTGTCTGTATTAGCATCAGAGTTTTGTAAAATAAGTTTGTGCAAGTACCTTAATCTGTGATTGAGATTGCTGAATGCTCATCAAAGTGCTTCCTTCCATTATCAGCCTTTTATTACAACTGAAAAGGTTTCCTCCTTTGAGTGTTCATTTTTGTACCTTAGGGCAGAGAATTCATTACATACAATTACCAAGCCAAAAATAAAAGTTTCCAAGAGTGAAACTCTTGATCTAACAATATTATGGTAGATAACTGGGTCACAGTGAGGCCAAGATAGTCAACTTCTCTCCTTTAAATTTGCATGCTTCTCAAGTGTTTCCCCCTAGTCTGACAACACTTTCCCATATCCCCAAAGTTATTCTGTATACCTTACATTAATGAATTGCTTTTGAGGAAGGGAGAGGCTTTCATTTTCTCTCTCTCTCCCTTAGGATCTACACTGAGGCACATACAAGTTCAATTCTGGGGGACTCTGGTCTCTCTAATAGAGGTTAGGTTTGGTTAGAATCCCTGTTCTTACACTTTTTAGATTGTTGCTATTCTGACTGTGGTTCCACAATATTTGAATTACTCCTTTCTGGCTGTTTGCAATATTTTCTCCTTAACCAGGGAGATCTGGAATTTGGCTATAATATTTCTGGGAGTTTTCATTTTGGGATCTCTTTTGGGAGGATATTGGTGAATTCTTCAAATTTCTCCTTTGCTCTCTGGTTCTATGGTAAATAAGCAGTATTATTTTATAATTTCTTGAAATATGATATTAGACTCTTTTTTTTTGATCATGGGTTTCAGGGAGTTCAGTAATTCTTAAAATACTTCTCCATGATCTATTTTCCAAGTCAGTTGTTTTTCTGATGAAATATTAATATTTCTATTTTCTTCAGTCTTTTGGCTTAATTTAATTATTTCTTAGTGAGTCATGGAGTCAGTAACCTCTACTTGACCAATTCTAATTCTTATGGAGTTGTTTTCCTCAGTAAACATTTGTATCTCTTTTACCAAACTGTTAATTCCCTTTTTGTAATTTCTTGTATTGCTCTCATTCTCCGACCCCCACCCCAATTTTTCCTCTATAGCTCTTCTTTAATTGTTCAAGTAGAGTTGGTTTTGTTTTTTGTTCTTTTTAAAATATATCTTTCTTTAGTTCTTCTAAGAATTCTTGTGTGGATTTGTGTCCCATTTGCATTTTTCTTTGAGGCATTGCTTGTAAATGTTTTCAGCTATTATCTTCTTCCAAGTCTGTGTCTTGAGCTTCCCTGTCTGCGTTTTTGTCATCAGGTGTTTTTTTGGAGGGTGGGGGGATGAAGTTGAGGGGATTGTTTGCTCATTTTTCCAGCCTATTTCTTGACTTTGGACTGTGTTAGAATTGGGCTGTGCTCACCTCTAAGAAAGGATAAAAAGAAGCCTGGGCTTCTGTGGCTGTTGAGGCCTGTAGGTTTTTGGTGCTTCCAAGGTGGCATGGTTCAGGGGGAGTCCTATTCCCCTTCCTCCTGGGCTGCTCTCTGGTCCTTACACAGGTGAGGCCTCTGCTCCCTCATGACCACACATGGTAAACCCTGGGCCTCTCAGCCCTTCCAAATGGTGCCCCACTCTGCAAACAGTGGGAGCTCTTTCTGACCACTAGCTTTTCTTCTCATTATGACAATTTTCACCAGTTTTTTTGCTTTCTCTGTTTCTATTATGATCACATCACTGCATTTTTTTCTCATAGTTTAAACAAGTTTTAAAGCTTCTTTTCCTTCTCTCCAGTTACCTGCACTGTTTTTTTTAAACATTTTCTCCAAACCTTCAATGACACTTACTAAATGTGGAATTATTTTCTTCTATATATTACAGATTTTCAATTTCTTTTTCAGTTTTTCCTTCCCCAGGAAGTTTGCAACTTAAATTTCCCTCTCACCTTAAAAGTTTTTATTATGCATTTCCTCAAGTATATCTTTCCCCCAGATGAAAGTGAAGTTTTATATTTGTCTTTAGAATAATTCCCCAGATGAGTACGTTTTGTATTTGTAGTTTCTAGAAACCATTCAGAATCAGAAGATTCTTTTAAATGACTAATTACCAAAAATCAGATGATGATGAAATGCTCTCCAGCTCGCAGCTGTTTGCATGTGGAGAGGCTAAAAGCTTTTTTTTGTCTTTTTCATTTTAAATCATTTGCTTCTTATTTAATATCTGCAAAGAAAGCAGTCAGAGTGTAGCAGAATTTGCTGTTGTAAGTTTTGGATTGTTTCCATGTGTTCCGCCTTGCATCTGCTTGGTGTTTAAAGCCAACGCTTCCTTTCTTTCTGTAGGCATTCAGGGACATTTGCCTCATAATCCAATGTCATGCTGAATGATGGGAAATTAAAGTTCAATTTGTTTAATGTTGGAGAAGGACACCCTAGAACAATATACTAGCTTAAGGATTCCTAACAACAAGACTGAAGGAGCTGCCTTGTGCAGGTGGTTTCATCTTGTATCCACAGCCTGCCCTTTATTTATTAAGAGAAAGGACTGAGCCAGGAGATTGCATTGTTTTATTACAAAAATACGCAATAACTGCTAATATGTACTTGTTGGCCTGATTGTATAACTGCAATACTGTCACCTTGATGGAAAAATAGAACCAAAGAATGTAGCCCTGGGAAAGAACAGAACTGTTCCTGCGAGGGCGTTTTCCCATTAGGATTCGTCTGTGGCAAATGTTTCCAAGTTCCTGTGTCAACTCTTCTGTTAGTTACATTGATTCCTTTGTTGATATTATTCTAATTTCCATGTACCCTTGCTCCAGATTCCATCTTTTCAATATCTTTTCCTTCCTTTTAAACTAAAATACTTAATTCCCTCTGCCCCTCCATAATCGCTCCCTCTCCATCCAGGCATAGGGTTAGGCGTAAGCCAGATAATCCACAAGGCTGTATTCTTCAGGGATGGGATCCATATCTGTTGTGATTTAGAGAGAATGGAGGAACACAACAGGATGAAGGAATGGGCAGCTGGAGTTTCAGGACATAATCATTTCATTATTTTTTTTAAATAATATTAATTCTGAGATCACTAAATGCTATAGCCATTTAAAGAGTATGAAATACCATGGCCTGAATTTCCAGGTAGACCACAATCTGACATGACATTGTTTTAGAAGGAAAAGATCCTAGAGTTTATCTCGTACAAAGCTAGCAATGACTTTTAAATGATCAAATTTGATGAACTTTTCTCAAACATTTTCCTTTGTGATCTTTCTATTGTATGTGACAGTGTTGTCTTCCCTTTTGTTTTACATGTTCTATGGTCTCTCTCTTCCCTCTGTTTTGTAATAAAATGGCTCTTCTTTTTCAAATCAAAGTTCAAATCAGACTTTAGATACTTCTTGGCTGTATTACTCTGGGCAAGTATTTAACTCTGATTGCCTCAGTTTCTCCAACTGTCAAAGGAGGATAATAGCAGCATTGATCTCCGGAGTTTCTTTGAGAATCAAATGAGATAATATCCATAAAGTGCTTAGCACACAGCATGGCACATAGTAGGTACTTAACAAATGGTTATTTTCTCCCTATTCCCCTAATTTCTGGGAGTTAGAAAGGGTACTAGCAACAGGGGAGATCCCAATAGACCTCATGTGGGGGCAGGGGGTGAACTTGAGATCAACCTTGAATGAAGCTATAGATTCTGAGAGGAGCTGGTGGGTTTGTGCATTTGTGGCTTAGGGGCTGCATCTGCAAAGGCAAGGATCCAGTAAATAGAATGTCCTACATGAGGGCGAGCGAGTTTCGCAGTCTGGCTGCAATGTGGGAGAAGGGATGCCAGCGTTCACCAGGCTAACTCAGAGACCTTTCTAGTTTATCCCAGAAGCACTAGGAAATCACTGCAGTGAGGCCAGAGCTTTGTGTTAGAAGCATCAGTTGGACAGCTGTCCAGAGGCTGGGGAGAAAGGAGGGAGGCAGGGAGGCCAAAGCCATCCTCCAGGCCAGTGGCAACAGAGGCCTGAAAACAAAGATCAACTAGGACCTGATTGATCTGAGTGCAGACTGCAAGGTGGCTACAGTTCTCTTGATGCAAACAGAAAACTCTGGGCAACAAGGTGAAAATCCAAGTGCCCTGGATCTATTCTGTCATTTCAGGTTTACAGAATCAAGTAGAGGCCCTGGGACTGAAGCTTCAGAAAGCAGCAGATGAAACTGACCAGTACAGAGAGATGCTCATGCAAGTACTTCCCCATTTTAAACGTGACCGGGTTCCCTAGAACGTGCAGCCAGAGGGTGGCTGTCCAGACCGTGTGTCCTCCCAGGCAGAGTGCACCAGCACCTGTGGAGAGAGTTTGAGCTGCCTGATAGGGGAGGAAGGGCAGCCTTTCCCACCCAAATGAGAGATCACAGAAACTCTTATAAACACGTCAAATGGTCTTTGCACATTGTGAGGAGACCCATTCTGTCATCTCATGGCTTCTAGGAATCTGGTGAAGAAAGCTCCTCTGCCTCTGAACAGCTCTACTCTCAGCTCAGAGACAAGCCAGGAGCCTGGAAAGGGAAGTGACTTGTCTAGGGTCACCCAGCCAGGACATGTCAGAGTTGGGACCTGAACCTCCCTTCCTGGTATAGAATCCTCCTCCCCTCAAAAACAATTCCTTAACGAGATAGTCTGTATCATAGGATACCTATCCTATGCCCTCTCTGGTTTGCACGTGGTTCAATTATTTCTTAAAATGATCTCCACATGCCAGGAATCTTCATGATAACAGTGGTAGTAATAGTTAGCATTTACATAGCACTTTTAGAGTTAGCGTGTTCATTCATTTGTTCCTCACAGTAGCCCTGGGAGGCAGCTGTAAATATTATCTCCATTTTACAGATGAGAAAATTAAGGCACAGAGAGGTTGGGAACTTGCCCAGCCTCACCCAGCTGGGGAGTTTCTGAGTCAGGATTCAAGCTCAGATCTTCCTGACTCTGAGTCTTGTGCTCTACCTTGGAAGTTTTCTTCTCTGTTTGGGCAAGAAACATACAAATCTTCTAAAACCACATAATATGGGGAGGTAAAACCAAGCCTGCCCCCCCACATGACCCTCCTGCAACTCTTTATGAACTCTAGGTTTATTTGGGCAATCTTAACTAGTTTTCAATATGCCTTCAGCACCTTCATCATCTTCTCCTACTAGACAAGGATTTCTATAGAGTTTATGACAAGAAGCAAGATTTGTTTTATGGTATATTTGGTAGCTGTAATTTTCAGTTCCTGTATTCAGTGAGCAGGATCATAACAAATTACAAATATTTAGAATGCTTAGCAACAAAACATTTGTTTTAGTAAGAAAAATAAGATTGTTACCTAAAAGAAGGCTACATCTAATAAATTACTTAATAATTCAAGGCAAATTATAGAAATATCTAAACATCTAGCTAGATTATTTTTAGCAAAATAATTTCTCTTAAAATACATAGACATATGAACCAAATTGATATGGAATGTGGGTCCCTTAGTAACAAGACACCACTGAGCTGTGGAAGCCAAGCTGACCTAGTCTAGCAGTGCCTTGGCTGTTCATTCAGGCTGGTCCCTCAGATACTACAGGGAGCAGGTTACTCAAAAATGGAGAGTCCTGTGTGTCTTCCTTTGGCCTGACTGAGTAATGCCCTTTTCTCCTGGGCCAGTCTTTTTGGTCTTGCAGGCTCAGCCTTTGGAGCCCATGACCTGGTTGTCTCTTCAAACTCTCCTGTGGTGAATGGAGGTTTTTACATGTGATTGGCTGTGTGCCTGATTCTCTGACCTTTCACGGTTAACAACACGACAGTGATTTAAGATGTTGGTTTCTTTATTCTTTTTACTTGACTACTTTGGGAAAATCTGAAGTTTTCACTGGACTTTCAGAAGCTGGAAGATAGATGGCAGCAGGTTCCTCACAGTTTTAGACTTTGCCTTTTCTTTATTCTTCAATTTTTGGTGGTAATGGTGGAAACTAACTGTGCAGCTCTCCTGCTTGGTAGTGGAAAGAAAGTGGCTGGAACTGTCTGTGTAATGTAGGACAGGTCATTTAATCTCTCACTGCCCTACATAATTCTCTGAGACTGCCTATTATGGAAAAGATACTAACCTTCATTCCTAGATGGAATTTCCTCACCTGGTCATTTCCTATGTCAATGAAATAACAAATTTAACCCTTATCCCCTCCTCCATGTGGCTAACCAAACATGAAGGGACAGGAATCTTGAGCTGGAAAAGGAAGGTGGACTGGTAGCCACAAAGAAGCTATGTGGGACAGTGGTTAGGGTTCCAACTTTGGAGTCAGCAAGTCCTGAGATCGAGTCCTGCCTCAGATACTTAGGAGGTCTTTGGTCCTGGGAAAGTCACTTTCCTTTCTCTGTGGCTCATTTTCCCCATTGTGCAAAGAGAGGGTTGAATGTGATGGTCTCTAATGACCTTTCTATCTTTGAGCTGTTGATCCATGAGGCTGCTGAACATCTGCACTGGTCAGTGGGACCTGGTGTCCCTGCATCTCTTTTCTGTGTCAGGGTGATGAATTTCAATGTTGTCATAGTATCAAAGTGGGTCAGAATAAATTGTTTGTTAACTGCATACCTATTGATTTTGTTTTTTACAAAGGGTTTCCCAGAGAATCATTTCAAATGAGAGTTTTCAGTATGCTCTCTGAAAGCATGTTCTCCTATTAACTCTCACTACACTACTGAGCTACTGAGATATGACTATTTGATATTACATTACTGGCTCTGAAGAGTTTACACTGAAATCCCTACTGAATGGTAGTAGGCCAAGACTGACTCTGTGAAAGCCAAATTGGAAACGATTATTAAGAAAATGTACTTTTTGTTTTTTTCAACATATACTATATATACTAACGTAATAAAGTGTCAAATGTTGGCAAGGGTGGATCTTAAAAATAGAGAGCTAATGATTTCTAATGAGCTTGTCAGCTGTTTACAAATAGGTGTTTCTAAGGTGATCATAGACCATGTATTCTTTTATCTGATTAACTTATTTATTTGCATAGCCAAGCCTTTTTTCCTAGTTAGAGCAAAGGTAAATTTCAGGCTCCAGTCTAAATCATCACAAATTATTAATAAATAATAAGATTTTTTTGTTTTCCTGTGGTTGCCTGGATTGTTTCTGAAAGGTTAGCATCCATAATTTTCAGAAAATATAATAAAAAAGTGAAGTTGGGGATTTAGCCATTTAAATTTATCCAGATGGTGATTTGGGAACATCAAACTCATTGAGTTGAATGAATGAATGAATGAATGTATGAGAAAGCAATTGTGAAGTGTTTTCTATGTGTCAGGAATTGTGCCAAATGCTAGGAATACAAGTGCCAAAATGAAGTCTTTATTCCTTGAGGTGAAACCACACGTTTAGAGGAGCTTTGAGCTGGAGAGTCATAGCAATTGTGACTTGGTCCATAGGGTAGCCAATTGACATGCTCTTCCAGAAGCAATTATGATATTGATTTGATTACTATATTGAGGAGGAAGAGGTGAGGAGGAGTGTAATAGAAATATTAAATATGATCCTGTTTCACAGGTGTAATTATGCCAGCTTCTTCACTCTGGGTATTCTCCAAGACCTCTTGCTGATCGGCCTAGGCTTCCCTTGGTGATTTCAGGAACCCACTTGACTCCAGTAATACCTTGTGTGGGAAGTGAACCCCTTAACCTGTGTTGACATCTCTGTTCTACCTACTTCTCAAAGCCCTTTCTTGTTGACTTTGTGTTCTATCCATATGGCCCACCACCACCTCAACCCCAACAGATGAAACTGATCTCATCATCTTTCCCCTCAATCTGAGGGGAAAGTCATAGTTGTGAATAACCTTGAAGTCATCTTTGACCTCTTTATCCCACACATCCAATCAAACCTGTTGAGTCTTCCTTTGAACTATCTCTTGCTTCCAGGCCATGAAGTCATCCGGTCCAGGCCCTCTTCTTGGCTCACAGTCTGTTCTAAGAGCCTTTCCACTGCGCTCCCTGTTTCTAGACTCATCCTTCTCTGAGTCACCATACAGCTACCTAAGAAGCATGTCACTCCTCTACTCCTTATCTCCCCCTTAGCCAGAAAATAATGTATTAATTACCAATCTTGGCATTCCAGACTCCCCATAGCATTGCTTCAACCTACCTAGAAAGCACTGTCTCCTGCTGCTGCCTTTTGTATACAGTGTTCCATATGTGTTCTGAGTCAAATGGACCCACCCTGTTTCCTGCTCTCCCCTGTTTCAATCCTATGCCTTTGTTCTTCACCCCATTCTTGAAATAACTTCTCTTTCTTCATCCCCAAATCAGATATCACCTGTCCCATGAGACCTTCCTGACCCTTCTAGGTGAAACAAATCTATCTCTTCTCAAATTTCTTATAGCACTTTGTCAGGTTCAAAGCAAACAAAAGGACTGTGAAATTTAGGATTGGAGTAGACCATGGTTTACAGCACAGGGATTAGCAGAGTCCCCTTTGCCCCTATCACATTCTATCATGTGTCCTATCATACTTACTTGTGAAAAGGTGTATCAGCATTATGCCTTTAACCCAGATCCTTGCTCAGGGCAGGCAGGCACTTCACAAATGATCCTTGGGTTGAACTGATTGAGAAATTATCTAAATAAAATAGACGTTGGAAAAGTCCAACTCATACTTTATGAAGGGGCCTGATTATACCTGACTCACCTGACAAGAAGTCAGGCAGTTTCTGCTTGAAGAGCCCCAGTCAAGGATTTTATATTTGATCCTAGAAATACTTGCTTAAACTTTGGGCCTGTGGCATCACGCCAGTGTCTCCAGAGAACATCCCTGGCTTCTCAAACTGCTCTCTAACCACGCCTCCCTTCTCTTGTGAGTGTCACAGGGATTCTTTGAACCCAAGTGTACAACCCCATTGATCTCCATTGACTTTCATGTCAGTAGATTTGGGCCAGTGGTCTAGCTGCTCATGATCTTTCAAATATTTTTTTTTATTTTAAATAAATTTATTTAACTTTTTACATTCATTTTCACAAGATTTTGGGTTCCAAAATTTTCTCCCCATTTGTG
>CM053771.1:538113745-538222658 GCA_028658325.1 Potorous gilbertii | reverse complement strand
TCCTATCCTGCCCCCCATTGTTTCTATTCTCTCTTTTGATCCTGTCCTTCCCCAAGAGTATTGACTTCAAATTGCTCCCTCCTTCCATTGCCCTCCCTTCCATCATCCCCCCCCACCCTGCTTATCTCCTTCTCCCTCAATTTCCTGTATTGTATCAAATATTTTTTGATTCTGATGTTAACAAGCACTAGAATGAATATGCAGTAGGAGAGAAACAAGATTGCACGTGAAATTACAGATCTCTTATAGACTCCTTGCTTTGTAAGTATGAAATAATTTAGTATTTAATTTTAGAATCTGTCCACTTGTTGGACCTTTCTGATCCTCTTTCCTTTCTCTTTTCTATCTTCTTAACTCTTCTTTCTTTTTTCCTTGTTTTTCTTTGGCAATCCCTTTGACTCCGCCTCCCCCCTCCAAATGAGAAAAAAGTAAAACAAAATCCTTGTAACAAATATACATAGTCAGGCAAAAAGAATCCCACATTGGCCATGTCCAGAGAGCATGTGTCTCACTCTGCACCCTGTAACCAGCCCCTCTGTCTGGTTCCATGAGGAGTCCTCTGGTATCTTCACAAAGTTGTTATTGTATAAATTATTTTCTGCTTCCTATTCTCTTCACTCCCAGTCACAATCCTCTTTAGATCCCTTCTCTTCTCACCAAGTGTTTGCTTGCTTTCCCAGCATTGTCTCACCTGCAAATCCAACCAGCAACTAGGCCTTTTTCATCTAAGTCATTGATAGAAATCTTTTACAGCACAGGGACCACTGGAATCCCCTTTGCTCCTATTATGTTCAGTCATGTGCCATGTCATACGTACTGGTAAACAGGTATATCAGCATTATGTCCTTAGCCCAGAGCCTTGCCCAAGGCAGGCAGGCACTTAGTGAATGATCCTTGGGTTGGACTGCTTGAGAAATTATCTAAATAAAATTAACATTTCTTTTTTATAATCATAGTTCTACTTCAACTAAAATGAAAGTCTTTGCTTTGAATATTTAAAAATACCTTGGAAAACATTCCATGAGTATATTTCACAAAATTTTATAGCCAAAAAGTCCTTGAGAGGTCATCAATCAGGCCTAGCTTCATTCTAGGAAAGAGAATACCAACGAGTCATTGTCTGTGACATGGAATCCTAGGCTAGTAAAAGCACCAGGAAGAGCGATGCTAGGCTGAAAACTCCTCCTGTGAGCTCAGCTCAGCAGGCCCTAGGCAGTAGTGAAGGTGAAAGTGAGACATCTAAGCAGCAGAGTGATTCTCTCAGGTCTCAGCCATGCCTCACCTCAATTTCCAAATAGTAAGTTTAGTTACCCCTTTTTATAAATTGGACAAATGCCTCGTCATTAACTTTTAAATTTTATTTGACTGCTTATAAGATGTTGGAATTTTGCAAAAGCCAGAGTAGCAGCAGGCAATATAACTGTAATTATTTCTCACCTCCAAACCTTGCTCTTTACCTGCTGTATTATCTAGCAAGAGCCAGAAGGCCATCCAGAGCTGTCCCCATGCCCTGCCTCACTGTGCCCTCTGTCTCCAGAACTTTCTAAAACATGTCAAGGAGGCTTGAGGCTGAGATGGCTAGTGACTACTAGTGCCTTTGCCAGGTATATCTATATCTATATCTATCTATCTATCTATAGATAGATAGAGAGACAGAGATATATGTTCAAAGAGATCAACTGCAGCTAGGATTTATTCTCCATTAATTATAAGAATAGGGCATAGTTACCACTTCCTGTCATTTTCCCAGATCTTACAAGTGTGTATTTGTGTTTCTGTCTGTGGATTTGATTTGTTAAATAATCGAGCAAATGTACCAAGTCAAAGAGAGCATAGGTAGCTATTTGCAGTTGTTTTTTTTCTGATTTCCAGCAGAAATTATTAGTTGTGATATTCACAAAAGTAGACTTTTGGGCCTAAATCTTTGTTTTCTTAAAGAGATGTTTGTGTCTGCAAGCACCCAGGATTTAGAAGAGCCTCAGGGTCCTTGTTACGGCTCTCCCTATGTGTGTGCAGATGTCAGACCCTCTGGGGTTTAGCAGACAGTCTTCATGAGTAACCATGTTAGAACAGCAGCAGCAGCCACGGTAATGATCCCCCTATGACCTACCATCTGCTGAGACGCTCTGCGCTCACCCACCTGACAGACATCCACTCTGATGCCACTTTTATGGAGGGAGGACGGCAGTGAAGCCAGGCATTGCCTCCCCTATGGCGTGGCACTCTGCACACAGGACTCACCCAAGACATTCATCTGATCACTTGAGATGATCTCCAAGGTCCTCATCTGCCCTTTCCAGTCTACAGTGCACCCTGAGGGTCTGGGAGAATGTTGTTTGTACAACCCCTAGCTCCTTCTCCTCACACACGAACAATTCATTCTGGTGACGGGAATCCCATCCAGGGAGTGAAAGGATGAAAGCCTGGCCTCACCCTGGTGCTCAGCAGTGAACTTACCGGGCTGACTACGCCATTGAGGGTGGGCTTTTTTTGGTGGTGGTGGTGATTTAATTAATAAACAGTTCATTTAGATGGCTTATACCTGACACTGTTGTTTGTCTGCTTTTAAATATCAATGACATAGTTATGTGGATATACAAAACTGAGAAAAACCTACATAAGAAAGTTCACTGTAGCTCTATAAAATAGTCTTTTATGCCCGTGATCTGAATGAAAGATCTCACTGGAGTTCCCAGGGGCCAAGTGGTGTCTAAGAGCACTAAGTACATTTGTAAGAAAAGAAAAAAAAATTGATAGGGAAGGAAAGAAGTCAGAGCTGCTTGTGTTTTAGATTCCTTGTAGCTGATCAAAATTATTTAATAATTATGAAGAAGTCTCTGAATTATAATTACTGCCACTGAATTTATTGACTGATATTCCTAACCAAAAAAAAATTCTAATCTCTTTGTAGGTTCACTTTTTGGTATTTATTACAAAATGTTAATTACCTTTCAAGATAGTTGGAAATATCTTTGCCTGTAAACAGTCACACTAAGAAAAAAGACTTGCTTTTCATGACTATCAAATAGTGAGATAAAAAAAATGTAGAACTTTTGATTTTTGGATAAAATGTGTATTAATGGCCCTTTTTATCTTTGTTGTTATCTTAGGGTTAAATCAGATGAAGCTGATGAGTATCAGAGAAAATTTAGAAAACTGAAGTTTGAAAGCAAAATTTCGGAAACACGGTACATGCACATCCTGCTACCTGGGCATTGGAATAAGTGGATTGGGCACTACGTGTTCCCAGGTCTGGCTCTTCTGGGGCTGTGTGTGTGCCCCGCGTGACTGGCCATGGCCCAACGGCTCCCCTGGCGCGTGTGTGTGCCTGGTCCCCACTGTGGTGTCCACCTCTTTGCTACCGAGCAGGGGTGGCAGCGGCAGAGAGCGGCTCCCACGCATGTTGGTGGCTATATTTCTATTTTTTTTTAGACACGCTAGAGAGCTAAAAGAGAAGGAAGACTCTCTGCTGGCTTGTCAACAAATGTGCAAACATTTACAGGAAGAAGTCGCTGTAAAAGAGAGGCTGGAAGAAAACGTGAGGAGAAGAATCAGCCTGTCAGAGAATGAACTGGAAACGACAAAAATCCTTCTGAATCAGGCAAAGGAGGAGGCAGAGACACTGAGAAAAGAAAGGTAAAGAGGAGCCAACGGGGCTCTCCCTGATGAGCTTTCGTGGCAAGGCCTTCCATGGGGGTGAGGGTGGGGGGCACATCCTAGGATCCTACTTCCAACTCTGGGAGGGCCCCCAGGCCCTCTGGTCCAACACTTAGGACTGCATTTATGGTATGCCCCCTATGTGTCAGGCATTGTGCAGAACTTTGGACATAGAAAAAGAGGCAAAAGACTGCCCACAAGGAGTTTATAATCTGATGGAGGAGACAACATGCAAAGAAGTATGTACAAAGCAAGTGACGTGCAGGATAAATCCAATGATTCTTTCCATATCACAGGGCATTAGGGATGCATGAGATCTGGAAAATGGGTCTAAAATTTTTGGCCCTCACTCCATACCAGAGAAAAAGTCTGATTATTATGATATTAAAAGATAAAATATGTTGATATTATACAATACTCTACATCTGTTTTATGCATTTCTGAGTTTCTAAACTTTTTCTGTGTCATCTTCTGACCTTTGTGTGTTATCTGTGGGTTCCACAGAACTCCCCCAAAATTCCCATTTAATTTTTTATGCTAACCCATAATATAGCAAAACCATGATGGGGAATGTCATGTGCAAGGGATAAATGTAGAAAATAAACAGACAGAAGCACTGGAATTAAGAGATATTTCAGGAGTCTGAGTGAGATGGTGAAGGAATGTGCCAGGGTGGGAGCAGTGTCAGAGGAAAGAAGAGGGCTGATTGAAGAGATGGTGCAAAGGCAAAATCCAGAAGATGATGAAATTGAGAAGGAATGATGCAGAGGTGCAATCAACAAGAGATGTTAGGGGTGGGGTGTGTGTGTGTGTGTGTGTGTGTGTGTGTGTGTGTGAGAGAGAGACAGAGAGACAGAGAGAAAGAGAGAGAGACAGAGACAGAGACAGAGACAGACTGAGGAATCAACAGGCTTTGGCAACAGCCCTGGCATATAGGCTGGGAGCCTGAGGCCCTGGTAGGATGGTGATACCATCCAAAGAAGGCAGGAGATGGAGCGGGGGGGAGGGAAAATAACCAATTCAGTTGTAGACATGAGTTTAAGATGTCTCCTGGTCATCCAGTTGGAGATGTGAGACTAGAGGGCAGCAGAAAGATTGGAGGGGAATCATCAGCCTTGGGCTGATAATTAAATCCATGGGAGTCAGTGAGATCAGCAAGCAAAGTAGTCTAGAGGGAGAAGAGGACCCAGGCTCTAGAAAGAGGTCAGGGAGGAAAGCCTTGAGAGCCCGGGGAGATGTGAAGCCTTTCTGCATTAAAGCATCCACCCTTTTCTCTCTGAAGGGCCTCCTTCAGCCCATTTCATCTTATTTTAGACCAAGGTCTAATGAGCTTAGTGATTGATAGGCTGTCAGGTGCTGCAGGGAAGATGCCAGAGGTAGGCAATGAACATCGGTCTAACTCTTTAGGTATGCCTCCTTTTACCTGGAATAAACAGTGTCAGTCATGACTCTCCTTCCACCTTCTGTGAACAGGTTTTCTGAGTTGTTCCAGAAGCTCCCACGCGTCAAAGAAGTGGACACAATAGGGAAGAAAACATGGGCACTTTTTCTCTCTAAATGTGGGAGAAAGAAGCATTTGTGAGGGGAGGAGAGAAGGGTGTGAGTAAATAGAGATATAAATATAGAGAGAATTGTCCTACAACATGTAGCATGGGGGTGTCACTGTGTGGCTCAGAGGGAGGCAGGATGAATATGTTTAGAGATTTCTCTTCTCCCCCTCCCTTTTTACAAAGGAGACTTTAATTCCTGACAGTGGGGGAAGCAGGCAGTTGGGACCGAAACCTGGCCACTCTGCTCTCCTTTGAGACAGGACACAAGGCTACAATGTATCCATTTGCTCGCTTAAATATTAGTCTAGGTCCTAAACTCCAGAGCATGTGAGTTTCAGATTCAAATAACTTTTGATCTGTTTCAGTATTGGGGGGAATGAGGACCCCAGGTTCCATACCTAAGACTTGTCCCCTTTACTGTCAAATCTCAATTCCACAATAAACCTACAAAGTAGGCAACTACGAAACATTTATCCAAATAGAAGGTATGTGTAGAATACATATGAGACAATGCAAGGTGAAGGAGCTTTCCAACCATTGGAAGCCAGATAACTCAGCTGGGAGAGAGGGACTAAGTTGTCACCCAAGGGGAAATTCCCTGAAGTCTCTAATATAGTAAGCTGGGCACAGGGCCATGAAAGAGCCTGCTCAGCACCTGGCACGTCTGCTTCTTCCCAGTCTTGTTCTTCTGTTAGCCAGCAGAAGTGGGGTTGGCCTCTTTCATCTTAAAGCCAGAAGGCCCTGAAAGGACTCCAGGGAGTCAGAAGGGAGCAGAGCTCTCCTCTATCCTGCTCTCGCCAGCTCCACGCTCCGCTCCGCCCAGCGGAGGGGTATTGATGTCTACCAGGAAGAGAGAGTCCCATTGCAATGGTCATGACGACTCGTCACACAAACATTTGGCCAAGAATGAGACCAAGCCTCTTTAATCTTTCCTTGCAACCTCTCCTGGAGATTGGGCAGACTCACCAAGAGAAGCAGGGGAAGGGAGGAGAGGAAATAAGCATCTATTGAGTGCCTACTGTGTGCTAGGCATTGTGCTGAGTGCTTTACAAATGGGAGGGGAGCGCTGTTATCCCCAGTTTTACAGCTGAAAAAGCGGAGGCAGGCAAAGATTAAGTGACTTACCTAGGGATCACACAGCAAGGAAGTATTTGAGACTGCATTTGAACTCAGGCCTTCCTGACTCCAAAGCCAACACTCTATCCACTGCATCATCTGGCTGCCTTGACAGGCAGTGGATACCATTGTAGTAACTCATCCACCCCCCCAGGGTGAGACAGTTACCCCAAACTGTCTTGGTTGGGACTGACTGAACCTCTCGTACATCTTAGAATATAACAAAGTGATAAAAAGATGGATGAAGCAAGAGACACTTTCCTAATGCTGAGTCTGTAATCTGGATTTTCCCAAACTTGTCAACTCTAAAATATTTGCTTATGACATCTAAAAGGTAATCTAAAGGGAGGACAGAGAATGGAGTCTTATTTTGTTGTGGTAGAAAGAATAAAGGGAAGCGAAAGGAAACATTTATTAAGCACCTACTATGTGCCTGGGCACTCCGCTAAGCCTTTGCAATGAGTATCTTATTTGACCCTCACAACCAGCCTGGGAGATGGGCACCCTTAGGACCCTCAGGTTATAGTGGGGAAACTAAAGAAGACGGAAGTTAAGTGACTTGCCCAGGATCACACTGCTAGGAAGTGTGAAAAACAGGTCTTCCTGATGCCTGTCTCAGTTCTCTAACCACTACACCACTTAGCCACCTTTGGTGGGGGAGATTTGAGGAGAGACAAGGACTGGTGTTATGTTCCCAGCTCCTCCTCTGCTCTCAGTAAAATGTACATCATGGCCCAAAAAGCCATTTGAAGCATCCTGATTTGGGGGGCATTCTTCCAAAGGACTCGATCAAAGAAGAATGAGAAGATTTGTAGTATGGTCCCGCAGCATGGTATGCCAGGATTGGAAGCAGAAGATCTGGGTTTGAATCATGGCCCACTGAGTGACTTGGAGTACGTCCCAGCCCCTGTCTTGGCCTCAGTTTCCTCCTCTATAAAATGAGGGCTTTGGACTGGAGGACCTTTAAGATCCCATTGATGTGCCTGCTGAGATGATTGTACACAGTTGAATCTTGTCTCTCCATTAGACCTCCTTGAGGGTAGAGACTTTTTTTTGTCTTCTTTTGTATCCGTAGCACTTAGCACAGGACTTGCCTATTACATCAAAGGTGCTTATCAGTGCTTCTTGACCTGACTTAATCTGATGGATTGGGGGTAGGGAGTTTCAGAAGTTCAGCCCTACCCACTTTGTATGTGACTTGGGTCCACACAATTCTGGTGCCTCAGAAACTGGAAATCTTTAAAAGTCATATTCTCAAGTGTTCACTGAAAAGATCAATTTGTTCCTTATTGAGAAACCTTCTTAGTCTAGAGGAAGAGGTGATTTTTCTTTTGTTCATTCCTCTTTCATTTGAATTTGGCTGCATGACCTTTTTTTTCTCTACCAGAATCTGTCTGTAAAGATGCAACCTAATGGAAATTGTAAATGGGTTGTTTTCTTCTCTGCTTTCCCTTAGTCCCAGAACCTCTTCTCCCACCCTTCCTGACCTAACCATGGAAACCTTTCCTTCCAGTGATCTGCCTTTTCCATAGCCAGACTAGGAGTAAGGTTATTTTCAGACGGAACAAGAAATTGGAATATTAGCAGCTAGAATGGGGAGCGAGATGACATAGTAAAGGGAGTGCTGGACCTGGAGTCAGGAAGATGTGACTGAGTTCATAATCCTGCATCAGATACTAAAAGTCACTTACCTATTTGCTCTGTGCCTCAGTTTCCTCCTCTGTAAACTGAGGATAACAACAGCAGCTCCCTCACAGGGTTATTGATGTGAGGATCCAATGAAATGGTATATTTAGGGATTCTTACAGGACTGTATCAATGAGAGCTATTACTGTTTTTAATTAACAGTGCTCTGGAAGGGACTGGAGCAAAAGCCCAGTTTCTCTTCACCATGGGGAGACCATCACTTTTCCTGCAGCCGAGACCCAGAATCTGATGAGCTCACAGCTAATTGGAAGCACAAAGTGGGATCCTTCCATTTAGAAGCATCCTGTGCTTGGCTCCTGCTTGTGTCAGGTTCCTCTTTCCTGTGCCTTGCTTTTCTGTTATGACATTAGCACATTGGTTTTGGCAACCAAGACATCTTTGGTAACTTTGGGGAGCGCAATTTCCGTGGAATGATCCAATTGGAAGTCAGATTGTAAGGGGTTAAGGGGGTAAGAAGAGAGAAAACATTTGCTTGGCGCAGTCATCATTGAAAACCTGTCATTGTCTACTTGTGCCTGCCATAGATACAGTCTTTTGGGTCCCCTTGGATTCTACACAGATTATGGGGTTAAAAAGATGAACTTTAAATTAATTATAGTAAACATGGAGTAGCAGAAATATAACATATATACTATAGTAGAAATAAAGTACAAATATAATGGAATAGCAGCTGCACTGTAAGAAATAATGAAAATAAAAACTCATAGAAGGATAGGAAGATTTAAATTAAACAGTGCAAAGGGAAGTAAACAACCAGGAGAACAATATGCTCAATAAATACAACCACATACATGGAAACAGTAACAGTGAAGTAATAGAAACAACGCTGCTCTCACGGTGGCATGCCTGTCATTCCTATCTGTGGAGGGAGGCTGAAGCTGGGGAAGTGCTTGAGCTCAGGAGTTCTAAGAAGCAGGAAGGCTAAACCAGCTGATTAGGTGCCTATACTAAGCCTGACACCAATTTAGTGAGGAGCCCCCAGGCTGTCCGAGGAGGAATATTGCAGCCCAGACTGGAAATGCTGCAGGTTAGGACTTCAGCAGGAGCACTGGGCCCTAGCCTGGGAGGGATTGAGAGGCCTATTCACTGAATGGGTATTGCCTCCCTCAAAGTGAGAACCTGGAAAGACCTTAGCTTAAAAGGGCCAAGGGCTCCCACTGCATCCTGGGCCATCTCTAGTTGTCCTGATGAATATCTGGCCGCTGGCCCCAGAAGGCTGGTGACCTTGCACAGCCCTCCCTCACGCAAAACAAAATCAGCTGCAAGTCGTCATCCATTCCCTGATGTCACTTAGAGAATAAAGGACAAACACAACAGCTGTGGTGAAATTGTAATGACCACATTTGTCTCCAGCAATGATGTAGGAGAAGGGACATATTGATAGTACCTTATTTCTTCAAAGAAGGGAGAGAGCGTTGCAATGGGGAACAATCCTTATATATTTTGTCATTCTCTAATGCATTGGTTAGTTTTGCTGAACTGTCCTCCAACCCCTTTTATTTTTTGTTATAAGGGATGGCTATTTGGGGAGGGGAAGGAGATGAATATATTTGGAAAATGAAGTCAATATAAAACCAGTTATATAAACATTAAGTGCCTTCTATGTGCCAGAGATTGCACTAAGTAAACACTGGGGATACAAATATAAAAAGGAAGACAGTGGTGGGGGAAAAAAAGGCAGTCTCTGCCCCCTAGAAGCTTATAATCTAACAGGGGAAGTTAACACACCAAAGGAAGATGAGAAGGTGGCACTCTGGAAAAGGCATACCCTGATGAAGGATGCAGCTGTCTGGGGAGCCTCTTTAAATGGAGGCTTGGGAGGAGTTCTTTCCTCCTTCTACTCCGTGACTGTGCATGAGTACCAAGACTGATGCAGTCCTACAGGGTGATTAGTTTCCTTATGCTGAGGGGTCATGCTTGGGGACATGATCATGATGGAGTCCAGTATACAGGGCCCTCTTTCAGGACTGGGTGGCTTTGGGCCCAGAATTGCTCCATGTGCTCTTGTGCTTTGGTTCAGCTGTTTTCCTGACATCATCTTATGATGCATTCTGTTTCCTGATACAAGATTTGACTTAGGCCTGAGCTGTGGGATTGCTAATGTGGTAGTAATATTGCCAGTGATTGTGGAAAAAAAAAAACCTTCTTGAATCTCTTCTGTTTGCCATAGAGTTGTTGTTTTCCTTACATGTTCATCTATGAATGCTCTAGATGATACATAACTTCACTGAGTTTTAGACCAAAAACATTTTTCATGCTTGTTTTCCCCCTATTATTTTTGTTGCTTTATTAGACAATACAATATGGTAAGCCATAAGCACAAATAGGCCCGGAAAAATGTCGTTTGTTTTTGGGGTACAGTATTTGTAAATTTCTGTTACTTTAGCTAAAATGGCACTTGGTGGCCGGAGTACAGTAATGGCCAACTGAAGGAAGAGCAGACAGATGTCCTTATATGAGCTTGACACGTTATCTGGGATTGTTTCATGCTCAATTTGTACTTTGTCGGGTTTGTGATTTTCAGAGAGCTAATGCTGCTTTCACATCAGAATAGACTTGAGCAGCTGCAGGAAAGCATCAGACAGAAGATGCTGAGTGATGACAACTGGAGAGAGAAGGTAATGATGATAGCAACCAGAACCGTGACCCTCCTCAGCAGCTCGTGCTTTGTTTATTTTCCTGACTTCTGTTCATTTGCCAGGAAGATGTATCCTTTGCCAAATTGCATTGTGCCTACTAACTCTTTGGATACCTTCCTGAAATTCACTAGTCCAAATATTTATCTTTTCTAAAATTTTAGGAAATGTAATAGGAAAACATTATGATCAGAAAAGCCTCTGAATCACTGAAGAGAGAATATATTATGTGATTCTCTGCAAACACATAGTTTTTTATTATGAAATAAAAAGCATTTTATTTGGGTCTCATAAAATAGAAGTTAGACTCAGCCATGGGCCATATTCTGTAACTGAAAGCAGTTTATGTTAAAATTGGAAAAAAGTACTTTTTATTTGAAAATATCTCAGAATCTGAAAAGAGGGAAGGATGATACAAATGGTACCTTGGAGAGAAGCTTACAATAAATTTTGAAAAGTCAACTACATTTAAAAAAAATCTTAGTGGTGAATGTCAGGCATTTATTCTAATATAATAAAAGTGAAGAAAGATTAACTTTCAGATTCTTATATGGAAAATGTTTCTTACAGCATACAAATCATTTATGAAATACTTCAATAATTCTTCTCTTTCTAATAACTTGTATAAAATTCATTATCAGTTTCACTTTGCCTACTAAATTTTATGTATTTGCTGAATACTTTCCACTCACACCAACATTTACTAGAATCTACTTGGCACCAACTATATGTCATTATCATTTAACTTAGACTTTACATAAAGAAACGAGAACACTAATAAACTCCTATTAGAAATATATATGTGCACATTGCTTTCAACAATACGTATTCTACTTATGTAAATAAATTATAGTAATTACATCAGGTAACTCTTGAGTCATGGTTCTCAGCATGTAGCATCTTACCTAAGTTAGTCTATACCTACACCTATTCTTTCCTCCACTGCTAGTAAATAAAACAAGGCTTTGGTCTATATTAACAATTGTTTTCACTCTTTATTGTGAAGTGACAAGGTGAATGATGTTTCATTCAGAATAGTCACTTTAGCACCCTTCGCTATATGAGAAATTGGAAGGCTGGGACCCTGACTGATCTGAACTTCAAATTGTGAAATGCCTAATAAATACTTGTTGAATTAAACTGACCTTGAGAAGAAGTATTTTGTCATGATGATTTTGTTCATGCATAGGGATGCCTATTGACTTCTTCGATAGTCCCCATACCCCGTTTTATTTCCTAGAAGCATAACCACTCTCAGGCTAATTAGAATGGCTGTCCTCTACATATTCCCCTCTCCATATCTTTGCCAGTCCAAGTCTGGCAGTTAGAAGACTGGACACAGGGGAGAGGACAGAAGGAAGAAGGGAATTCATCCAAGAACTCTCATCTTTCTATTCTTCAGATTCCCTTTCTCTGTTTCTTTAACTCTTAGTTAATAGTAGCATAGTGATGATCAGAATGTTTAGCAGTGTGCTGGACTGTCTGTTTTGGTGGAGAAGTATGACCTCCAGCTGTTGTTTCACAGCTCAACATATTTTTTACAGTTGGTTTTCATTTTTAAAAATTATTTTGGAAATGTCCATCTCCTTGCCTTCAAGCTTATAGAACCATCTCTTTCATACTTGGTCTAGTATTATCCATATGTCGGCACTGCGTGAATGTGTGTTCTAAGGGTAATTAGATAAATTGGCAACTGCAAATTGAATTTTCCTAACATTACCATCAACTCTAGAACCTTTCCAATCTTTTATTTACATTGTGAAGGCACATTGGCAATTATCTAGATTAAAGGTGGCAAGTAACTTTACTATGGGTCATGGGTCATGGCTCTTGATTAGTTGATCAACATTTAGATTGATAAATCAGACTAAAACCTAGACCACTAGACCTGAGCAACAATAATGTTATCCCTGGAAATATTACTCTAAGGACTCTGAAATCTTTCCTAAGAAAGAGAAGTAGCTGTTAATATAACATTGCCATCTATTTCCTATTTCATAACAATAAAGTATATAATATAGGTTCTCTCTTTCAGCATTTTTTTCCTCACCATTTAGAAAATGACCCAAAAGTACATCTCTGAAACAAACTTTTTCCATTCTAACTCTTTTTACACACGGCTCCCACTGACTTTATTTTTAAAAATAGTTCCTTATTTTTACTTTTCAGTGAATAGTTTCCTCTGTGCAGCCTAAGAAGGGTAGGGTTCAGAGAAGCAACACATATGCCCTCCATATTATATGGTAAATACTTAATCCCTGGTTAGTGCTTCATCATTGCTCATTCCTATAATCCTCACCCCAGCCCTTTTTATGTTTCTCTTCACACCTATGTTTGCACTTCAGAGGTTTGCGACAGCTTTGGCCTTTTCATCAGGAATCCTGAGGAGTCCTCTATTTCATTAATATTTCTCTTGTGAGTTATTCCTGGCTATAAACCTGTACCTTTGACCTTCTAGAATATTCTGCTCCAAGCTCTCCGCTTCTTCATAGAAGTGACTACTAAAATGATGGTTGATCCTAACTGTGGCTTCTCTATACTTGGATTCTTTCTTTCTGATTGCTTGCAGTATTTTTTTCTTTGACCTGGAAACTGCAAATTTTGACTGCAGTGATCCTGGGAATTTTTATTTTGGGTTTTTTTTTCAGGATGTGACTGGTGGATTCTTTCTGTTTTCCCTTTAGCCTCTAGTTTTAAGAGACCTTGGCCAGTTTTCTTTCTTTAAGATTTTTTGAAATAGGATTTCTATACTCTTGTTTTGGTCTGGCATCTGCTAGTCCAATGGTTACTAAAATTTTTTCTCCTCAATCTGTTTTTTCAGATCATTCGTTTTCTTACCCTGAAATAACCTTACATTTTCTTCTATTTTTCAGCCTTTTGATTTTGTTTGAATATTTCTTGTTTTCTTGTGCTTCTACATGATCCATGCAGATTTTCAGGGAGTCTGTTACTTGGTCAAGTTTTGTGTTTCTTGTGCCAAGCTGTTAATTTCTTTCCAGTTTCTTCTTCCATAGCTCTTATTCTTTTCCATTTTTTCTTATTCTCATTCTATTTCTAAAACCATTTTTAACTCTTTTAACTCTTCCTTCATTTCTTCCAGGAATGCTAATCTGGAGTTTATCTCTAAGCTGTGTTCTTCTCTGACGCTTTACTTGTGGGTGTTCTGGAGTCATTCTCTTCTGTAATTGAATCCTGAGCATCCCCGTCATCACACTAGCTCATGATGGGCTTCTTTGTTTCCTCATTCTTTCAGCCTCTGACTTTGGTCTTGATATGAGGGCTTGGCTCTGTGCAATTCTAGAAGGAAGGTCTGGGTCGGTCCTGATGCTGCTTTCTTGGAATATTGAGTGTCATGCTATTCTAGGATCTCAGGAACAGCCTACAGACCCGAGAGCTTTCAGTGCTGCCAGAGGTGTAATCCACTGCAAAGTCCAGGTCTGAGCCCTGCAGGTTCTTGCCCTGGCTCTGGGTCTGTGCAAGCATTGATGCTGCTGGACTCTGCCCCTATCAGCCATCTAGCAGAATACGTACTTCCTCTTTAGTCCAAAGATCCTGCGTTGGTTATTCCTGTCAAATTCCATAACATTGACTTCCTTTTCACTTTTCACTGTTCAATAGGCAATGAAATTTGTATAAATGATATTTCTATAAATAGTTTCCATGTCCTTGTTTGGCTCTGAAAATGAGCATATATGTATGTGTATGTGTGCTGAACTCTACTTTCCAGCTTGAATCTGAACTCAATAAAGAGCGGATCCGACACCATGCTGAGTGTCAGGAGCAAGTTTTGCGGCTGAAGGAAGAAGCTAAACTGGAACTTACCATTGAAAAAGAGAAACACCAAGAAGTAATAAAACAATATCAGAAAGAGCAGGAGAAGATTCAGAAGAAGGTTAGTAGCATGGAGACTGGGCATTGGCTAGGAAGAGGGGAAGGGCAAAGGGCAGGCTACCTCTTTCCTGCCTTCGGGGCTCAGCACTTGGTGCCTAGGCTCAGTAGCTAAGCTCTACTCAAGTACAGAAATAAGAGAAGGGTAGAATGGTAGAGGGATGACCATCACCCCCTGACCTTGAGGGCTGACTTTGCACTGAATGAGGGCATTCCCAAAGGGAAGAAGAGTCTAGGAGTCAAACCTGGAATAACTGCGGAGGGAGGGTTAGCATAAGTGCATCAGTGAGGCCTGCAACCTCAAGCAAATTGTGATGGTGACATTTAACTCAGTTATCCATCCATGCCAGTGACAAATACTGATGCATGAATTGATTAGGGCCAGAACAATATCTGTCCGGTCCAACTTTTGCCAGATGCCTGATCATGCCTATTGTGATCAATAGATGATGTGAGCACAATTGAAAGTTGATTTACTTATAAGTTATTAATAGTGCATCAATTTTTTAAAAAAGATCAAGATCAGCTACAATAATTTAGAGAATTTTCTTAAAGACTAAATGAGTTTTTGCTCAACAACACTTTACTGTGTAAAATTGAAACCTATAGAAAGAAACTGTAGTTTGTTTTTTATACAGTTAACATAGTTTAGTGAATGAGTTTGTCTAAACCTGTCATAAGAGTATAAATAAACAATCTGTTGTCATCCAGCATCTGTGGCCTGCATACTAACAGTGCTTTACCTTCTAGATGACTGACTTAATAGCAAATGCTACCAGCGATCTAAAGATGGAAGTTGCCACTCTAGAGAGAAAGCTCCAGGAAACCCAGATGAAACTTACTGAGAAAATGGCATCCAAAGAAGAGGAGATCCAGAGTCTTAAGGCCTTGGTCACAGAATCTGAATCTCGCTTGAGGAAGGAGATGGACAACTGCGATTCCATTTCCAAAGATTTACGGAAGGAGATGAAGCAGAAAGCAGAGGAATTAGAAAAAGTCACTGAGGAGCAGACCCACCTCATGCAGCAGCTTAATCAGGTCCAGGAGGAGGTAAGAGCGAGAGAGAGACTGGGATGGGAGACGTACCAGGGAAGAGCTGCGGGCATTGGCAGAGGAGGCCCAGGTTCAGACCTCAGCACTGCCTCTGACTCCAGCCATGGCACCTGGAATGGGTCGTTTGGAAGGCATGTGTTTAGAGAATCTCTTAGTTGAATCTTATCAGCTAAAATGCTGGGATGAACAATTTTGACTTTTTTACCCAATAACGTATTGACAATTAGATTTCTGCCAAAGGATTGTTTGGGATGATGATGATCCTTTCCTTTCAAAAACCTTTAACAGTAAGCGCTTGATGTGATTTTCCTTTAGTAATGAGCCTTTTGGTCGCCCTAGGTTGTTAAGGAATTTGCTTTTGGATTAGGCTTCTTGCCTTGGTTTTTATCATTCTGGTCTGACTGAATCATTTTTAAAAGGTCTGTTCTCTTACAATGTAAATTTCTCATGATCCTGGATTTTCTAGGACGTTCAGAAATACTGGCTGATTACTAAACACTTTAATCATGAAGACTATTGTATTTGGAAAATTTGGTCACATTAAAAGGGCTGTGAGCTACAAAGAAAGGTGAATGCAGAGAGGATGGAAGAAAACTGAATGTCAGTTGGATGTAAAATGTTTTCTCGAGTATGCTGGGACTTAGAGGGATGCTCTCAGTAATTACAGTATGAGGCAGTTAAGAAGAGACAAAAATGAAAGAAAATGCGTCTGTCTTCAGATTATTGGGCAAAGTAAATAAAAAGGCAGCCACAGACATGGAGGGACAGCTGAAAATAATTTAAGCTGATTAAAGGAACGGGGGCAGCTATGGTGGTTGAGACAATGCTGGGCTGAGCATCAGAGGCCTGCTTTCTAGTTCAAACCCTCCTCTCAACAGGTCACTTCATCTTGGTGGGCCTCATTTCCTCATCTGTTAAGTGAGGCCCCAATACTCTCTCACCATGGCATTGTGAGGCTCAGGTGAGCTTCGCCCGTGTGAGGGAATGAGGAAGAGTGAAGCAGTGGAGCCCAGGAGATGAAGGTGCCAAAGGCATCAGCTGAGGGCACAGGGGATGGGGACAGAGCAGCAGCAGCATCTGACCTCTGGGAATGTGGATGAACCCAGCTCCGAATTGGTTCGTCCATCCTTCGGACAAGGGCCTAGTGAGGAACAGCTCTCAGCTGTGCACAGGGGAGCAAAGAGGAAGGAGGGCAGAGTGGGCTGGCAACGAGCAAGAAGGGATGGGACTCAGGGCAGATCTGTACAGAGATAGGCTGTGGAGAAAGTAGAGCAAGCAGACACAGAGGCTTTGTCTGTGTTTGCTTTTCATAAGGGTTACCAGAGAAGACAGGAAAAGAGGTCCTGGATGGACTCTGGGTGAAGACAGGCCGGCCAGGGGACCCCACCAAGGAGGATTCTTTATGAAGATTCACTTCATAAATTCTGAAGCAATAGAAAGAGGAGAGGTGAGCTGGGTTTTGGGATGTATTCATGGTCCCAGTCAAATGGCCCTTGAATTGGGGTTGGGACTGGAAGAAGAGGCATAAGCATGAACCAGCACTAATACCAGGGGAGGGTGGGGATGACTGCACCAGCTGCTTTTCATCAAAAGGTAGAGAAAGTTTCTGGTAGGTTTAGGGAACAGCTGAGCTCTAAAGGTGCCTCAGGAAGTGGTCTTGGAATAGTAATGGGTAAGCAGGAAATGAATCTCAAAGGTGAAGGACGCAGCATTCCTCAGGCCAGAGAAGGCTGCCTGTAATCTCCAAGAAGAAAGTCAATATCTATCAACTTCGTAAGAGTGTGTCACAATAAAAGGACAGGCCACGGAACCCCCGACCTGCACGTGTCAGCCCCAAGGAGTGCCAAGAGACGGGGGGAAACTCAAGGAAGTGGAGGGAAATACTGAAGGTGAAGGGGGAAAAAAGCAAAGGAAAAGAGGCCCCATTATGAGAAAGAACATGAGGAAGACCGAAAAGATGTCCATGACTCTTGTGAGATTCCTTCCAGGGAAGGGAGCCAGGAGATAAATGAGAGAAGTGAATCAGGGGAGAAACTGAGAGAGCAGGGTGAGGCTTCTGTATTCAGAGCTCAAGGCCTCTCGTACACAAGTTGCTCTCTCTTGAGCTAGCGTTACCTCTGGATGAAGGGAAGGAGAGGCAGCTCTAAGGAAGTTGTACAGGACTAATAAATGAACAGCAAAGAAAGATTAAATAGGGAATGACTTAAGGATACAGCAACAGTAGCCAGCTGAAGAAAAATCGGCAGAAGTCTGAATATGCAGATATACACACGTATCTACATATACATATATGTGTGTTTATTTATGTGCATGTCTTATAGAAGAAAAGGAAAATACAATAACATCCTGGAAGAACACCTGACATTTATCTAGGTTTCAGGCTAAGAGTGGTCAAGCACCATATTGTAGTTAATAGAGACCCAACTGCTCTAGGAGTTAAGAAGCACTGGGTTCCAGTTTGGCTGCTGGCCCATCCTGGTTGTGTGACCCTGGGCAAGTTACCACCCTTCAGTGCTCCAGGCAGCTCTCTCAAGGTGCAGAGAAGTTGCCAATTACTGTTGGCAGAAGGGGTTTCCTTATTAGGAATCCCCTAGGCCAGTGAAATGAAAAGTTCACTTCTATCCTATCCCAAATGGCTTTACCTGGACTATTTCACTGGGTTCTATTAGGTAAGGACTGTTAATATCTCTGTTACAGTGGAGAACACCAAGGCCAAGATGGCTTATGGAGCTTGCCCAGAATCACATGGGGCAGGATTCAAACCTTTGGCTTCCTAACTGCAAATCCAGTGCATTTGACCATGAAAAGACTAGTATAGAGAAGACTGAATAATAAGGCCTGAGCAACCTATGAAAGACACCAAAAGAGTCAGCAGAGCAGATGGGGAAGGTGAAGGACAGCAATGAAGTTACATATAAGCCACAGAGGTTTGTGCTTCTCAGTCAGGATTTGATAAAGTAGAGGATGAGAACATTAAAGATATGTTTGTGGTTACAGGACATGGAAGACATAGGGCAAGCCAGAAATGAAATGCCAAAGGTTCAAGGCAAGATTGTTTTGGGTCAGGACATGCCAACCACACCTAAGAAAAAGGGTCATGGAGTAGACACCAGAGAACTTGAATCCATCCTCGCAAAGAACTTGGAAAGCACTTGGCCAAGATTATAGGAAGATGAGTGCACCATTATGGCTCCAGAGAATGAGCTTATAGAGCCTCATTAAAGAGCAGGGGGAAAAGACGAACAAAGAACCTATGGCCTTGGGAAGAAAAACTCAGTGAGGTAGTAGAAATGTTGATGTCTCTAAATGTGTAAAAGTCAGGAGAACAACTAGCCAGAAGTACCAAATCACAGGAGCTCTGTGGTTATGAGACTATTGCTGGGGATTGTCATGGAGGGGCAAGGGAGGATGGAGCTGCTTACTCCAGACATCTTCACGTAGGGCTGATGGGACCTCAAGGAAAGTGGCAGATTTGAAGCACTTGGGCATCCTTGGTCTTGGACTTCTACCTGGGAGGGGAGGCCAGAGAAACTGGAACAACATAAAATGCAGGATTTTTGTGTCTTCAATGTGTCTATGTCTTTATGACAAAGACAATAAAATGTGCGCTCCTTGAGGGCAGAGACTTTTGTTCGGGGAAGGGTTACTTACTTTTTGGGTTTTGTCCTGGTCTGAGCTGCTCACACCATTGGGAAAAATAGCCTCTGAGACGATATGGTTCCATGTTTGTATTCTGCCTTGAGTCTAGTTTCACAGGACCCATCAGCTGAGCCCCTGGTCTTTCTAAAGCATGGAATCCAACCAGATTCCCAAGAGTTTTCTCCTCCCATCCTCCATCAGCTTCCTCCTTTCTGTCTTCCCCAACACTGAATCACAGTTTTTGTTGCTTTTTCACTGTCAGTGAGCTATGTTGTGGTTGTGATTAGCCTGACCAAGTAGAGAAGCAAGATGATGCAGTGTTGAGCACTATGACTGGAATCAGAGGACCTGGTTCAAGTTATGAAGCTCCCACTAACCACCCATTTGTCCTTGGAAAAGTAATTTCATCTCTTCGGATCTCAGTTTCCTCATCTGTAAAATAAGGAGATTGGACTACATGATCCCTAAGGCGCCACCCAGCTCCTGTAGTTCCATGAGATTATTTAAACCCATACAAGTCTCTCTCTAGTGCAGCATCTAAGTGTTCAGTTGTAAGGGCCTGTAAGAATCCCACCCTCATTATTGTAAAACCCATTTCCTCTATGATGCCTCAACCTTTTCTAGAGGATCAGCTCTGTCCAGCCCTGTTTCCTAGCACCTTCTATACTGTCTATCTTTCCAACTGTCCCAGGTGGACCACTTCTTCCATGATTGGCCCAGGGGGCTCTGAATAAGGAGGAAGTTGGAGGGAGGCTACATAACTTCTCAGTGGCATCGGCCTGGGGATGCTTCTCCGAAGGTCATTCTGTGAACCTTTGGAATGGTAAATATGGATGCTCTTTATGCTCTGAGTAGTATAGCATGTTATAATGAGATTTTTAATCTGCAAGGTTTTGATTAATTATCACCATAGACCCTTTCTGTTTGACAAAGCTGAGTTTTTGTGATCCCCGTTTTGTAGAAGAAGAAAACCAGATGTGACTGTTGGAAGGACTTTCACACATTCTCTTGGTGCCTGTCAGTGACAGAGACAAGAATAAAACTAGGGGATCTCCACTCCTGGCCCTGCCATGAGTTCAGGCCATCCCGATTGTAAGAATGCATTGAGGCTAACAAACTGGAGGATGTCTTTCCTGGCTTAGCCCTCCAAGTTCACTTACTACAGATGCTTCCCACCACGAATGAGATTCTTACCTTCAGAATGATAAAGTTGCTCAGCTAGCTATTTCTCTTTTCTCACCTCATTTTTTAAAATTGAAAATAACTCAGCTTTCTACAGGAAAAAAAGAAAAAAACATCTGTAGTGAGTATGGAAAGTTGGCTATTTTTTAACATAAAAAATGTTGGACAGATGGAAAAATCCTTTATTTTCCTTTTGACATTTATCTATAATTTTTCTTCTGTATAATTGTTATAACTTTTCTGGTTAGAGTAAAATTAAGTTACGTTTAAATGTGTCCAACATGGTCCTCATTTTAAATGTAGACCCAGAGCTAGTTCTTTCCAAAACACCCTGGAGGTATTGGGGGCCATCAAAAGCAGGGACGCTTCTCAACTCCCCTTGCCTTGGGTTTATGGATTAACAGTGATTCCAGGGGGTATTGGATTACAATAAAAGCTTTTTTTGGGGGGAAAAATTACCTTGTGGCCTGGAAATTAAATTCAGTTTATGGTTGCAAACATTTCCCAAGTTCTTAACCTTTTTTTTTTTTAACATCTTGGAGCTTTTTGGCAGTCTGGTGACGTCTGTAAATCCTTTTTCAGAATCATGTTTATAAATGTATAAAATCCATAGGATTACAGAGGAAACCAATCATATTGAAACATAATCATCAAAATGTGGTCTTCGTTTTTCATTCGTTGTTGTTGTTTTATGGACCCCTGGTTAAGAGCCACGGCCTTAGAGATGTATTTGGAGAAGCAGAATAGCGTGGCAATACATGGACTGGCTTTGCAGATGGGGAGAATAATATGAATTTCCTATGAAAAGAAAGTCTCTCATTTTGTTCTCTGTCTATTATTGAAATCCACTGGAAAATTCTGATCATAATATCTAGGATGACCCAAGTCAAGCTGCTTAACCTGTCTCTGTCTTGGACTGTGCCATTACGAGTTGCAGATCAGGCTGAGTGAGGGGATTTCCTTCTAGCAATGAAGTCACAAGCTCAGAACCACAACGATAAAAGATAAACACATATCAAAATCTTTTGTTTCTTTGAAGAGTAACCAATGTCTCTATCATTTTAAGCATTTATGTTTTCAAATTACCCAAGATTATAACGATCAGAAATGAATCTAATGCTTATCTTTGATTTTGATTTCTAATTTGGATGAGCTTGTCTTTTACTAAGCTAAATTTATCACAAGTTGTTTTGATTTTTTTTAAGATCCTAAATGCAATAAAGAATTTGGATAGTGTCATTCTCACTTTTTTACGCTGTTAATGTCATAAGTTACTTGAACATGGTCTGACTCATTCTCATTCTACACTGTCCATTCAAGTAACATTTTCAGAAATGACTCTGGCAGTTTTAAAGACCAGATTATCTCCTTGCCTGGGAAGATAAGAAATTTAATGTGAGGAGAAGCTAATTCTCTCTTGCTTGTCACAAGTTGAGCCCAGCGTACAGAAACCATAGTCATCAAGTCCTGCTGTCCCATTGCTGAGCTCAACCCCAGCCCTGAGTTCCCACTAGTTTGAGCCTAAAATATTCCTCTTCCTATTGCTTTTCAAGACAGGATGAGCTATAACCCTAGAGCCTTCCTGTGAGCACAACTAAATTACAGTCTCCAATTTTTAGAAGAAATGAAGGCAGAGCTCCCGAAGGAATTTTTATCTGCTTTCACCCCAGCAGTGAGAGATTGGAATAGAAATGCATGTAACCAGCTTTCTCAGCCCTTCCATCTTCAACTCAGAGGGACCTCCTGGTTCCAAGAAAGAATAGAAGTAGAACAAATTATTTTACCCTGAAAACTAATACCCTAAAGAATGAGTTTGCAGAGCAGTGGGCCTTCTTCCTAGGATGGCTAGTCCCCACCATCCTAGTTTGACTCAGTCGTGTTGGCAGCGAAGGCCAAGCTTGGTTGCTGGAGCTCTGTAGAGACAGAACTTCTGATTCTCTCAGCCTTTTCAGTTTAATCTGAACTGGAATTACTCCAGTGCTCTGTTCTGCATGAGTTTCTGCATAGTTCCATTACTTCCTTTTGAGATTTGACTTTCTGTCAATTAAGTAAATTTGACATTTTCTTTAATGAGAGCCCTTATCAACACATTAACCTTTACTTCATTTGGCAAGATCATTCCACTTACTCTTTTTGTCATTGATTTACTGCCCTCCCTCCCCCCCACCTGCTGCTTTCAAATTTCTTTGCATGTTAAAATGAAATGAACCATCTTAAGAGACTTTTTATCTCCATTCTACTTAGTCACTTGGGTCGAATCATATTGAGTATTGGGCCAGGATTTCCTAGATATTATGATCAGAATTTTCCAGGAAACTTAAATGGTAGACAAAGAACAAAATGAGAGACTTTCTTTTCATAGGAAGCTCATATTATTCTATTTGAGAAAGTGTAAACAGAACCATATGAATATTTTAGAATGTTTCTTATTACTGTAGTGTAATGTTATCTTGCATGCTTTATCTATTAATGAAATATTAAATTCAAGTATTTTCGACATGGTTTTCAGGGGTTGAGAAGGAAGGGAGGGAACCAGCTGAAAAGTTCAGTCTTAGAAGGACTCTTAGAAACCACATAGTCCAAGTCCTGAAACAAAAATTCTGCCATCCACACTCTGAGAGGTGGTCATCCAGTCTTCCCTCCTAGACCTCCAGAGATAGTCACCCATTCAAATCATTCTTTGAATGAATCAAATCATCCTTCACATGATAGCCCTTAGTTCAGTTACCCGAGAACACCAGTCACATCATCTGATGTCTCCATCTGATGTCTCTAAGATCCTTCAACTTATTGTGATCACATGACACAGTTTTGAGTCCCACCACCATCATGGTCATCATTATTCTTTTCTAATGGTGCTGAAACCTCCTGTGTTGGGAGCAAAGAAAGCCCAACACCCATGAGGTCCCCATGTAGGAGGTTCCCAGGAAGGGGCTCAATGAATCAGATTGAGGGTGGAATCATATTTCTAGAATTGGAAGGGACCTTCAGGGTCATTTGTTCTAATGCCCTCATTATGAATATGAGGAAAGTAAGGCCCAGACAACCAAGCTGGCATCTGGATGACTACAAACCACTGCTGGCAGTAGTACTCTAATAGCTTTCCTCCATATTTTATTAACATCCTTCTTAAAATGTGGTACCCAGGAAGGACTACAATGTTCCCAATGTGATCAGATCAAAGCAGAGGAGAACAGGCCTCTGCCTGCCCTCTCTGTCACGGGAGCCTAAGAATTCAGAATCTTTTTTTAACCGCCATATTACTCAGTTAATTCACGGAGAATTTAGTCCGCTAAAACCCTGAGGTCTTTTCATCTCAGTTGTTGTTTAGCCAACAACTAACTCCCTCTCCCATGTGATATTTGTACAATTGGGTTTTTTGTATGCAACTGAAGAGTTCACATTTCTCCCTTTTAAAGGTCAACATCATTCACTTTCTACTTGAGAAATTGTTTTAAATCTTGATGCTGTCATACAATGTATTGGCTCTCCTGCCTCACATTGCATCATCTATAAACTTGATAAGTCAAGTCAACAAACATTTATTTTAGAGCCTTCTGTGTACCAGGGATGATGCTAAGTGCTAGGAATACAAAAGGAGGAAAAAACTCTTTCTGATAACACAAAGAGCTCCTGGTCTAAGGGTAGGACAACATGCCAACTATGTACAAACAAGATATAGAAAGAATAGAGTAGAAATCATCTTAGAGGAAAGGCAATGCTAGGTGAAAGGGATCTAGAAGGAATTCTTGTATAAGGTAGGATTTTAGCTGAGACTTGAAGAAAACAAGGAAGTCGAGAGATAGCAATGAGGAGGGAGAACATTCTAACCCTGGGGGACAGCCAGTGAAAATGCTCTAAGTCAAGGGATGGAGTGTCTTGTTGAAGGAACGACTAGGAGGTCAGTGTCATTGAATCACAGAGTATGTGTGATGTAATATGGTGTGAGAAGATGGAGAGGTAGGAAGGGACCAGGCTATGGAGGACTTTAAATAAAAGTCAGTGGATTTTATATTTGAAGCTGGAGGTAATAAGAAGCCAATGGAGTTTATTAATAGGGAAATGACATTATCAAACCTGTTCTTTAGAAGAGGAATTTGCCAGATGAGTGGAGGATAGACTGGAGTGGAGAGAGACTGGAGGCAGTTTGTGAAAGCATGAGAATTACGTCTATGCCTTCATCTAAGTCATTTATAAAAATGTCAAACAGCAGGGCCAAGGATAGATCCCCAAGACATTCCTCTAGAAACTTCCTTCCCAGTTGACATTGACCCATTAATAAATGCTTTCTGAGTTCATTCATTCAACCATTTCCAAACTCATCTCATTATACTTTTCTAGTTTGTCTTCATCTTTTCCACTACAATTGCATGAATGACTTTATGAATTGCTCGATGAACATGTAGATAAACTTTATTCACAACATGCCCCTGATGTACCAATCTAGTAACCCTATTAATTAGAAAAAGGAAATAAGGTTAGTCTAGCATGACTTCTTGATGAAACCATTATGGATTTCTTTGATCGCTCCCTCCTTTTCTTGACATTTGCTAACCATCCCTTTAAGAGTATCATGTAGAATTTTGCCAGGAATCAGTCAACCTCATTGGTGTATAGTTTAAAGAATCTCTTCTCTTCACTTTTTGTTAATCAGGACACCATTAGTGCTTTTCCAGATTTGTAATATTTCTTCTGTAACTCATAACCTTTAAAAAATTAATAACCATGGCTCAGCAATCACATCTCTCAGTCCTTTTAGCCTCATTAGATGTCATCCATTGATTGAACTTAAGGGCAGCTAATTTTGTTCCCTACTATCTTCCTATCTTTGGTATCAACTCCCTATTTTTTATTCAGTTTTCTCCAGTCCAAAGATCTTTCTCCTTGGAAGAGAAAACGGGAGCAAAATTAGAACAAGCAGTTCTCATTGTCCCAGTCACCCCAAGTATTGCACCTCTCCTCTGGTATAACTGGAAAAAAGTTTTTCCATTATCCTTGGCTTTCCTTGGAAACCTCCACAAATGCTAAATTTGAGTCCTCTGAATACTCTTCATACAGGACTATTACAAGCTCTTAATTCATCTCATTTATTAAGCACCAACCAAATGATAGGCATCACATCATATTCTGGGAGTGTTGGTGTGGTTAGGACCAGAATGACACTCTGTGACTTGACCTTGCCTTCCATAAATTGTCCTATGAGTCTCTTATGCATCCACATTAGCTTCTTTCTTAAAAATAACCAAGAAATTCTTTTTCCTTTTCCTAATTGTTTTTCTTTCTGTCTTCAGAATTTTCTTTATTGATATTTCCCATCCCTCTTAGGCTCATGTTTCCTGTATAATTTTAGGCCATTGGATCCTACTTAACTCTTCTTTGAACTCTTTGAAATCTACCATCCCAAAATTTGAGGTGCATGTCAAACTATGCCTGTCTTTCCTCTCATCAATCATAATTTCTTCCCAAAGCTTGTGTCATTTCCATCCCGACAAGTACATCTTCCATAGTTAGAACCTATAGGCGAGAGTGGTGTGATGGTAAGAAATTTGGATTTGAGGTCAGAGGACATGGGTTTAGAGTCTGCCTTTGACACTCACCACTTGCTCATTTTCCTTATCTATCAAATGAAGGGGTTAGACTAGTGACCTCTAAGATCCCTTCCAATTCTAAATCTGTGATTGATGATCCAGAATTGAAGTTCCTAAGGATAGTTCCTGCATTTAGAAATCTAAAATTATCCTTAAGGCAAGCCCAAAACCATGAGATATTTTGTGTTTGGGAGGGAGGGAGAGACAGAGATAGAGAGAGAGATATCTGAATACCTAACAGAAGTTCTTAACCTGAAGTCCATGGTTTTTTTTAATATTCTAAACTACTTTAATTTAGAATATTAAACTAATATTTTAATTAGTTTAATAATTAATTATTAGTTAATACTAATTAACTAATAATTAATTATTAGTGTAATTGGTTTCCTTTGTAATCATACATAGTTTATTTTATACATTTAAAGGCATTCTTCTGTGAAGGGGTCCACGGGTTTCTCAGACTGCTTAAGAGGTCCATGTTCCAAAAAGGGTTAAGAACCTGTACCCTAGAAAATATCTATATAATTGAACTATCTCTGTCACCACTGCTGGCCGTCCTCCCAGGCAGGCTCATGACCCTTCATGCATTTCCTCTTCTCTCTTCCTTATCTTTGGTATATTCTGATGACAATATTACTTTGGTTCTGCCCCCCTTAATTGTAACTAAAATGTTAAATGCCCAGCCATGCTCTCTGCCTTCCCTCTGCCTCTGACCCCTGGACTAACCCACAGGAATCTCTTCCCTTAATAGTCAACATTTCTTTATCCCATTTTACTAAATTCATTTCTTTGAAATTAAGGTAAACCCTTCCAATGACATATATCACATCACATCATATTATATATTCTGGTCAATATCTTTGTGATTTCAATGAGGTCAGATTTGCCTGATTCTTTTCAGATATCTTGCTTACCTTGAATGAATGAATGAATGAATTCATTTGTTAATCTGAAACAAAGATAAGCATGTACGTTTACTTATATAAGATGTTCCAAAAGCCACAATTTTAAGCTTTAATGGAATATATAAACTATTACTCCTTTCTTTACCTCCAACATCCTGTTTATTTTGTGCATCAACAACGACAACTATCTGAACTAGAATTCCTTAGCTCTCATCTCATTATTATGATGGCTAACTGTATTGTATCAAATTCTTGCTGCCTTGTAAATTTAGCCACCAGGTGGCGTTGTTAGCCACTAACCTGATCCTATTCTCCAAAAGGCCCAGTATATGGGAAGCCCCATACTCACCCTAATGGTTATGTGCTTCTACTCACTGAGGGGATTTTCTGGGTAAATACCAAGATTTCTTTGTTTCTTAGAGAATGAGTACCTTCTGTCTTCCAACTCTGAATTTCCCTGGGTGCCTATATTCACCTTTGAATAACAAATCAAAGGGCATGGTTAGTACGAATTTACTCAATTAGAAAATTGTTCTTTGGCCCCACTTACCAGCATCCCTACCTCTTTTTTCAATCTTCTTTGTTTCTCGAATCCTTAGTCATGTGACCTCAGCATCATCAGGGACTTAGCCACCCATGCAAATAAATAGTCATGCTTGGATACTGTTTCCATTGTTTTCACTTTTGGATTATGGTGAATAAAAGTGATCATACAGTTCATGATAGAATATACACTGGATCCCTATAGCTTCTCCTGCAATTAAGCAGACTTTAAACAATTGTTCCTGTGGCCCAAACTCAGGACGTTTACAGTACAATTCAAGGTTCTAGCAGCCATTCATATCCCCAGTGTTAGAGTCCGCACAACTTCCCCAGTACAGGAATTAGCAAACTTCTTTAATGCTGCCAATGCCAATCTGGATTCAGTCACTGATTTCCCTTCTTACTCTAGTCTGAGCAATCCAGTTGACAGTCTTATGTCTTACCAGTTACTGAAAACAATACTGCCACTCTCCTGTTGCTGGTAAGTATTTCTGACTGCTCAGTGGTACTAGATATATGTCATCGCACAAGGAGAGTGGATTCAAAAGCAGTTCCCAGAAATCAGAGGCTCATCTCTGAGCTTGAAACTTCTATGGCACCTCCCTGCCCCCAACTTGACTGTCAAACCTCATTGGTTTCCTTCTCTGTCTCTTCGAATTGTCAGCCAAATGTGAGTGATCCCCAGTGAGGGGGCGGGATCAAAGAGGGAGAAAGTTTTTGCATAAAGTACCACAGGCACTATAGTGTCCATTGTATCTGAGGTCATGTGGATATGGTTCTGTCCTTGAATGATAAAGATAAACCCCTTCGCGCCTGCTCATCCTATGAGGTTCTTAGCCCTGAACTCTTACAAGTTTACCGCGGTAGCTTCACCCACCATGCAGTCACACTTCCCTAAATTCTTTTTTAAAAAAGAAAAATCATTACTGTCGTCATGGAAACTTGATAAATATCAACAAACAGGAACATTTCGGAAAAACAGTTTGCATGCGGACAATGTGTTTTTAAAGAATGTATGTAACTTTTCTAGTCGTTCAGCACCGTCCTGTTTGTTTTCCGTGTCTCCTGTTGAATTTTCTTCCACTCCCTTGCATGTTTTTGTTTTACTGTCACCACATTCCCCCCAAATTCTTCATTACTCTTTTACCTACCCCTTACCCCTAGGATGTAAAAGTCCTGTCTTGTAGCGTGTGAGTGTAGTCAATCAAAGCAGACTGCCCCAATGGGCTCCTCTTCGTGCTCCTCCAGTCTGTCACCTCTCTGCCCAGAGCTGGGCATTATCCGTCCTCTGGAGTCAGGCTTGGCCGTTGCATTGATCATAGTTCACAAGTCTTTCATAGTTGCTTTGTGTTGGTATTGTATAAATTATCCTTCCAATTCTGCTCAGAACCATTTCATGAAAGTTCTCCCAGATTTCTCTGAATCTGCTCCTTTTGTAATTTCTTATGGGAAATAATAGTTCGTTATTTTTTAGATGCCACCATTTGTTCAGCCATTATTTCCAGAGGTTTTTTGTGTTAAAATGCTGTTATAAATATTTGTGTACACGCACGTGTTTTCCCTGTTTCTTTGATCTCTTTGAGGCAGACAGTCTGCATCGTTAGCTCATCTGTGGGGAAGGTATAATTTCAAATTATTTTCAAGAATGGCTGGAACAATTTACCGTGCAATAACAGGGCGATATAGAATCACAGGCTCATGAACGGAAACTGGAAGGAACCACAGATGCCCCTTATTTTACAGATGAAGAAACTGAGGTGCAGAGAGGTGGACACTCAAGGTCACACAGGTGTCTGAGGTAGGATTTGAACTCAGATCTTACTGACTCCAGGTCTAGCACTCTGTCCATACCACCTAGTTTCCTAGTGTGCTTGTTTCCCATAGCCCACCCCCCAAATTGTCATTATCCTTTTTGGGTCATCTTTGCCAATCTGATGTGTGAGGTGGAACCTCAAAGTTCTTTTAGTTTACATTTCTCTTATTGTTTTGGAGAAATTTTTTATCTTATTGTGGTTCATTGCTTAATGCTCAATGCTCATATCCTTTGGGCACTGGGAAATGGCTCTTCATCTTAGATATTTGAATCAGTTCCCTATTTATCTGAGAGAGCAGACCTTTACCAGGGAAATTTAATGCAAAAATTTTACCACTTAACTAACTCCTTTCTAATTTTAACTGTATTGATTTTTTTTTTACAAAAGCTTTTCCATTTTATATAATCAAAATTGTCCATTTCATATTCTGGCATCTTCTCTATTCTTTGTTTAGTCAATCCATAGCTGTGATAAATATTTCCTTCCTTGCTTCTCTCTCTCTCCCCTTTTATATGTGAGGTGTTGATTTTAATCTATTTTTTTCCTAGACTGCTTTCCAGTTTTCTCATCTTTGTAAAGTAGTAAGTCCTTACTCTAGTGTTTGGAGAATTATACTATTATGTTCAATTTCTTCTGAGTCTTGCGTGCCTAGTCTTTTTTTCTGTTAAAACCAAAAAAGAAAAGAAGAACCATTCCTGGTCTCTGTGTTTCTGCACTACTTAATTCCCTCTCTTGGGAGTCAGTTGGATTATATAGTTCTTTTTTACCATTTAGAATGTAAACACTTCATCATCTAGCTCCTTCCTTTATTCATATGCATTTGCTTTTCTCTGTTTCTCTTGGCTCTTGTGTTTGCATCATCAGTCAATGAAAAATATTAAGTATCTTACTATGTATCAGGTACTGTGCTAAGTGTTAGAATACAAAGAAAGGAAAAAAACCCAACAGTCTCTGCCTTCAAGCAGCTCCCAGTCTAATAGAGTAGACAACCCATCAACTATGTACAAACCAGCTTTATCAAGAACAAATTAGAGATAATCTTGCAGGGGAGACATGAGAATTAAGAGGGATTAGGAAAGGCTTTGATTTTAGCTGGGACTTGACATAGGTCAGGGAAACTTGGAGGTGGAGATGAGGATGGTAACCAGTCTAGGTATGGGGGACAACCTGTTGAAAATTACCAGCATTGGGAGATGGAATGTTTTATTCAACACGTGCCTAACCCAGGAATTTACTCATGAAACCACCATGGATCCTAAACACTTGGAGGATCAACTATGACACTTTCCTACATGTTCAGCTTATCTGACAGCAGCTAATTATCCTTAGATTTAAGCAGCTAAAAACTGGAGAGGAATCTTTTATTTCAGTTTGAGATCTAAAGCTTTATAATATCTTGGTTATATTCACAAACATAAATTATTTGAATAGAATTCAATTTTTAAAAAAATTAGCTCTAATATATAAAATGGCCATTTAATTTGGCCTGTATAGATCATAAATGTAGAGTCAGAAGCAACCTTGGGAGCCATGTTGTCCCCCCCTCTCATTTTACAGATGAGGAAACTGAGATCTAGAGATGAACTGGGCTCAAGCCCCAGATCTGCCACCTGCCAGTCTTGTAACAAGCAGACAAGTGAAGCTTATACTCACTGCAGATTACCTTCTCCGCTAGTAAAATGGTGAGGGGATGCCTTGTCTATAGTGGGGAAGATTAAATGAATGGTAATCTGGGGAAAATATTTTATAAATTGTAAAATATTATTTTAATCATAATAATTTCTTATCATTGGCCTTGAACTAATCCCAGCAGACAGCATCGTTTCAGAATAGTTAAAATTTTATATATGTACATACACCTGTGTTATGTAATATGTATATGCATATACATACATGTGCTCACATAATATATACATATTTATATGGATATAAATAGTTTTCTTGTATTGCATTCAGTTCACTGGACTCCATGTGACAGTAACTTTTCCTAAAGTAAATCGCTGGATCACATCCCCTTGAGCAAAGTGGAGGCCAGGGTCAGAGGCCGGAGGCATGAGCCTTCAAAGAGCCCAAGACTGTGGAAGATCGCATCTGGGTTCTAGTCATGCTTCTCTGCCAGCACTTGGCGCAATGTCGGGCACATAGTAGGAGCTTAATAAAAACTTGAGCACTTGACCCGCAGCCCCCAGGCCTTCCTTCCCTCCTTAGTAAAAGGCAGGAGCTTGAGTCGGGGGTCTCAGATCTCTGCCGTACCCGGGATGACAAAGGGGGCCAGAGCTCGAGTTCTCCTGATTCTCCACGTGTGCCCTCCACGCTCCACAACTTAAGATGGGCTCTCTATTCCTATTTTCAGAACGCCTTTCTCCAGGAGACAGTCCGGAGAGAGTGTGAAGAGCGCTTCCAGCTGACCGAGGCTCTGAGCCAAGCCCGCGAGCAGCTGCTGGAGCTCCAGAAACTCAATGGGAGCTTGCCGTTGTCGCGCGGTTCTCTCGGTCCGGCCAGCCTGACCTCCCCGGCTGCTTCCATGGTCAGCAACGCAAGCACATCCCCAGGAAAAGGCATCAAAATCCCCAGCCTGCCCTGCGCCTCCAAGTCACCTCATTCCCAGAGCCTGAGCAAGTCCTCGGGGACGAGTATCGCCAGCTTCCCTGTCCCCAAACCTCCCAAGGGAAAGGTGTCTTCAGTCCACGAGACGAGGCAGAGAATGGCCGCGATCCTGCAGAAGAGGCTGGGCCAGCAGTAAGCGGCCGAGATGAGCCCGCCTGTGTGACAAGGTCTAAGTCTGCATCCCAAGTGACCTCTTCACTTGAGGACGTTAAGGAGCTAGAGTGGTTTAGGTTTAAATTTAAATTCCCAAACGATTTCCAGAGATCAGCCCAAGCAAGTGGATGGGCCTTAGAATGAAATTGAGAGAGGGCACTTAGTATCTTTGTCTTTATTTCAGAGATTAAGATTTGGGGGCTTCAAAAAAGTTGCTAGATTCAGGAAAAAAATGCTAGATCAGTGGATCAGTTGTGTAGTCCCATTTTCCAAGGGGCCAAAAGCCTGAGTCACTCAAAAAGTTACTCAGGAAATCAAGTAGTGAGTAGGTAGCCCAAGAGGCTGCTTGACATAGGGAGGTCTGACCCAAACAGGTACAGTTTTAGAGGTCACAGCAGAAATTTTCCACCTATTTCTTGTATTACACAGAGATAGATCTCCACATCTAAGCAAGGTAGTGCTTTGTACTTTTTTTTAGGTGAAATGTATCATATTAATGGAATGATCATTCATGGAGAGAAGGAGAACATTTCATCCTTATATAAATAATTCCCAAGAATTTTTCTTCAATTATTTTCAGAGTCTGTGATCTTCACTATCACAAATATGCCTCATATCTCTACCTTAAGCCCTTTGGTACACTGGAAACCACCATAGCCTTTACTGTTGTTGACATTTTTGTATTAAAGTTAAGCAATTAAGGTAAGTCACAGCTAGGGAGCTAGGCCTCTGGGTGAGCCAGGTTGACAGTCTGAGTAAAAGAGGCTAGAGAGCTAATATTAGAAAATAATGACCTTGATTTTCATAGGCAAAACATTTTTAAAGATAGTTTTCAGTAAATGTTATTTTGTAGTTAGAGTTGTTTACATTTAAACTTACATTCTCAAACAATGGCCAGAGAAGATCAACCCAGGATAGTCAAAGGGCCTTAGAAAGAAGTGAGAGAAGGCAGTTGGTATCTGTCTTTGGACTCTGGGGTCTTCATATTTTCTGTTCTCAGACTGAATTAGTATAAACAGAGACAAAGTCAGCCACTTTAGGTATGCTTCAAGACTCTCCCTGCTTGTTAGTCTGTTAGTCTTTTCTCATCTTTCCTTCGCAAACACTGCATCAGGAAGTTCTAGCCTTCAAGGGCCTAGGTTGGAATGATATTAACAGATGTGTAATAAATCATCTACATGCTGTTACACTTGTCTATGATACGTGACATTCTTATTTATGAGTTAAGGTGCCACATACAAAAATGAAGAAATTACTCAAACAAATGAATGCCTTTTTAGTCTCTCAGAGCCTTAGGGACTTTCATGGACAGTCATACAACTTTTGATAATTTCCACATGAGGTACACAGAGCCCCCTGAGAATAAGTTATTCTTTTGTCCTTGAGCACCACAAATAGCCATACCAAATGATCCTGCCGGATGCTGCCTCCTTGAAATTCCAAGAAGAAATGGTATGAACATTATAGTATCATCATATAATGGAGCTCAATCTCAATGAATTCCAAGGAACTGTTCAAGTCTGTCACACTAGCATTGGTTTTGAGGAGGGTAGAATAGAATTTGAAGTCTTGTACATTGGTTAGGGCTTAGAAATCTTTTTTTGTTTTATAGAGTGGTTTTCATTATAATAACATTTGACCTAAACTAATAGACAACCTTACAAACTTTCTAATTTAGCCTTCTTTAGGCAGCAAGACTGAGAACATCTAATTTAGAAGTAGAAAGGGACCCTAGAAGTCCTTCAAGTGTCACTCCCTTATTCTACTGAGAAAGATCCTGGAGCCCAGACAAGCTGGGTGAATTGTCCAAGGTCACAAGGAGGAGAATTAGGATTTGAATTCATATCCTCTGATTCAAAATGTAGTTCTCTTTCTAGTCTACAGATATGTCTTCATACAGATGAGAAACTGAAGTCTACAGAGTTTTAAGAAGTTGCTGTGGATCACATAGATAGGGGGCAGAACCAGGGTGAGGAGCCTTCTGGTGAGCATATTTCCCTTATACTATCCTTTCCACTCAAGAATTATAGAGCTTCCATCTGAAATTAAAATTATTCACTGAAAGAGGAGGAAAATAGTGAGATTATTGCTGATAGAGTCATCTAGTCCAGGCTTATCTCCTGTTATCATTAGAAAATAAGTCATTTGTATAAATGGGTAACTTTCTCCCATATTCAGCTAAGCTTTGTTTTGTTTTTGTCCTTACTTCTAAATTATAACTGTTCATCACATCCCAAGGAGAGAATAGAGTTTCTTAAATTGAGCATATAAAGAAATTACCCACAAATCTTGGCTTCTGTATTTCAATTCAATACAATCCAGTTTGCCAAGTATTTATTAAGTGCCTACTATCTAGGCAAGACACTGTGCTGGGCAGTTGGGTGCAGAGACAAAAATGAAACAGTCCTCACCCTCAGGACCTTACGTTCTACTGGAATCATTGCTGTACAATGGGTAACTTTGAGCAAGTCAGGTTTGCCGGCTACACAAATCAGCTGAAAAACAGGCTCCCTGCTGGATGATCATTCTCTCATTCCTCGAATGTCCACAGAGGCAGTTCTGGAGAATTCACAATTGACCATCAACTCTTTCTCATTCTAAACCACTGGATACCACAGTCTGAGCTGTATATTCACATCATTTGAAGAAAAGAGTTTAAGGGAGAAAAAACATCAACATGGAAATAAAACAAGTAAACAGGGTAATGGATGATAAGGAAAAACAGTTGAATGGCATCTCCTCTCTTCCCCCAATCGGGAACCTGCTAGTACCAAACAGTTGCACAAAATTCATGGATTCTTGACAGGAAATGTCCCAGTCAGATCCAGCTTTCCAATATACACAGAGGGTCATCATTCTTCTGATTCCCTATTCCCTAAATATCTAGACTTTCCAGTGAGCTCAATGGCAGGTTTATGCGTGTATGGAGAACAGAGCACCACTTTGGAAATTTGTGCGTGTTCAGAGAATTGAGCATTCACTGTTGGAATTCTTTTAAAAAAAAAGCCTATTTTATTTTCCCCAGCATCGGGATTATTTTTCCTTTTTAAAATGAAAATTAACAGATTCTTTTAAGCAACTTTTTACTTCCTGAATAAGAACTCTGAATATTTTGCTCAGAACTACTTAAAATTTATATTTTCTGGTGATAGAATTGACTGGAAATCACATTAATATTTTAAATTATGTGAGATTAAGAAGCTGGTGTTCCATTAGCCTTTAAAAGTTATTATCAATCAATTATAGTGATAGCAAAGTTCTCTGACTGTGATGTAAGTGTTATCACACTGTATCACATAAGTACATCACCAGCCTCTCAGGTTTATGGGACTTTAAAGGACAGAAATGCTATCCCTACCTACTCTCCTGAAACAATAGCTCAGTAGCTGAAAGCCCCAAACTAAAATCTCTCAGTCATTATGTATTGCAAGAATCCAGTTTAGTCTGTGCTGAAGTTTGCCAAGTCCCCCCATTCGTATGGGTGGTTGTTTTCTTTTCCCTTTCAGCTGTTTCTGAAGTAGGCCTAGGATATCATCCAATAAAGCATCCCTGAGCCTGCCTGAGAATATGTTCAGTACTTGATCCCGGGGGGGTGGTATCACTCTGAGGAGTAAACATCCCTTAAGTTTGATCCAGTTCCCCTCTACACATCATTTTTTACCCAGAGACCCTATTCAAACATAAACCCCAACTCAACTCTAAAAAGGGTGGGTTTATTGGCTCTAAAAGAAGCCTAGATCTATATGGAGGAGATGTCAAGTGTTGGCTAGTACACTTTTAGGATTCAGAAGGATCTTGATTCCAGGGGAGCCATGCGGAACAGTTATTGTCATTCAGGGTTGCCTGGTGACTGTTCTCTTCTGTCTCCATGCATTGTTAAATCGTAACATCGTAGATGTTACGTAGTCAGAAGGTCATTTGGTCCAATTTCCTCATCTTACCAATGAGAAAATAGGTATGAAGTAATTTGCCTAAGATCATGTAACTAGTAAGGGGCAGAGCCAGGTCCTCTGACTCCAAATCCAGCACCTGTACCATTACCTCATGCTCTTCTGTGTGCAAAGGCAATACATACAAACCAACTGAAACCTTTGTCAGAATAGGGGAATCCATGGAACTTGGACCAAGATGTTCTAGTGGGCATTGTACTTTGTGCATGGACCCATTAATGACCCAAAGTTGTGTCTATGGTATCTGAAGAAGTTGGATTTTACATCTTAAAGACATCAGCCCTGTCTAGAAATAAGTCTTTTTAATTGTTGCTAATGGGTTGTCTTCTTCAGAATCTTCAACATGTATATTCACGCATTTGAGAATTCTGATTCTCATTTAATGAATTTCCTTAGTGGCATCATGGTCCTCTCAGAAAAACACTTGTTTTATCACAGCATTTGTTGGAATGCCCTAATCCCTGAATTCTCAGAATTCACTTAGCACTTAAACATGATAGTACTTTGTATCCACTAAGGGATTACAATATTTCATTAGATATTCTTTGCAAAAATCCTACCAAAATGAAAGCTGAGAAGCACCAAGATGAATTGCTTTGTTCAAGGTTTGGCGTGAATGTGGCTTGTGTGGGTAATTCCCCAAATGGAAGATGGAGGAGGAATTAACACCAAAAGAGGAAACTATAGGAGTAGGGGGTGTAAAAGTAAGAAGGCCACAGCAAGGAGGTGGAGAAGCAGTCCAGGGATTGATGGACTGAGTGAGGCTTGAAATGAGCAAGGCTAGCATGAGTATGTCCTCAAATAACGGTTCTGGGGAAGAACTTACCAATCAAAGGTAAAGCCAATGGAAGGCCACTGGGGCAGGAGTGGAGAAGTAGTTCAAAGAGTCATGGGTGACTAAGGAGTTTGACTTTACAAGGTATCCAGTGGGGAAGTATTGAAGGCTAGAGAACAGGGAAATGACATGACTTTCAGTGCACATTAGGCATTAATGTGTAGGATGGATTGAAGTGAGGAGAGATTGGAAACAAGAAATAGGAAGCTGTTGCATTAGAACAGACTTTTGCCAGATGACTCCCATTCCAATATTACTGCCTAGTTTTGAGTGAAGATGGAATCTCAGAATTTTTTAGCTCAGTGTGATCAAGGACTTGCCTCTCATTGTACACCAACAATGAATCTCCAAGGACTAATCAACATAGAGCAATGGATCCCACTCTCCAAGAAACAGAGAATAAGACAAGACTACCATAAACCAATGAACCAAAAATCTGGACTTGGGCAGGACACATGAAACACACCCACCAAGGAGAATAAAGAGAAGTTACAGAAACAGAGAATCACAGAGCTAAAGAGTTGCAGAGACCTTAGTGACCATGTGGTCCAATCCATACACATAAGGAATCCCCACTATCACACATCTGATGAGTGATGGTCCGCCATCTTGTAGCAAGAACCTATCACTTCTCAAGGCAGTCCCATCATTTTCTGTAACTCTTGTCACCCAAAGTTACTGAAGGAACATCCCATAAATGCTGTGGTACTTCAATACACTTGAGGTTTCTACAATCTATGAGCAATCATTTATTAAGCACCTACTATGTGTCAGACACAAAACCATAAATGAAACAGTCCCTATCTTCAAAGAGTTCTCTGGCTTCATAAAGGCTACAGTCTTATAGGAGGATAAAACATACACACATAACTATAAGATATAATACATGGTACATGCATTAGAAAAATGAAAAGAAATGATGCTCATGCCAGTCATTGAAAGGCTAATCAAATCTGAAGAACAAGCTGGCGATTCTCCATGACATGCGCTGGCTTTCTATCAAGAAGATGGCAGAAGGTGATGACCGTTCCATTCCTATACAATCGCTTGCCATTTACAAAATGCTTTTCTCACAACTTCATGAGGAAAGGAGTACAATTATTGATGTCCCATTTTACAGATTAAAGCCAGAACTCAGAAGAGTCAGATGATGAGGCCAATGACCAGTAAGTGGGAAAACCAGAAGCCAAACCCAGGCATTCTTGCACCAAATTCAGTGTTAATTACTATATTATACAGCAGTAGAAATGAAAATGGGCATTAGCTTATAACTACAGAAAATGAACCCTGAAAGGGATCGTAGGCATTATCTAGGTGTAGCCAGGCATAATAGAAAGAATACTGGTTTTGGAGTCAAAGAACCCCCTCTTGCTACATCTGTGAAATTTTGTTGGATCTTGGTTCTCCACTGTAAAATAATGAGTTGAATTAGGTGATCTTTAAGGTTCCTTTCAGCCCTAAATCTAGGATCTGTTCTGATCTTTTTATTTTACAGGTGAGGAAACTGAGTCCTAGAGAGGAATGGCTTGTCCTCTCACATCACATTACCAGGCAGTGGCAGATCCAAGGCCAGTTTTCTGTTGGACACAGTATCCCCACTTCCTTTGATGGGAGTGGGGACTGAATTGCAGATCACACATTGGAAATGTTAATATTAATTCTACAGAGTTTGGATTTGACCTAGATCTCCCCACAGCCATGGGTTGTGTGTGTTCTTCCTTCATTGCCGAGGAAAGACCATGCCATCAGAGAAATAATGACATGACTTGCACTTGACTTTGTTTTGAGTGAGGGACAACCTCACTTCTCCTCCAGAGCCATCTGAATCCAGTGACCAGATATTCATCAGGATGACTGGAGATGACCCAGGATGAGGCAATTGGGGTTAAGTGACCTGCCCAAGGTTACACAGCTAGTGAGTGTCAAGTGTCTGAGGTGAGATTTGAACTCAGGTCCCCCTGATTCCTGCACTGGTGCTCTATCCACTGCACCACCTAGCTGCCTGTCATGGGCTGTAAATTGTTATCAAGTACCCTGCTTAATCTACTGAAGTGACAAGTGAACATAGTCAGTCAGCCAACTAGAATTTATTAAGTTTCTACTATGTGCAAAATACCATGCTAAGCACAAAGAAAGATACAAAGAAGGGCATGAGATAGCCCTTGCTTTCAAGGAGCTTACAGTCTAATGGGAAAGAGAATGGGTAAATATCCATGTACAAGCTACAGAGAGGCCAGATTTGGGGCATTCTCCAAGGGTAGACACTGGCAGGAAGGGGGATTGGAAAAGGTTTATTGCAGAAAGTAGGATGTTAGTCAGGCAATGAAGGAAGCTAGGAGGCAGGAGGAAAGAGAGAATTCCAGGTATGAATGGGGCACAGTCAGTGAAAACACCCCACATCAGCAGATGGAGCATCTTGTTCAATCACCAGTAAGCAAACCAGTGGCACTGGATTTCAGATTCTTTCAAGAAGATTAGAAAGGTAGAAAAGGTCCAGGTTATGAAGGGCTTTTAAAGCCAAACAACAAGTTTCTCTTTGATCTTGGAGGTACTTTTGAGTACAGAGGGAGTGATATGGTCAGACCCAGGCTTTAGGGATATAAATTTAACAGCTGAAAGGAGGTTAGTGATGGCCATGAATGACGGACCCTCCATGTGACCTAAACTCAAAATCCTGCTTCCTGTCCTCTTTATCGTATTTATGCATGTCCACTGTGATGCTATAAATCTCCAGGAAGCTCAGCAAATTGAAAACAAATCCTCTGGCTACTAGTGTATGTTAAGTTCTTCTGGGTCCGTGACAGATCCCTGGTTTCAATCTTCTGCAAATCTCTAAATGTTTTGTTTTGGCTTTTTTGACCTGTGCTTTCATGGGTGTTAGGAACTTCCAAGGCGAGGGGAGAGGTCAGAGGAAAGGAGAAGAGGGGAGGATTAGTAGCCAACAGGACTGGCAGTTCTCAAGTCTGTATTTGGCATAAGCGATTTTGCTTATTGTGTACCAATTAGCCCAGGAAGATAAATATTTAAGTAGGCCCTTGTCCAAATACCATCCTGGTAGCAGAAATTGCAGCCTGAATATTTTAGAGCTTAGCATCTCTTGAGTGGGAAGGGGCCTCAGCATCAAATCCCAACTGTACCAAACCAGACATCCCCTCTACAGGACCTTGGCCATGTAGTCATCCAGCATCTGCTGTGGATCTGGTAGAGTGAATGTCACCACCTATACCAAAAAAAATCCCCATTTTGTTTTGGGACTGTTCTGTCTTTGATGTTGCTTCTACTGTGCAGAAATAGTCCAATACCCTATTTCATATGATAGCCTTTCAAACACTTGAAGAAAACTCTCATTCTCCTTTCCAACTTGAGTTTGCTCTATGATTCCCATTTCCTTGAGATAATCCTTGAGGGATGTGGTTTCCTACCCCTTAACCATCCTGTCCCAATCCAGTTTATCAATGTCCTCCCTCAAACACACCCAGAATTGTAAACAGTCCTCCAGATGTGGTTTGACCAGAACAGTACTCTCACCCTTTCTTTCCAGACACTGTTTCTATGAATGTGGCCTCAAATCCAATTAACTCTTTAGTTGCCATGTCCCACCATTGGATCCTTGGAGTAAAAGGTACCTGAGCTTTTCTGAAGTTTCCTTTTTTGAGCTCACAAGTAGAATTTGCCATTTCTTGCTATTTAATTTCATCTTCTAAGATTTTCCTCAATGGTAAAGCCTGTCAGGATAGAGTTTGGATTATTGATTATGCTTCATATCATCTGTAAATTTGTAAATGTCATCAATGTCATTAACAAAAATGTTGAATTTGTGGTGACAATTGTAGGTAATTCCCTTTTTCAACTAGATGTTTTATAAGAGCCCTTTTAAAAAACCACCATTTGGGTTTAGCATACTCTAGTTACCTATTTCTGTCATTTTTAACAGTTGAAAAATAATAATTTATTATATATTCCATCATACATAACGCAAATCCAAGAATTGAACAGAGACATTATTTTGAAATCTTGAAAAACTTTTGAACAGGAACTTGGCATGAGAGATTCATGGGAAAGATTTTTAGTACTTTCTGGAAAGTATCAACATCTGGCATTATATTGGGTCCCATCAGGAGGAGTACCTATATAAACACATCCATCTCCCACATGGGCTGGGTCAGCCCCAGCATTCATCTTGTCTGTCTCCAAAGAGACTTCCTCTGTCCCCTCACAATGAATGAGTTCTACAGTTGTAATTTTCCAGCCTGAACCTTAAATTACTACGGAATTAAGGTCATTGCCAGTATTCAAGTGACTATTACTTTCCACTGATGTCAAGGAGGATTTGTATTTTCATTTTTGAAACCCAGGGCATCTGCTTCCATGATATATAACTACAACCTCAAATGGTACCATTAGGGCTAAAATTAGAATCTTGTCACATCTCAAAATGGGTTCCTTTATTCTGGGTGGGGGTGGGGAAAACAGAGTGAAGAAAATGAGAAATGTATTTGAGTCAGGCTTAAGGAAAGGTCACCTCTGACTTTAGGTTCACCGTTTAAGCCTTGGCCATAGCGTCACTGGAGAAATGTCTTCATCCCTTTTGGACCGAAAGAAGCCTCATCATGTACTTTACCACTAATCCAATCATAAAACTCTGGTTGGAATCATTTCTGAATTGTACTTTAATGTTAGTTGCCAGTTTTTTCATTTGTAATTACTCAGAAATTAGTGAACATATATTACAATAGCATCTGTATGCCCATCGATTGGGGAATGGCTAAACAAATCATGATACATGAATGTAATGGAGGATTACAGTGCCGTAAGAAATGGGCCAATGTAGTGAATACAGAAAAACTTGGAAAAATGACATGAACTAACTCAGAATGGAGTAAGCAGAGCCACAAAAATGGTATCCTCAAGGCACCAGAGCAGCATAAATGGAAAAAACAACCCCCAGAGACAACAGAAATTCATGTTGCCAAAAGATAAAGACCAAACTTGGATCTAAAGAAGACATGAGAAGACACCCCAGCTCGCCCCTTTACAGGCTGGGGAAGGTCCACACATGGTGGACATGGCATATATTTTCAGACTTTTTCCAAAGTGTTAATTGGTTACACAAAGTTTCTTCTCCTCTTTCTGTCATTAAAAAAATAGTAACTATATAGGGTAACTTTCTGGGAAGGGCTGGGGAGGGATCCTGGGACAAATCACAATGATGTAAGAACGGCCTGGACCATGGGGTCATGAAGATTCAGGCACAACTAAATGAGTGAACACCAACAAAAAACACAACAAATCAACAACAAATCCCCAAACCAAAAACTTTAGCACCTATAAGGAGAACTTAGAACCATTCTGTATTTCATGTCACTACTGTAATCTTTCCAACCCTGACCAACTGGGCAAGTCAATTCCCGATTCTTTATGGATTTCCATATTATTTTCATCAAATGTATTCCTCCTAAAATTTACTCCCCTCAGTCCTGGACATGGGGTAAGAACAGAAGAGAGGAGAGTGAGTGGAGGGAATAGGTGACTTCATATGCCTGACAACTCAGTCTGATTCTGTCCACCTTCCAAATAGAAAAGCCTGTAGTAGACATGGCAAAATGTTTGTTGACTTGATACAAAGATATAATCTTGTATGGTCTATCTGTGTCTCTTATCTCTTCAATTTGTGATTTTTAAAATTCATAATTTGTATGTATCATACATCAGTTATTACGTATAATATTATACATTGATGTATCGAGCTATAATTATAATTTTATGTATACAAGATATATGTTTATGTATCATAAAATCTGTTTATAGGTTTTTCATAATAGTTATGCTATGGAAACAATAACGAGTAAATGTTCAGGATATCCCTTTTTACCCGATATATTGAATACTCCATCAAGCAGTCTGTCGTAAAGCATTCAGTAAGCAAGGGCCATGTGATAGCACTGTTCTGGGCACTGGGGATACAATGGTACAAAGTAAACAGTCCCTGGCATTCAGTCTGGGCAGGCAATGTGTCCAATGATAAGGAAGGACAGTCTCTATACAAAATGACAAGGTAATTCCTGTGGGCTGGAGGGCTTGTGCACAAGGTAGTGCTTAAGCAGGGGCTTAAAGGAGACAAGAGTTGTCTCATAGGTGAAGGGGAAGGAGGAGTACATTCTGGAGAAGGCATGGAGGATGAGGTTGGAAATGGGAGTGTGATTTATGAAATTTGGATAGTTCGTCTGGATTGTAGAGTGCAGAAAGAGAATGAATGTATAACAGGGCTGGAAAAAGTAGCTTGGAGCCATCTTGGGAAGGGCTTTAAATGCCAAATGAGAAAGGTTATATTTTATCATTGAGGCTAGGGGAGCCACTTAGAGTTTAACGAGAGACATGTCAGAGCCATGCTTTGGGAAAATCACTTTGGAGAATGGATTGCAGTGAGGGGAGACTTGAGAAAGGGAGGTCATTTAGGAGGCTACTGGAGCAGGCCAGGCTAGATGTGAGGAGAGCATAAAGAGAGTGGCCATGGGAGCATAGGGAAGATGTCATGGAGGCAGAAACAAAAAGATGGGCTATTTTTTAAACATTATTTATATGAAACTCAAATTTTATCCAAATAAAACTTAGAAAACTTCATGGAAAGAAATTAGGGGAAGGAAAGATGAGAAATCTTTCAGGACAGAGATTCATTGATTGAGCTGTAAGGACAATAAAAAAATGGAAACTGAGATGAATGCAAATTGTGTACCTTGAATCTCTAAACAAGTATGCACCTTGAATATAAAAAGAAAGCTCCAGTGCAGTAAACATTAAGCACCTTTTCATTAAGCTCTAAAGTCAATAAGAAAAGAGTAAAACCAAACCCAAGCCCTGCCATATTGAATTCAGTCTTTTACAGATGGAATTAAGCTTGAAACCAAATGACTGTTCACAACTCTGTTTTCTGTGTCTGCGTCATTGTCACCTCCTTTCACATACAGATCAGGCCTTGGAGCAGGAATGCCCTGAGTTCAAATCCTGTCTCACATAATAAGAGCTGGATGAACTTAGCAAATCATTGAACTTATCTAGACCTCAGTTTCCCTATGTGTAAAATGAAGAGTTGGACTCAGTTGGACCTCTTAGGTCCCTTTGAGTTCTGAATCAGTAATTTCAATTTATTCTCTTTCTGCTGGGAAAAAAATTATTTTTCCTTGTACCTTATGCAGTTTGAAGTATCCTTAACAACACGACTTTCTTTCTGAGAGAGCCTCCTTGTGGGGATCTGTGCTTTGGAATCAAGGTGAGCCTTGGGTAGCAAAGACAACAAACCTATTGTTACCTTCCCTCCCTCTCCCTGTACCCACCATGCTGCAGGTGGATTATTTCTAATTCTAAAGGACCATTTTTTTTTCTAAATTTCAATCTTTACACCAGGCAGGGTGTGTGTGTGTGTGTGTGTGTGTGTGTCTGTCATGTATAAGGTAGCAGCCAATAAGCACATACATATCCTTCATCACTATTAACTATCTTTTTGTCCTTTTTAAAAAAATAAATGATGAGACAGGACCAGAAGATTCTAGACAGAAAGTAACAGAGGGAAAGCATGTGGGAGCTATGCTTAGGGATCCGCTCGTCCTGCTCATAGGTCACTCATGTAATATGGGCATAGATTTTACAGATTTATGGGCTTATTTCCAAGGGGAAATCACTTTCCCTTCCATCCCTGGAGATGGGGGCAGATCAATAAAAAGAGGCTGGGCAGGTGTGCTGGCCTGATTTCAAAGATCCTCCGGTTGCTGGGCCTCTGGGCCTGGTCTGCTTTTCCTTTCATGTTTCTCTCCTCCTCTCCATTCTTTTGTATTCACTTTGGCCTCTGAGGCTGCTGTCTGATAGAAAGCTGTTCTCTCTGCTGGAAGATAGAATTCCTTTCATTGAAGGCAAAACAGTTGATTACAAAAAAAAGTAGATTAGTTGATGGGTTCCTCAGAGACTCACACATCCAAACATCTGCCTCGGAAACCCACTGCATCTGCAGTTTGAGGGCCTGGATTCAGCTCTTGACTCAGCCACTGCCTTCATGCCAGTGGCCACTTATTCATTCTGGGCCTCAGTTTCCCCATCTATGAAATGAGCAGGATGAACTCTATGAATTCTGGGATCCCTTACGGCTCCATGTCTATGATACAGAATCTATTTGAGGGATTCAAAAGAATTTCCATCACTATGGATTCCTGGAAGTCTTGGGTGGTTCTCAAATATTATACTAGGATGTTGAGTAGAGAGAATTTGATGAAAGCCATGGGATATGTGAGTGCCACTGAAAGTGTTAATGACCTCATTCACACAACCCATTAAATAACCAACACCCATTTAAAAATAATTGGGTGAAAGGGGTGTTGTTTGAATTATTTTTAATACAAAAGCAGATGTTGGGATGTCGATTAGGACTCAACAGCTGCCTGGCTTTTGAGTTATTGACTCAAGTTTCTGCCGTTGTTTTCACAGGCCAAAGGTAAGACCTACTTACCCCATCTGTTTGCCCCCTTGCCACCAGCATGCTGTGTCAGGGCCTGAAGTGATTGGAGCTGGAGCTACATTCAGCCTGGGTATTTATCATACAACCCAGATTTACTGCTGGGTAGTAGGAGCTAACTTGTTTATTTGATCGAATAGCACTGGATTACCTGTTCGTTTACCCTCAGCATGACTATTTCAATAAGGTACATCTTTCTCCTGTGTTTAATCATTCAAAAATAGTTTTCAAACTCCTGTGAAGCGCCGGGTGATGAGAGTAGGCTGTGCAGTTCAAAGGGTGGCCTACTAGCAAGATCCTTCTAATAAGGAGAATAGCTAACATCTATAAGGTATGACCTACGTGCCTGGCACATTACTGTTACCTCATTTGGTCCTCACAACAGTCCTGGGAGGGAGGTGCTGTTAGGAGTCTCACTTTATAGATGAGGAAACAGGAGTTCAGTGATTTGCCCATGGTCACGCAGCCAACAAGGGTCTGAATCGGATTTGGACTCAGGGCTCCCTCACTCCATGCCCTGGGGTGCCCCTTCCCCAAGCTGTTCCATCAAGCCTCAGGAGAGCAAGGCAAAGTGAAACAGCCCTCCCGTGGGCTGGCCCCTCTTCAGCCAGGTCCCTCGTCATCTGCCCACCAAGGCAGCATGGACCAACCCAGCAAGGACTCATTTGTCTATTCCGTGCCCCTTAGTCAAGACATTAAGTAGGTCTTCCAAAGACCTTCCCTCCCAGTATGCCACAGCTGGATGACTTTTATGTTACCTAATCAAGTCCTATTTATTGAAAATGATTCTTTAATCTTTGCATCAATGATGCATTCAGGGCGCATTGAATCCTTTCCCGCAGTAAGCAGAGCTTGAATGCTACACCTAATGCCTTAAGCACCAATGGGATGACAAGACGCGCTTCAAAGGCGCCCAAGGCTGCAGCTCCGCACATCTGCTGCTTGATTATGCTTCGCAGCCCAAGACTCTCCTTTATTAATCTGTGGCCAATTGAAAAGGGTAAAAATCAGGGGTTGCCAGCCTCCTCCTCTTGTCTTTCTGTGCCGACATTTGGAATGTCTGCGTTCCTCCTCTTTCATTACCACTATGGTTCACAAGTGGCCCCCAGTCAATCCCAGTGAGCTAGCGAACAGCTCCCTGTGGAGGGAACAAAGAGCCCCGAGCCCATCAGCCGCCAAGGGACTTGAATTCGGCACAGGTGCTGAGCACGGCGCCGACTCACAAAGGGAATCATTCCACCTGGGCTCTGAAGGGAAGAAAGAGCGGCGCTAAAAGAAATGAAGAAAGGGAGGCCGGGTTCCTTCCTGTTGCCTGGACACCTGTCCTTGGAGGGTGGTTTGAACGAATTATTCTAATGTAAAATGTGGCAACAGGGAAAATACTTGCCTTCATGTCAAAACCAAGGCCTCTTGGTCAACTGGATCAAGGTTTCCCCCTAAACACAATTCAGGAACGATTTTTTTTTTAATTGACTACTTAGAAGTTTGAAATGTTGGTGGAACTTACAGAGCTATAAATATTTTGCCTGTCCCAACTGGAGAATTGTCCATGTGGGTTTCCAATTTGATTCCTTATCCTGCCAGCTGCTAGACTCTTCCTTCCCCATCCTCGACTCCCCAGTTATCTTACAGACTGTTAAGTCTCAACTGCAAACCTGTGCCTTTTGGGTATCCTGATTAAGAAAGGGATGAGCTTAGTTCCAACTGAAATGCCCTATCATCCAGGGGATGAGTGGATAGTTCAAAGGACCTGAATTCAATGCTTATTAGCAATGTGACCCTGGACAAGTCACTTCACTCTGTTTATCTCAGTTTCCTCATCTGCAAAAGGGCTGTGATAGTGCTGTTGTGAGATTGAATGACAGGATATGTAAAATGCTTTGCAAAATTTAAGGGATATATAGATGCTAGATGTTATTAGATGTTATATATTACCTGTTAATTTTGTCTCCTTGTGCACCTGGTCCCAGCTCCAAGGGCCATCTGATTTTTGGTGTTGTATCCTCAGCACCCAGAACAAGTGAGTCCTTAGAAAATGTCTGCTGATTAATTGTTGTTGATTTGCAAATGAAAGCCTTTAGGCCATTTTGAAACTGAACTTGAGTTGAGATAGAGATATGCAAGGTGGCCATTACAGAAGCATTCCACTTTAGGTGAAAACCCAAGAGGCATTGGTTGAAGCAGAAACTGCTGATCTCATCCCCAAAATCACAAAAAGAAACCTAAGGCTTCCCTTTGAAGTGAGGTTGTGGCAAACAGGAAAAAGAACAGGAAAACTGGGACAAGTTGACCCCACACCTCTCCAGTTTCCCTTGGCTTCCTCCATTCATATCAACAATACAATCAGGTCACCACCCAAACTTAGAACTTGAAAGTCCTCTTTGTCCCCGGCTTCCTATCCTCCCATCTCTGCTAAGCTCTCTCATTGACTCTAAACTTCCTTTCCCCCATGGATGGCAGAGTTCCCAAATTCTGGCCCCCCTTGGAGCTCCAGAACCACAAGCCCCTCAAACTCTGCACGGCCTAAACATAGTTCATTATCGTGCTATTAGCCTTGTCTCACTTGTCTCAACTTTGTCCTCTTTCGATTTGTCCGTCCACTTCACCTTTCATTCGGCCCCTTCTTGCTACCTTACAGCTGGGTAGAAACAGTCAGAAATTGCCCTATGCAGGCAAAAACTCAAACCCCACTGCCCCACCCCCTTGCCTTTTTATACAAGGAAATATCAACTGCTTTTCAAGATGTGACATGAACTAGACGATGGAGGGCTTCTGACTTGGGAGTCAGGATAACCTGGCTCCAAATTCAGCATCTCGAACTAGCTATCCAACACCAGGCAAACCACTTAACTTCTCAGACAGCTCTAGGACAGTCATTTGGCAAAACAATTGTTCATTTGCATTGATGGAGGGGTTTTCCATAATAGGTTTCCCCACAGGATAAAACCACAGGTCCAGAGCAAACAAACCATCATGTTTGTTTGTTTGGTACTATACTTAAAACAACAAAGTACCAGCTATGAGGAAAGCTTAAGTGTCCAGAGTCCACATCCTTGGAGCATCTTAGCCCCTCAGTGGGCAGGGGACACACACACACACACACACACACACACACACACACACACACTCACTCACACAATTGCTATGGGGTATGTGGAAATGGGACAGAGAGAAGCAGGGCAGATGAAAGATTCTGAAATGTGTTTCTGCTAATGAAGAACAAATGAATTTTGAGGAGTCATGATATTTCACAGACTACCAAGAGAAGACAGATTCCAGAGAGTGGCAGGACCTCTTCTCTCTCTACCCACAAGCCCAACATGGGCCATACTGCTGATTGCATGTCCATCTCTCAGCCACGATACTGGGCACATCTCCTGACATGGCTTGTGATCTCCCTTATCTTGTAGCTGCTGAATTTGTCCTCTCTCTTCCTCTATCCTGTTTCTTTCCTGCAAAGGTAAATAATACTCTTAGTGGATGCCAACCTTCTTACCTATCCGAGGCTGTGGGAGTTTGAGGACAAGTCCTTTCTTGGTTTTTGGACTTCACCCTTTTGTCTGGAGTTCTGGGATGAGGTAGATCAAAACTTACTCAGAGTTAAGCAAGGCAAAGAAGTCCAGAAGAAAAAAGGTAAAGTAAACACAACACACAAATATACACTTGCCCCCAAAGCAATGTCTTCTGCTTTCTGATAATTCATGTGAAGGAAAAGGGCACCATGTTCCCAAGGAGAGAAAAAGATTTCCCCACATCTCAGATTGAGAATCTATTTTCCAGGGAATTCAAGGAATAGGACCGATTGTCTCAGGGCCCACAAATCATTCACTCATAGATATCTCAAGGGATTGTGCTGCCTTTCCTTCTTAATTCATGTGAAATTTCCGCCATTTGTTGAGCATGAGAACCAGGAATGATAAAAGGGCCAGTTTGGCTGAATTGTAATGTGTATCAGTGATGACAAACTGAAATAGAAATTATGCTGTACATACCTAAGTGAGTACCTGTATAGACCTTGCCCTAAAGGGCCCAAGGTCTCCCAGTGCATCCTGGGTCATCTCCAGTCATCCTGATGAATATCTGGTCACTGGATTCAGATGACTCTGGAGGAGAAGTGAGGCTGGTGACCTGCACAGCCCTCCCTCACTCAAAACAAAGTCAAGTGCAAGTCATCATCATTTCTCTGATGGCATGGTCTTCTTCGGCAATGAAGGACGCACACAAGAACAATAGGAACACCTTAACTTTGGATAATTCTACAAAGTCTCTAAAATGCTTTCCTCATAGCTCTGCAAAGTGGGTGGAGAAAGTGTAATTGTCCCCACAGTTTGTTTCTGAGATGAAAAAACTCCAACTTAGAGAAGTTAAGGCAGGTACCTGAGGTCATAAAGCTAGGAGGATTCAAACTCAGGTCTCAACTGCAAACCCCATGCTTTTTGGGTATCCTGATTTCAAAAATGGTGAGGTTGGCTCCAGATGAAGTGCCCTATCCTTCCTGGAATTCTCTCTTCTAACCTGTAGAACGCATTGATTTACCAATTGACACCTTTGGTCCTGAGAGAATGATAAAATATGGCAGGCACATGTCTTTCTTTTCTAGATTTAAATGGTAGAGTTTATTTCAGAATCTCACAGCTTACATTTAGTGAAAAAGTAGATTTAAAATGAACCAGAAATGTCCTTTTCACAATGTCAAAAACTTGTGTTAGCATTTTTGCATGTTGTCTAAAGATGGGGAGAGCTTTAGGTTCAGAAGGGGCAGGTTATTTTCCACATTACAAAGTACCACCCCCTCCCCTTCTGATATTGTATCTTATTTATTCTGACTTCATTTGATTTTTTTCAATTAACAAAAATCCATTTTTCCTTCTCATCATTCTCTCCGGATTGGTGGAACAACAAAACGAAACAGGACAAAACGAAACCAAACCAAACCAAACCCTTGTGACAAATGTGCAAAGCAAATTTCCACAATAGCCATATCCAAATGCCTTATTCTACAGCCTGAGTCCTTCACATCTCTGTCAGGAGGTGGGTAGCATGTTTCATCCTGCGTCTCTCTGTCTGTCTCTCTTCCCCCCCTCCTCCATACATATACATATATATATATATATATATATATATATATATTTATAATACAAACACACACACACACACACATATATATAGTCAGCGATTATTGTATGACTCAAAGTTCTTAAATCAATCACTGTTGTCTTTACAATATTGTCATCGTTGTATAAATTGTCCTAGTTCTCACTTTACTTCCCATCAGTTCATAAAAGTCGTGAACGTTTTCCCAGGTTTCTCTGAAGGCTTCCCATTCGTCATTCTGACAGCACCTGTTAGATTCCCATAGTATAATTTATCCAGCCCGTCCCTAATTGATGGCCGTCTCCTTTAGTTTCTAGTTTCAATGGCAATAATAAGCTGGAATATGAGAGTGGGGAGGGTCACCCTCCCAAGGTATTGAGGTAGGACAGGAAGGCTTATGATCAGGCCCTCCCAGAAGGAAGCAGAAATGGACAGGACATGAAAAAAGGGAGGAGTACTGGGGAAGGGAGCTGGAGGTTGGAAACCATAGGCCACTTTACATTTTTGCCAGGAATGGATCCTGCTCAGCAACATGAGATTTGACCACTTACTAGAGGGATTATGGGTATTGTTGTTTACATGACATAATCCCAACAGCCTGAAGAAAGGGAAGGGAGAGGAAATGGAGGAACTCAGAGCATTTGGTCTTTGTCCTAGTTCTGTGAAAAGAGGAACTCAGAAGGGTTAAGTTACCTGACCAGAGACACACAGCATACAGGTAGCAATGGTTCTGGACATGACTGATATGGAAATGTAATACAGGAGTCTCTTTCTTTTTTTCTTTCTTTCTTTCTTTCTTTCTTTCTCTTCTTATTTCTCAGGGCATGGAGGAAATAAGAGAAATAAAAAAAGTTTGATTTTTTTTTTAATTTTAAAAGAAATCTATCCATAGATCCCTTTGAGGGAGGGTGTCCACTGATACAAGTTAAAAACTTTGAATCTAGAGGAAGGGCTCTGCCCATTGGGGTGAACCTTCTATGAACAATTTATGGGAGAATATGGACAAGAGTTTTGTCAGGGTGAGATGACATTGAGAGGTTGGAAGCACTCCATAGTCCAAGGAGATCACACTGGAGTATCTAAGAGTTTGGCCACCAGAAAAGAAGAGCAGAGGGTCATAGGAGGACTGACTAATAGGTACTTAATAAACATTTATTGATTGATTGATGAACAGCACAACAGCTGCTGCTTTACCAACCAACTGGAACTTTGTTCAACTGCCAAACCGGGAAGAAATGCCAGACTTGAAAGTCCTCCACTTTGTTGCCCTTCCTGGTTTCAACTTCAGGGAACAAGATAGCCCTTCTAAGATAAGCTCATCACATCTAAATTTATGCTGCTGACTCAAGACTGGACTGACTCCATCCTCCTCTCTCTTCGGTTTGGCTAGCTGGAGAGTGGAGTACCAAATTCCTCCCAGTGCCTTTAGAGACAGACGCTAGACTGACAGATCACTCCATTTTGTATCTGCTGGCCTGCCTGGGTCCTCTGCTGAACAAGATACCTTCCTACCTGGTACCTCTTAGTGCCCTTCTCTGCCCATGCCCTTGTGTGCTGCCTCTCTGTTAAGACTGTAAGCTGCTTGAGAACAGGGACTGTCTTTCTTTTGGTTACTTTTATTCTTAGTGCTTGGCATAGTACCTGGAACACAGTAGGTTCCTAAATGTTTATTGGACTGATTGGAAGGACTGTGCATCCAGATGGGCCAGTGATGGGCATGTGTAGTGACTTTTCAAAGATTGGTTGCCCAAGACACCCTATTACTGATCCAGACTCGCCTGCCAGAACACAAAAGTATGAAATGAAAATCCCCATTTGACCAGAGACATACAACATACAGGTAACAATGGTTCTGGACATGGCCAATATGGAAATATAACTCAGGGGCTCCTTTCTATCTTTCCTTCTTTCTTTTTTTCTCAATGAGTTTGGGGGGGGGGGTGAGAAGTAAAAGAATGCTTCATAATTTTTAAAAATTTAAAAAGAAATTTACCCACAGATCCTCCACAGATTATTGAGGTAATGCCTGTGTCCCTATTGCAAAATCAGTCTTTTACAGTCTCAGTGTGGGGGTGAGAGAACAGGAACCATCTGGAGGAGGTCCTTGTGGGGACCGTCTGGCTTGTCTATTACAGTCACTTGGGCATCACTCAGACGCCATTTCCCTCCATGACACAGTGGTTCAGCTTCCAAGGAAAGCAGTCATTGGGTCCTGTCTTTTCAGTACAATTTTCTATTTCTGAGCATTTTCACTTTGTCATGTCTCTGTCTGCTTTGGGGTTTCTGCCATTAGATAAATGGCCTGTGATGGCACTGAAGGTTATTGTCCACAGCCTATAGGGATCTCCCCTCTGCATACTGAGCAGTGTCAGGTCTGGGCATCCAGCAGCTGCATCCCTACAAAGCTTTGGGACCAGAGAGACTCTTGCCTGTCCCAGGGGGGAATGTAAGACTAGACAGAATGAAGTGTAAAAGCTGTAGACAAACTGGAGATGACAACTGTTCCAGTGCAGGTGTGCCTACCAGGTGTCTCCTTGCACTGCCATGCTGGGAAAAACTGCTGAGTTTGGAGTGGAAAGACCCAAGCTCAGATCTCTGCTCTGCTCCTTTTACCTGTGTGATCTTGGGCATGTCACTGTGCCTCTGTGGACCTCAGTTTCCTCATCTGTAAAATGAATGGCTGGGCTTGATCACCTCTAAGGTGCAACGTGGGTTTTCTCTTGACCACTCCCTGAGGTCACATATAACACCTCCCCCACGGTTTTCCAGTATCCTGAGGAGGTTGGACCAGTCTCTGTTCACTCACATTGCCTTGAGCCTCCACTGATGGTGTTTCCCTCTCCCTCCCTCCTCATTCCTCTTAGGAGTTCAAACATCCCTTAACAATCAGAGTAACTTTTACAGAGAAATATTTATTTCAAAGCTAGATAGTGAGAACAAATGGCAAACATTTCCCGTGGTGCCTTGAGAGTATTGTTCTCTTTATACTGTCTCTTTTTCTGAGAAGGGGAGAGGAAGGAGGCTCACAGCTTAGTTCAAACCCTACACCCACCACATTCAAAAGAAAAGGCCAGGACCCTGGCATTTAGGGGCACCCCTGCTGGGCCTGCGGCATCTGTCCCAGAATCTGGGGCTCCGAGGTCCCCATGGCCTCAGTGACTGGGACAGGGACTGCACTGCCCTGCGTCTGGAACTGAGAAAGCCAAATGACATGGAGAAGGAGGAGGAGGAGGAGGAGGTGACTTCTGGATCTTTCTCCCTCCCCCCTTAGCTGGGGTTCAGCTCTTGGGCAGACTTGTACTGGCATCATTTGAAGGAACCCTGGCCATCCTTTGTTCCAAGGCACAGGCACAGGCTGGAGGAGAGTCCCTGGGGAGGGGGCCTGAGCAGCTCCCCCAGCACAATGCGATGCTGTTACTCAGGCACCTCTATCCTACGTAGCACTTTCAGATTGGCCTGACCTTTTTTGCTACATGCCCAGCAGAGGTGCCAAAGGCAGCCTGCCCTGTCCCTGTGCCCCCACGCTCTTGGGGCATCAGGGGTGGCAGGTATGCTGATTTCACAGACTCAGGTCACTACCCCAGATTTCAAACCCTCAGCTAGCATGACTCCGAGGCAGCTTTTGAACTCAGGTCTCTCTAACTCCAAATTCATCTCTCTATCCCAGCTCTATCCCAGTATGCTTCAGATTACTCATCATCAATTAGAAAAAGGTCTGTGTCCTTTCCCCACAAACTTGTCCTTAGAATTATCCACTGACAATGCTCCCATACCTATGTGTAAGGGCGATGGCGTTTGTCTGGGCACCGTAAGCACTTAAGTCTTTCCCAACTCATCTTTTCTCCTTTAGGCTGTAAATATTCCTGCAGAATGATGGATTCTCCATTACATTTGGCTAATCAAATTAGCCTTTTCTGGCCTGCCATTACTGTGCTGTGTGAGTTTGCCAAAGCCAGGTGTCCCTTCCTTCCCTGCTGTCCTCGAGTGCTTCAGTGACCTTCGTCCTCCAAGACTCTCAGTGGAAGGCCCCACTCAGTGGGGATGGCTTCTTTGGGACAACTGGACTTGAAGCTGCTGGGGCCAAATCAATTTAGCCAGGGTGGGCCAGAGAGAGGCATGGATGTTCACAAAGAGCTAGACACACAGCATGCACCAAAGAAATGCAAAGTCATCTGGGAAGGAGCTGCAGTAACTGGGAGAATTCAGGAAAGGAGCATGAGGGTGTTCAGAACATGGGAGCATAGACCTGGAGACGTGAACAATGGCAAAATAAAACCAAACAACCAGTTTTAAAACAATAAAGCTTAAGCTGTTCTGGGAGAACCCATATAATAAAACCAGAAATATGTTTTGGAGCCAGACCAAAGGGTGTGTATTTGACTCTGGAAGGAATGGGGAGCCATTGATGTTGATTTAGCGAGGGAACAGCGTGGTGAGATGAGCTACTCAGAGGGTGACCCGGCAGGGGAGGCTTGAGGCAGGGAGATCACTTTTGTAAGTAATAAACCAGTTGTACTTGCAAGCAAATCATGTTTTCTTTTGAAAAGTAAATTAGAAAGACCCACCCATGGCAGGGAATATAAGATTCTAACCTTGTTCTATTAGTGGAATTGCTGCTGGTGAGCAAATATTGAGAAATGCAACTGTAAAAGGGGGACTGGCAAGAATTCAGAATCCTAGAGCTGAAGGGGACCTCAAGAAGAAAGGAAACAAGCATTTATTAAGCACCTACTGTGTGCCAGGCACCATGCAGAGCACTTTACAAATGTCTTCTCATTTCATTCGCACAAGAACCCTCAGAGATAGGGGCTATGACTATCCCCATTTTACAGATGAAGAAACTGAGGCAAACTGAGTCAGGCAGCTAATAAGCGTCTGAGGCCTCATTTGAACTCAGCTTTTGCTGATTCCAGAGCCTGGGCTCTGTGCACTCTGGCACCCCTTAGTTGATCTGGTCCAAAAGCCTGTTCTTGGGCAGGAAAGATCCCCTTCTCATACATGACAGACCAGAAGACAGTGAAAATGGCAAGAAGAAGAAGACACCTTTTGTGGTGCCTTAAGGCAGGCTTATAAAGCATTTTAAATGCTATTTACATTAAAGCTTCATAAAAACTTTATAAGACAGGTACCATTACTATCCCCATTTTACAGATGAGGAAACAGGTTAATTGAATTCCCTGGAGTCATTTTCCTTTGTTGTTTTGTAAGTTGAAAGTCAAGCTTTTTTTTAAAACAGTATGCCTCTGACATAATTGCCAATCAGTGGAGAATTCCTGGGGGTGTGAGAGAGTCACCTTGCCCCCTCTGCCCTTCCCACCTCCTGTCCCTGTCCCAACACTCTCACAAGGGTCAGAGGCTAAAGATTCCTCCAACAGAGTGACCCTGAAATATAAAATCTAGAGGCTGGGAAGGAGAACCGGAGAGATGAGGACTGGAGCGTTCCAGCTGAGAACCATTTTCTACATTAGACAGTGTGGTAGAGGTAAAGAACACAAACTAGGAAGACAGAGCATGTGAGTTTGAATCCTGCCTCTTTGTGACCTTGGGCATGTCTTTTTCTGGATCTCAATCACCTCATTTATAAAATGAAGGGTTTGGATCAGATGACCTCGGTGGTCCCTTCCAGCTGTAACTCATGATCTAATGCATGAGACCATGTGAACAGATGATCTCATCACTGAAATTCACTAAGCATTTGTTATACTTCTGTTATGTGCTGGGGATACAAAGGCAAAAATGAAAGTCCCTGCACTCAGGGAGTTAACGTTCTGTTACAAAGATACAGGTAAGTTAATCAGCCAGCTTATCAGCATTTATTAAGCACTTACTATATGTCAGTCATGGGGCCTATAAAGAGGAATCAGGGCATAATGTTTTTCATCATTTAACTTTAGGTAGAGTGTGGGTAATTTGTTTTGTTTTGTTTTCTTCAACATTTTTTCACAGTTACTATTGCTAACTGTATTTTCCTCTATCCTATTTTCTGTCACCCCATTTATTTTCCTCTCTCTCCTTTCAGCCTGTCCCTCTTCTGAAGCCTTTTGGTTCTGACTACCCCTCTCCCAATCTGGCCTCCCTTCTGTCACCCCTCCTGCTTTCCTGTAGGGTAAAACAGGTTTCTGTACTCAGTTGAGTTTGTATATTTTCTCTCTTTGAGCCAATTCTGGTGATGGTAAAGTTAATTCAATCCCCTTCTGCCCCCTTCCCCTCCATTATAAAAGCCTTTTCTTATGTTTTTCATCAAGACAATTTACCCCATTCTTTCCCTTTCTCTTTCTCCCAGTACACTCCTCTTTTACCCCTTAACTTTATTTTTTAGATGTCATCCCTTCATATTCAATTCACACTTGTGCCCTCTGTCTCTATCTATCATCTATCTATCTATCTATCTATCTTTCTATCTACATTTCTTCTATCTTAATAATGAGAAAGGTCTCATGATTTACAAATATCATCTCATGTAGCAACATAAACAGTTTGAGATTATTAAGTCGATTATTAAGTCCCTTATGTTACCCTTTCCTGTTAACCTTTTTATGTTTTTCTTGAGTCTTATATTTGAAAATCAAATTTTCTATTCAGCTCTGGTCTTTCAGCAAGAATGCTTCAAAGTCCTCTATCTCCTTGAATGTCCATTAATATTGCTGGGTAGGAGATTCTTGGTTGTAATATTAACTTGTTTGCCCTCTGGAATATCATATTCAATGCCCTCCAATCCCTTAATGTTAAAGCTGTTAAGTCTTGTATTATCTAGACTGTGGCTCCATAATACTTGAATTGCTTCTTTCTGGTTGCTTGCAGTATTTTATCCTTGACCTGGAAGCCCTGGAATTTGACTTTAATATTACAGGCAATTTTGAGATCTCTTCCAGGAGGTGATCAGTGGATCCTTTCAATTTCTATTTTATCCTCTGGCTCTAGATTACCAGGGCAGTTTTTCTTGATGTTTTTTTGAAAGATCATGTCTAGGTTATTCTTCATCATGACTTTTAGGAAATCCAGTAATTTTAAAATTCTCTCTCGAATCTATTTTCTGGGTGAGTATTTTTTTTTAATATTTCATATTGCTTTTTTTCATTCTTTTGGTTTTGTTTTATTCTATCTTGATTTCTCATAAAGCCATTAACTACCACTTGCTCAATTCTAGTTTTTAAGGAATTATTTTCTTCAGTGAGCTTTTGGAGCTCCTTTTCCATTTAGTCAATTCTGCTTTTTTAAGTCATTCTTCTCCTCATTGGCTTTTTTGGACCTCTTTTACCATCTGAGTAAATAGTTTCCATAGTTGGCATTTCTTGGGACAATCCAAGCATTCTTGGGTTTTATGAGAACAGTCCCCAAGTTACTGGAATCACTGAGCCTTGTGATTGTTTCAATTTGTAAGGGTCATTGAGCATTGTGTTCATTCAGCTGGGAACAGAACCAGAGTTTGGAACAGGAAGAGGAGTGTAGTCCTTGTTTCAGTTCACTTAGCAGTTACAAGTACAGGTGCAAGGAGAGGTGAATGATTACTTTCTGTTGCATTATGTTCACTGCTTTTGGCTCTGAGGTCCCCATTACACTTAGTTCCTTTAGCATACAGACTGCCTTCTGTCTTTTTTTGAATTTCCCAAAATGGTGTGAAGATGTAGTCCAGATAATAGTGAAATTTGACCTGGAATTGGCTCTGGATGTGTCCAGTGTATCTAAAGTGCTCAATCTCTGGAAGAATCCTCATACACAGCCACTTAGGCACATATGTCTCAACCTCCCCTCCCCTCCCCTTTCCCCTGTTGTTACTCCTTAAACCTGCTGCTCTCTGAAGCTGAGACTCCAATGGGCCCCTGCTTAAGGGCTTTTCTGGACCCTTCTAGCTTTAGAGTGATTATCAATAGTAACTACTGCTGTTTCCCTCCCAGCCTGATGTCTTTCATTTTCTTGGCCTCGTTAAAGGGGCCATGCCCTGGCTACTTTTTAAACAGGACTATTCAATAAATGGGCATTGCCTTACCCTAAATAAGTACCTGCAAAGACCTTGGCCTAATGGGCCCAAGGTTTCCCAGTGCATTCTGGGTCATCTTCAGTCATCCTGATGAATATCTGGTCACTGAATTCAGATGACTCTAGAGGAGAAGTGAGGCTGGTGACCTGCACAGCCCTCCCTCATTCAAAACAAAGTCAAGTGCAAGTCATGGCATCATTTCTTTGATGGTGTGGTCTTCTTTGGCAATGAAGGACTAATCCTCCACAGTTCCAAGCTGAGCTCAGCTGCTACCCTCAGCTCCAGTCCCAGCAGGTTGCATCAGGAAGCTGGGACATTGGTCAGCCACCTCCAGGTGGAAGATGAACTGTGCCCTCCCCCAGCCACTTTAGGTGATGAGGACTGAGAGAAATGACTGGGGGTACCCCATTGCTATGTTACAGAGCCCTATCCCTCCCTCTGCTCTTCCTGCTCTGCTTGGGCGGGTGTGGGTAATTTGACTGATTTGCTACAATACTCCCCTGACATAGACAGATTAGATAGAGAGATAGATATAAAGAGGTAAATAGACAGATAGTTACTGTTGTTTAGCCATTTTCAGTTGTGTCTGACTCTTCATGACCATATTTGAGGTGTTCTTGGGCAAAGATCCTTTTCCAGCTCATTTTATAAAGGAGGAAAAAGGCAAATAGGGTTAAGTGACTTCCCCAGGGTCACATAGCTAGTAAGTGTCTCAGGTTGGATTTGAACTTAGGTCTTTTTGACTCCAGGTCCACAGGTACATAGATAGACAAGTAGCTAGATAATAAATAGAAATAGTAGATAGACAAGGTAGTAGATAGACAAGTGGATAGACACATTGACAGACAGACAGGTAGATAGGTTGCTAGCTAAATAGAAAGACATATAGATAGACAGATAGATACGTAGATTGGTACATAGACAGACAGACAGATAGATAGATAGATAATTAGATAGATAGATAGATAGATAGATAGATAGGAGATAATGGCCAAAGACACACTGGTAGTCTGCCACAAGTAGGTCCAAAGACTGTAGAACCAGTGATCTTTTCCCTGTAAGCAGGTCATTCCTCCTTGAATGGGCTGCATTGCATCTCAGGCAGCTAGTATTTACATAGAAGACCTTCTGAGAATACTAGGTACTGTATAAGCCTTGAAGAAATCATGCTAGGCTAAAGTGACATCATGTTCCCCTGGCCAGCCTGGCATGGGGGCAGACCTCCTCCTACTTTCCAACATGGACCACAGAAATATTTGCCAAGACATCATCCCACTCAGAAAAAGCCCCTGGTCTTTCTTCCTGTGGGACCATCCCAACTTCAAATACTAAATGCATGGAGAGCAGTAACCCATTGAGGGATTCCCGGGTCCATCCCTCAAAATTCCTGCCCTCTGTCCAGGAGACAATGTCAGGAAGAGTGTGGGAAAGTCTGGCCTGGGCAGCAGCCCTAGACGCTGTTTACTCACATGAGCCTTGCCCTCTCTGCTTGCTGAAATGACTTTGACTGTCTTGTTTCTGGAGCAACTGGGATCAAAACCAGATGTGTCCACCACACTCATCTTTTATGTCTTCTTGGGGGGAGGTGGAATGGCCTAAATGCTTCGTTATATCTTTTTATCATTCCCAGTAACTCATCCTTTCCTAGATGCCCAGAATTGAAGCACCTTGACCTAGAAAATAGGACACAACTTTAGGATCTTGGGTGGAATTCTGGGCCCCAGAACCTCTTCAGGGTGGGGTCTCAGGATTGTCCATGTCCTCAGGAGGTGGGGAGGCACTGGGAGGAACATGGAGTTTGGCAGCTGGCCACGGAGAGAGGCATTCCTCCCTGACACTCAAATGAACCACAGGTCATTCTACCACAGGCCAAATGCCTGTCAGGGCAGGTCAGACGTTCCCAGGAGATCTCCCATCACAAACACTGGAAATAAATACCGTTTCTAAGCATCTAGTCATCTGACATCAAGAAGCTGGTATTGGACAAGGGGACCTCTAAAGGTCCTCTCTAATTCTCAGTTGTTGATTCTATGGTTCAGTTACAGAGTCATTGCTTGGGTTTCAGTGCAATGTTAAGTTTCTGCTTGATTTGGCAAGTTTATGGTCCAAGGGAAGTAAAAATATCTAGAAAGTTAGGATACTGGAATATTCTGATTTGAACCAGACAATATCTATGGAATACCAGGTGGATGAGGTGAAAACACATCTGGTATAATGTTAAAATTATGGATGACTGTGGAAGGAGATGGAACTTGAAAAGCCAGCTTAGGATGGGAACTTCAGACCTCAAAAGGAGGTGAGGGACAGAGCGGAAAGTGTCTTTGAAGTCCATCCATCCCTGTGAAGTTCCCAAAGTGCTGGCAGAGGGGAAGCATCACTGGGTTGACAGTAGGTAGTAGTAACCAGATTTCAGCTCCACAGTGTACAAGGAACAGATCTGGTCCATATCTCTATGCTTCTAACTGGGAAAAAGCAACATACAATCATGGATGTCAAACTGGATTGAACCTTAGAGACTATCAAATCCAACCCCTCCTCCACCCCATTTTACATATGAATAAATGGAGGCTTCTACTGACATTCAGTGACTTGCTCAGGGCCACATAGCTTGTGTCTGAGGTCAAATTTGAACACAAGTCTTCTCTTTGGCCACAGCTCCAATGACTGCACCACCCAGCTGCCTCACATGTCTTCTTGGGAATATACCCCCATGGCTTTTGGGTGGAACCAGGCAGGAGCCCAGAGGAACATAAATCTAGACCTGAAACAGATTTTGGAGGTAAACAAAAGCTCTCATTTTATAGAAAACACTGGAACCCAGAGTGGCAAGGCCACTTTTCCATAGTCATGCAGGTGGGGGCAGGAGTGAGGAGGAGATGTGGGAGAGCCAAAATTTAAACTTGGATTCTGGGACTCCATACAGCTTTCCTTCCCCACTCCACATTGCTGGATGAAACCTTAAGAGGAAAGAACCAGGAGGTGTGGGTCAACTGAAAAAACTCCCCCTGGAAAATGGAAATGGAAGAATCTTTGGAGCCAGGAGGTTAGCAAAAAACCATGACTCATGGAGCTTGGAGAAAAGAGTAGAAGGTAGAAAAAGAGAAGGAAGAAAGAGGAAGAGAGGGACAGGGCTCCACAAAGGACATCCATTTGTTTTTTCTAGTGACCCTTTGGACAGACTGGCCAAAGAGTTGGAATCCAAAATTGTCCCATCTTGACTGATGACCAATATGGCAGAACTGGAGTCCATAGAACCACAGGATCATGACATAGAGGCAGCAGCAACCTCAGAGGCCATCTGGTGCATCCCCCTTCTTTTACAGATCTGACAGGAAGGAGTTTGCTCAAGGAAATATGAACAGCAAGTTTCAGAATCCGGCTTCAATGTCAAGGCTGGTGTCCCCTCCACTTACCCAGCTGCTAACCTTTGAACTCAGCCCTTCAACCAAGGGGGCTTCTGAACTCTCACTGTATGTCCATGTGCTTTGGTGGACATCCCTACCTAAGGACCTTTGCTCAATGACTCTTTGGTCCATCGACTCAGCTAAGCTTCTCAGAGGAGGGTAGAGGCATATGAAGCCATGCCACCATGGATGTAAGCCTCACCTTCTCCATGAATCAGAATCAAAGGCTGCAATACAGCCTCGTTCCAAGGTGAAAAGAGAGGAGGTTAGCAGGGACCAGAATTTTAGGGATAATTATCATGACAACAGAAATTATGGTAACTGGCATTTCCATACACGTCCAAGTTTCCAGACTGCTTTACATTATGTCATCTGCTCAAGTCCCACAGGGGAGCTATGACGCAGGTGCTTTAGGTAGTGTGATTTCCATTTCACAGATAAGGACCCTGAGGTCACATGGCTCACATGCAGTTACTAAGTAAGTGTCAAGTTAAACCCAGGTCAGTCTACAACATCTCGTAGAGCCCTGTGGGTGGCTGCATTCCCAATGAGAACATTTCAGATCCTAGGAGATGACCCTGTGAAGGAGAAAGGGAAGACTTTAATTCACCGGGCTTTGTGTCCTACCAGCCCAATTCAATTGCTTTCCCTCACATAATGGACGTTGATGAGCAAGGCTTTGGATGCCAGGATGTCCCAGCGTTTGGGGACAAAGATCCCGATTGTGGGTCTCATTGGCACCAAGTTCATTTTACTTCCCACTGTTCAGATTCATGTTTTTCCCTTACTGCTAGTGCAATTTGAGTAACAGACCTCACCAGCAGCCCTGGGTCTGTCCATACAGTTCTTTTGTTGGAGAAGAAATCACATTTTCTGGGACAAAAGTTACTTTGACAAAGGCCCCAGCAGTAGTCTAGAGCCATTCATGGTCCACAGGAGCTCATCAGCCAGGCTAACTTCTATGCTTTGACTCAGTTGACAACAGAAAAGTGAGTGGGGCCAGCCAGATGCAGGAAAAAGCAGCAGGGCAAGAACTTGTCCTCTTTTCTCCTCCCTTCCAGTTAGAAAAGAATGATTTTTCCTTTTCAGGACCCCTTCTCCACCAGTACCCACTAGCGCTAGTGACTAGCCCTGCCCTGCAGTCTTCATTTGGTCCCCTCATGCAGCATGGGACTCCTTAAAGGAATTGTTATAAAGACAGAGAATTTGCAATCATTCGTTCTTTTTTTACCTCCCTCCCCTCCTTCTGTGCCATAAGCAGAGCCAGTTTCACCAGTTCTTTCACAGGCCCTCCGTGGTCTCTCCCAGACCTAGCCCTGTCACTTGGTGGTGATAGATCTGGGAGGCTGAGACCCCAACATGCTGGCTATGTCATCCTATGCTTCAGACACACCAAGACTATCCCATAATTTCAGAGCTGCAGGGAGAGGACCTTGGAGAATGCCTCAGCTCAGCTGCTCATTTAATAGATGAGGAGGCTGAGAACCAAGAAAGAGATGTGATTTGCCCAGAGTCACTCAGGTCATCACCGGCAGAGTCAGAGGTCATTGATTGGTTGGATGTATCTGGGGTACGTTTAGAGCAATGGCGTAAGTCTATACCACTTCCAGGTCAGGGGTTTTAAGGTAAGGAAGGTGAGGAAAAAGTGAAATCCAGAAAAGCAAGCTTAAGGATTCAGAAGATTTTGGATCTGGAAGAAAGCTTAGAGGTCACAAGGAAATTGAGTCTCTGAAGGGGGAAAGTGACAGGTCTAATCAAAAAGAAGTCTGGGTCTTGAAAGCGCATCCTCAGACCTCAAGTTGTAGCCCCATAGATTCAAGTCTGGAAGGCACCTGGGAAGCCCTCAATCCAACTCCTTTGTTTTACAGGTAAGAAAGCTGAGGACTCAAGGAGTTATGTGACTTGTCCAGGGGCATTTTGACTCCAAATCCTTGTACCACACAGCTTCTCCAATAATGATAGGCAGCATTCTTACATGGCTTTAAGGTTTTCCACACACTCTATATAAATAATACCATTTGAATCTTACCACATCTCTATGATGGGAGGCACTGGGATCACTTCTGTTTTATAGATGAAGAAACTGAGGCCCCAAAAGGCACTAGCCTACCCAGGGTAGTAAGAATTTGATAGCACTGGAGCTTCTGTCTTGCTGACACCAAGTCCAACTCTCTAGTCTATGGTGTGAAACCACCACTACCACCCTTTGAATCCCAAGCATGAAGTTCCTATGCTACATCCCCTGGTATGTCATCCTTTGTTTCCCAGAGCTTTTAGCAACTTTAGTTTCAGAGAGATTCCCAAAACAAAATGAGGACAGGTCACATGAAACAGGTCATAACCAAGTAATTATTCTAAGAGAACTATTTCCCAAACAGTAACAAAAAAGCCTAAAGAGTGAGCAGCCACCATGCTAGGTCAGATGCTGAGGAGAAGAGTTCCTTGTCAGCATCTCCCATCCCCAGCCCTGACAGGCCCAAAGCCACCCTGGCAGAATAGCTCCCCCATCTCCAGGACTGGCAGTGATGAAAGACTGAAGGGCATTTCATTCATCTCCCTTGGGGGCCTCATCTCCACATTATTCCCTTGGCCAAAAGAGTCCCAGAGAACACAGAATGAAGCCTATACCTTTCTTGGCCCAGCAAAGAAATGAGGGACAATAAGGATACAATGAACGTTGCATACTAGGGACTCGTAACCTGGGATCCCCTCGAAGCAGAAAGTGGATCACTTTCAGAAGGCATGTGAACTTGGATGGGAATAAACTTTATTTCAGTATAATTATTTTTCTTTTTCATCCTGTGTATTTTGTTTCATGATTTTATACTGTCAACTCTTAAGCAGCCTTAGTATCTGATGAAAAGGGGTGGCAGCTGAGGGATAAGAGGCAAAAGGGGAGAGAGAGAGAGAGAGAGAGAGAGAGAGAGAGAGAGAGAGAGAGAGAGAGCGAGCTGAGGCTGTCATCTGGACATTTTCCAAAGGGCACAGGAATGATGCAGTTTTCATACTGATGAATGCATTTGCTTCAATAATAAAGGGAGAAGTTAGCTCATTAAAGAGCTAAAATGCAGAGAAGAAATTGAGCTTTTTTTTTTTTTAATAAAGAAAAGCTGTGATTACTTAAGAGTTGATCAAAAGAAAGCTCAGGCCCCTTCAAGTGGGTCATTTCAATTCCAAACTCCTAGACTATCTAAAAAATGAGTTTATTTGAATTAAATCAGTATCATTTTTTTTGCATTTGAAAAATCAAGGTCAGGAGATGTTGACATGTAAAAGAGAATTTTGCCGTATGAGGCTGCCTCTCAAGTATGCAGCTCTACACTGGCTTTCTTTGTCAGCCTGAATAGCCAATCATACGGTCTCTTTCTCTCGACATTCTGTGATATTGATAGAGTACCTTCAGACAATGGCATCTGAAAACTCTTACCACATCTGTGTCCAAATACATTCAAGCCTGTTTATGTTTGTAACTAAAAATCAGCTGATAGTAGATGAATAGCTCTGTGCCATCTTTGAAAATGCTCACTTTTATGTCACTCTTGAGAAGGCCGTTGTATCCATCAGAGTGACTGGAGATTGTGCCAGGAGAGGGGGCTGACATTTCTCTGCCACAATGGCATTGAGTGAAATCACCAGGGACATTCACAAAAGTTTCCTCAATAGATGACACTTGCATAGGAATTCTGATTTCTTTGAATAAACTCTTATCTTGTAAAACAATCCATTTTTGGAAGGTTTGCCCTTTCAGTATTGACTGTTTGGGTTGGTTCCTGTTCTAGTCACTTGGATTTGAGATGCCAAAGATTCATTTAAGTTCATTAAAAAACAGAACTTCCTATCGACAGTATCAGCGCTGATGTTGCTTCTCTTTTCCCTGGACCTTCTAGGCGGAGGAGTGGGTGGAAAGAACCACCAGAGCCCCTGGACTCATGAACTGACCTTCCAGTGAAAGGGGGTAGCAACTGAAGGATTAAGAAGCAAAGAGGCAAAGGAGAAAATGGAGAAAAAAGAGAGAGATTCAGAGAGGGAGAAGTTAGAGAGAGAGAGACAGAGACAGAAAGAGAGAGAGAGACAAGGAAAGAGAGACAGAGAGAGAGAGACAGAGAGAGACAGAGACAGAGAGACAGACACAGAGAGAGAGACACAGAGACAGACAGAGAGAGAGAGGTGCAGAGAGAGAGACAGAGAGAGAATGCTATCCAGGCAATATCCTAGGGTGAGGAAAGTTGTAGATTTTGAGCCCAAGTCCTTCAGTTCAAATTCCAAGACCTGCCAAATGCCACTTCTGTGAACTTTGGGCAATAATAGTAAGAGCTGACATTTATATAGGCATTTAAGGTTCGTGAAGCACCTTACCTGTACTATCAGATTCTATCCTCAACATGACCTGTGAGGTTAGCACTGTTATAATGTCCATTTTGAGAAGGGTTAAGCAACATTGCCCCAGATCACACAACTAGTATCTGTACCTGCTGATATGAAACCATTCTCCTTACCACAATGATTGACACTTGGCACACACTTAATGAATGCTTATTGATGACTGCCTGATTCTTTGGCCCAGGGCTCTGTCCACTACACCAAACTGGCACAAATATAGGAGCCTAGATTTGGAGCAGGAGGAACCTTAGAGACCATATGGTCAAGTTCTTTCACTTTATAGAAAAGGGAACTGAGAGCTCGAAAAGACTTGCCCCATGTTCCACTCTGCCTTAGAAGCCCAGACCATAGGACTGGAGAGAGCGGGGTGCAGGGAGGAGGACTGGCCAGTGGAAGCCCAAGTAGCTCTTCCTGATGAATCCCCTCCAAGGCCTTTGGAGCCTGCTCAGATGTGCCATCATTGTTCCTTTTTTCTTACAACCTGGAACCCCAAAATGACTTTTACCTGGCTGTGGAGCCGGAAACGGACATGCATTCCAAAGGCAGTGTCCAAAGCTAGCTAGCCCCACTATGACCTTTGCTAGTGGTAAGTGAAACAAGGGTAGGGTAAGTCTCCAGGTGGGTCTAGGTAGAGCAGCAGAGGCAGGAATGGCCTCTGGGGGGATGATGCTCTAGAACTTGAGAGTGAACGATCAGATTAGGACCCTCCAAGCTAATGAAGACTACCTTCATTTTATAGATGAAGAAACAGATCCGAGAAGTAAAATGATGCCCAATATCACTCAGTCAAGTCAAATAAGCAAGCATTTATTAAGTGCCTACTGGGTGCCAGCACTGTGCTGAGTTCTGTAGATGCATAGAAATGCAAACAAATAAAATGAAAAGTTGCTGTTCTCCAGAATTTCACAGTCTAATACAGGAGGCTACATGCAAAGAACTACCTACAAATGAGATATGGACAGCATAAATTAGAGAGAATCCCAGAGAAATGAGGAGAGGAGGAAGGGTTCTGAAACACTGTGCTAGGGAAACACAAGCTTTGATTGGTTGACTTTACCACACTGAAAAGGTCTGGGGTACAGCCCAGTCAGTAAGTCAATCAACAAGCAATTACAGCCATTAAAAGCTTACTAAGTACGAGGCAGCTAGACAGTACAATGGCTAGAATTCTGGTCCTGGAATCATAACAACATGAATTCAACTCTGACCTCAGACACTTCCTAGCTGTGTGACCTTGGGCAAATCATTTCACGGTTTGCCTCAGTTTCCTCATTTGTACAATGAGCTGGAGAAGAAAATAGCAAACTCTCCAGTATCTTTGCCAAGAAAACCCCAAATGGGATCATGGCAAGTATGACATGACTGAAACAAATGACTGAATAAGAACAAAGAACCAGGTACTGTGTTAAGCATTATACACTTAAAGGCAAAAACAGGGTTCCTGTCCTCAAGAGATTCACATTTTAGTGAGGGAAATGACATTTAAAAATTGTCCATATAAGATATATACAGTGTAAATGGACAATAAGCTCAGAGGGAAGGGACCAGCATGAGGGAGGGCTGGGATGGATTTCAAGGACGATGGTGCCAAGTTTTGAAGGAAACCAGGAAGCTGGGAACCATATTCACTGTGTGAGTGGAGAGAAGGGGAAGGATCCAATGGATAAATAGATCTTAGAGGCATCTACATAGATGGCAACTGAGCCCATAGTGGACTATACATCTCAGATCACAGAGACATTAATTTGGGTTGAGGAGGGGGAAAGGAAGTCAAAAGCTTATGAGGAATGATTCCTATGGCCCCAAGCAGAAAGAAGTGCTCTCTCCACTGGCCAAAGGAGTACCTTCCCATTCATGAAGTCCCAGTGGAAAGAGTTCTAACTCAGGATTTAGTATTCAAAATTCAAACTTCATGTGACCTTAGACAAATCACATATCCTCCTTGGGCCTCAGTTTCCTGGTCTGCAAAATGTTGAGGACTGGACCAGACAGCCATCATGCTCCTTCCAATATAAATTCATGATCCTAATACATAACTGTTATATTTCCTGCCCCCTCCCCCTCCCACATTAAGACAGCCCCCAAAAACCAAATAGTTGTTAGCTCAGTGATTCAGGGTAATTGAAGCTGCACTTGGCTAGGGTAAGTAAAAACCACAAACTGTCAATATATATGACAATATGGAGAAAATTAGACACTGAATCGCAGCTATAAATGGTGCCTTTCACCCTTGACTCTGGGCTGCATACCCATGGCATGTGCGTCAAAGCCCTCACAGAGTAGAGCCTACAGCATCTCTGATGACAAAAGACAGGCCCAGGGGCCAGGCCTGGGTATCAGAGGGGCATGAATCAGCCCTGCACGTGGGATGGCAGCCAGAGGCTCCCTGACGGGCAGGAATGCCCATCCTCCTCTGCTCTCCCTTCCTCTGCCTGCCCTCTAGTGGAAACTGGACTCAAATGGCATTGCCTTTTAAAAGGGGCCTGGGCCTGGGCTGGGGACAGCACACTGAAGAATCTAGCTCAGGTGAAGGACAGCTGTTCGCTTTAAGGCTGCTCAGACTGTCTGTGCCGATGTTTGCCTGCCTTCCTTTCTTTTTTCCTTTCTTTCTTTTTTCCTTTTTTTCTTTTATTTCTTCCTCCCTACCTTTCTTCCCTCCTCCCTCCCTCCCTCCTTCTCCCTTTCTTCCTTTCTTTCTCTCCTTCCATCCTCTTTCCCTCCCTCTCTTTTCCTATATTTTCCTCTCTTCTTTCTTTCCTTCTTTCTTTTCTCTTTTTCTCTTCTTTTTCCTTCCTTCCTTTCTCTCTCCTTCCCTCTTTCTTTGTTTTTCTCTCTTCCTTCTTTCCTTCCTTTCTTCCTTTTCTTTCTTTTTTCTTTTTCCTTTCCCTCCTTCATTTTCTTCTGCCCTCCTTGGTTTCTTTTTCTTTCCTTCTTTCCTTTCATTGTCTTTCTCTCTCTTTTTCTTCCTTCCTTCCTTTCTCTTTTTTCTCCCTTCTTTCCTTTAAAAATGTGATTTGTTATATGAAATGGGTCTCTTGGAGAAGACTAGGGAGGGATACTATGGAAAACTCTGGTTATTATAAAAATTATTTAAAATTCATCCTTTAAAAAGAAGTCTGCTCAGAATGAGTTCTTCTCTCACAGCCTTGAGGGTTCTTGGTAATCCACTGCCCAACTTGAAGGTCTGCTAGTTGGCAGGGTATACTGAAAAGAGCTGGATGCCAGTCAGGACTTGTGTTCAAATTGTGCCTCTGATACTTCTGACAGTACAACCAAAGGTAAGGCATTCAACTTTCCTGTTCCTCATTTATAAAATGAGGGATTTTGACTTGAGAGCCTCTGAGATCCCTTTCTACTTTAGATCTAAGATCTATCCACATCGTTTCCTGGTCCCAGCACTGTCATCACTATAGTGGTCTCTGAGCCTTATGTCCCCACCTGTAAAATGGGAATCATCCAGTTTAAACTGGAAGGAATCCTAAAGATCATATAGTCCAACAACCTCATCTTATGAGTGAAGAAACTAGGACTCAGACCATCAAACCATGCTGTCCACTGACAAATCTAGCACTCTTCCCTTTACAAGAATATTGAATTTGGAGTCAGAGGACCTGGATTCAAATCCATCTTTCACTATCTGTGGGACCTTGAAGGTAAGTCATTCAGCCTGTTGGAGGAAGCTCAGTTTTCTTATCTGTAAAATAATGGTAATAGTGAAAATGATGATGAAAAGTGCTAGCAGTTTATATCAGGTCCTTCACTTAGGCTATCTCATTTGATTCTCATAACTATCTTGTGAGATTAAATGCTATTATTTAGCCTCATTATAAAGAAAAAGAAATAGCCTGTGAGAGGTTAAATGACTTGGATCATACAGCTAGCCTCTGAGCCTGGATTTGAACTCATATCTTCTGAAATAGTTGGACTAGATGACCTTTGAGATCCTCTGGTCAAAAACTCCCCCAAATGTCTTTTTATCACATTTACTCACTCACTCAACAAGTATAAGTGTCAACTTTGTGCCAGGCACTGGATGAGGGTGTAAGGACAGAGAGACAAAACTGAAGCTCTCCCTGCCTTCATGGAGGTGACTTTTGATTGTAGGAGATAATATGTACACTTAAAAGTATACACTAAGTACAGACAAAATGCCATGTAAGTTGTGGGGAGAGGCACTGGCCATCTGGGGACATCAGGAAATGCTTCGGGCATCATTGGAACTGAACTTGGATGTTCACTCAGCTCTAGAACTCTATGATGTGGAGGTGAGGAAGGAGGGGGCATTCCTGGCCTTCGGTGAGGACTTCAGGGGCTCGTCCCGTGTCAGTTGATGTTAAGTGAGTACCTGTGTTCCTCCCCTCCTCTCCAGTCTCTCATCACAAGCCCCCAGGAAAGCCCTTGCTCAAAGCACTCACCAAACAAGGACCGAGTGGACCACTGGTACAGACCTAGCCTGAGCCACCCCAGGGCATTATGCTTTCACTCTCTCTGAGGATTGGAGGTGTCCAGTTTGGCCCAGTAAGGGCAGCTGCTGGAAGTGACTCATGGGAGGTGAAGCAGTTGTAAACTCTAACTCATCTATTGAATCCCTGCACTGGGACCATGATAGATGGTCATTCTCTGGACTATTTTAATCCTGGCCTAGTCACAGGGCCCCAAAAGCATGCGCATTGCCAAGAGGTCATTGGCAGCCACATTAATACACCTCAGACAATCATAGGATCACTGGGTTTGGGGCCGAAGGGACCTAAGAGATTATTTAGACCAACCCTTCCATTGTACAGGATAGGAAAATGAGGTCCAAGGGAGATTGAAAGACATGTTGCCCACAGTCATGAGTAAACACGAGAGCCAAGACTCGAATTCAGGCCTCCTGACTCAGAGCCTAAGAATCTTTCCACTGACTTTTCTTCTATTCATAGAGGCAGAGATACAGAAGAAAACATCTGGCTATAGAGTCAGAAGACCTGCGTTCAAAGCCCCATCCTGTCAGTTCAAGTCAGCCTCCTTCTATTAACTACCTGCAGTGGTATCAGGCACTCACTGTCCAAGGAACTGGAGGCCTGAAGAAAAACATGAAATTTTCTCTGACCTCAACATGTTTCCATTCTATTGCCCAGGGTACAATGGGAAAGTCCCAGTCTCTCCAAAGCCCAGTTTTTCTCATTTTCGAATGAAGCAGAATAAAACTGACCCTGCCTAACTCACTGGATTTCTGGGAGGTAAGGGATTGTCAAAGCCCATTTCCCCTTGATGACAGGGACTGGTTCATGTTTGTCGAGGTGCCTCCAGGTATGTTACGGAGGAGTCATAATCCCATCTGTGACCCCACTTATTATACAATTTCCCTGGGTCTCAGTTTCCTCATCCGTAAAATGAGGAGGTTGGATTGGATGATCTCTAAGGGTCCAAACTATGATCCTTTGAGTTGGGAACCACAGAAATCCATCCTCACATTGTTAGTTATTCTCTGTGTTCATGGGCTTGTGGGGGTACGTGAGGGCTTGTCATCTCTCCCTTCGCTCTTTCTCTCATTCCTGTTTTCCCCAGAGTTTGAAGGACTTGAAAAGATCACTCTGTCTTTGGGAGGTCTGCCTTTCTTATCTCTAGTTTACAGATGAAACAGGGAACAGAGAGAGAAGGTAATTATCTCTGACCTGACTCAGGATCTCTGCCAGGTGACTCAGAGATTGGTGCACAGAGTTTCATTTGGAGCCTGAGGGCAGTGACACAGGCATTTGTCACAGGAAAAGCCTGAGGAAAAAATCCAGCTCTGCTTTTCCAGGCTCCTGACCAGTGTCCAGGGTAGGGGAAGGAAAGAACAGGGCTAGAAATCCTGGGCTCAAAGCTTCTGGGGCAAATGCCTCCCTCTGAGCCTTGGGTCAGGGAAGAGCAAGGTCACCCAGCCCCTGCCATTTGCCCTGTAGTCTTTTCCCTGTGTACCCTGGCAGGTAACTGCAAGCATCTTGAGCGACCATTCTTTCCAAGTCAGGGGAGGCCTTGCAGAAACCATCCGTTCTGCCAGAGCCCTGGGTTTGGAGGCAGACAGCTTAGGTGGAGTCTAGTCAGAGCTCTGCTATGACCTGGTGATATAACTTTGCACAAGCATTTCCCCTCTGTGCTTCAGTTTCCTTATTTGTAAAAATGAAGAATTCAGACCAGATGATCTTTGAAGTCCTTTCAGGGGTAACATTCTATGATCCTCTGACCCTCCAGCTAAAAAACTGATAGCAATATTAATGAACATCATTGCTGCCTCATCAACTGCCCCTCCCCCTACCCGCCTCCACCCATGACCTGTAGCCTCTCCTCGTGTATGCCACCCACAAGCTCACTGATCCCAGGTCTCATGGAGCCCGGGGTAATTTCAGTGAACTATGAAACATGTCTAGCCCACCGCCAGCCACCTCACCCAGGAGCACAGAACTTTGCCAGACAATCAAAGAAGTCTCTTAACACTTGGACCTCTCCAAAGTGGAAGCCAGTTCTTTGACTATCACCAAGCCAAAACTGAATGAATGATCACTTTCCAGGGATGCTGTAGGGCAGATTTTATCTCAGGTATATTTTGAACCAGATACCCTCTGAAGTGTGAGTTAACTGTGAGTTAATTATCAGAGGCCTCTTTGAAAGGGATTAGAGTCCAGTGGAAAATGATCCGTGGGATATGAAGTCATGAACATGGGTCATAGACTTGGTCATCTGATTAACTAGCTGTGTAATTGTGGGTAAGATCACAATCTCTATCCTCATCTATCATATGACAGGATTGAACGGAATGGTCTCTAAAGTCTCCTAGTTCTGTGCCCTTATTGATACTACGAGGTCAATAAATTCCTATTAAATGCCTATTGTATGCCAGGCACAGTGCTAGGTCTATTCACCAGAATGTTCCCCACCCTTTTAATGGGCATCCCAAGGTCAGGTTCCTAAAGAAATCCTGCTCATAGCCCTTTGCTTATGGAAAAAAGAAAACAAAGCAAAAACAAATCCTGAGGTCCCAGGCGCCTCGGTTGTATTATATACCTTTGCTCAATGCATGAATAAACTTGACTGTCTCTCTTTTTTCAAATTGACATATTTTATTTGGAGACAGCCTGGTATATGTCAATTGTCACCCCCAGCCCTCACAAGCGCTTTCATCACAAAGCTCATCAAAAGGTGTGGGGCCAAGACCACGAAGTAGAAAGATACACCTACTCTGGCTCTCCCCACAAAGCCCATCAAATTCCTGTAGAAAATGGCCCTTAAATTCTGGAGCAGCCAAAGTCACAAAACAGCAGAGTGCCCAAGACAGCCTGGAAGGTGGACAGGAATTGCACCAGGCTTGGAGTGGAGTGCAGCTCAGCTCAGCCTTGGCTCACAAGCAGGCCCCAGGGGTGAAATCCCTAGCAGCCGCTGTGGTTCCCAGATTACTCAATCCACAAATGCTAAGGACAGCTTCAAGTGGTGAGAGAATGCTTTCACCTGGGTGACAAGGGAACCATGGTCTGGCCCCAGGGGCCCCAGGGCAGCAGCAGTTGCTGCAACACAGTATCCATTTTAGGAAACCTCTGCCTAAAGCCCCTGGGGGAATCAAGCAAACTGATCTGGATCTCAGCCCTGAGTGGCAGTTCTGGGGTGAGGAGGAGCACGCTGGGATGGTGAAGCTGGAGGTGGATGTGGAGAGGGAAACTGACCCGCAGATTCTGGGCAGAAAAACTGTATCACAAGGGTCTTAGAATGGAGTGCAAGCCAGCCTAGGCCTTGTGGCATCAGCAGGAACAGAACCAGAGCAGGCTTCAGAGGCAGAAACCCCACAGCAACTGAGGTTCCCAGGTTGCTCAACCCACAAACGCCAAAGACAGCTTCAAAAAGAAAAAGCTTGTGGGTGGAAAAGCTTGCAGTAGCTCCCAGACCAGAGCGCAGCCTAGGAGAGGAGTAAACTCCTCTCCCTTGATTGTGCCACCTTGGAGGAACTCAGAACTTACAGGTCCCCAGAGTATAGCCTCCTCTTGACAAAGGACTCAAAAGTCAAGTAACTGACTGGGAAAATGCCCAGAAAAGGGAAAAAATATATGAGACTATAAATGGCTACTTTCTTGGCGAACAGGTATTTTCTTCCAGCCTTTCCAATGAGGAAGAAAAATGTTTACCATCAGAGAAAGACATAAAGGTCAAGGCTTCTGCATCCAAAACCTCCAAAATAAATATTCCATGGTTTCAGGTCATTGAAGAACTCAAAAAGGATTTTGAAAATCCAGTAAGAGAGGTGGAGGAAAAATTGGGAAGAGAAATGAGGGCAATGCAAGAAAATCATAAAAAGTGAGTCAACAACTTGCTAAAGGAGACCCCCAAAAATGCTGAAGAAAATAACACCTTTAAAAATAGACTAACTCAAATGGCAAAAGAGGTCCAAAAAGCAATGAGGAGAAGAATGCTTTAAAAAGCAGAATTAGCCAAATGGAAAAGGAGGTTCAAAAGCTCACTGAAGAAAAAAGTTCTTTAAAAATTAGAATGGAATAGATGGAGGCTAATGACTTTATGAGAAACCAAGAAATTACAAAACAAAACTGAAAGAATGAAAAAATAGAAGATAATGTGAAATATCTCATTGGAAAAACAACTGACCTGGAAAATAGATCCAGGAAAGACAATTTAAAAATTATGGGACTACCTGAAAGTCATAATCAAAAAAAGATCCTAGACATCATCTTTCATAAAATTATCAAGGAAAACTTCCTAGATTTTCTAGAACCAGAGGGTAAAATAAGTATTGAAAGAATTTACTGATTACCTCCTGAAAGAGATGCAAAAGAAAAACTCCTAGGATATTGTAGTCAAATTCCAGAGTTCCCAGGTCAAGGAGAAAATATTGCAAACAACTAGAAAGAAACAATTTGAGTATTGTGGAAATGCAATCAGGATAACACAAGATCTAATAGCTTCTACATCAAGGGATTGAAGGGCTTGGAATGTAATATTCCAGAAGTCAAAGACACTAGGATTAAAACTAAGAATCACCTACCCAGCAAAACTAAGTATAATATTTCAGGGGAAAAAATGGTCATTCAATGAAATAGAGAATTTTCAAGCATTCTTGATGAAAAGATTAGAGCTGAATAGAAAATCTAATTTCCAAACACAAGGATCAAGAGAAGCATGAAAAGGTAAGCAGAAAAGAGAAATCATAAAGGACTTTCTAAAGCTGAACTGTTTACATTCCTACATGGAAAGATAACATTGGCAATTCCTGAAACTTTTCTCAGTATTTGGGTAGTTGGAGGGATTATATACATATATACAGAGAGCCACAGGGGTAGTTGAATAGGAAGGGATGATATCTAAAAAAATAAAATTAAGGGGAGAGAGAAGAATATATTGAGAAGAGAAAGGGAGAAATAGAATGGGGCAAAATATCTCTCATAAAAGAGGCAAGAAAAAGCTTTTTCAGTGGAGGGGAAAAGGGAGGAGGTCAGAGGGAAAAAGTGAAGCTTACTCTCATCACATTTGGCTTAAGGAGGGAATAATTCAATTTGGCATGAAAATCTATATTTCACTACAGGAAAGTAGGGGAGAAGGGGATAAGTGGGCTGTGGGAAGGATGACAGAAGGGAGGGCCAATGAGAGGATGGAGCAATTAGAAGTAAATGCTTTGGGGGAAGGACAAGGTCAAAAGAGAGAATAGAAATGGGGGGCAGGATAGGATGGAGGGAAATGTAGTTAGTATTACACAACATGACTATTATGGAAGTGGTGAGGGAAGAAGGGAGAGAAGCTGGAACTCAAAGTTTTAGGAACAAATGTTGAGAACTGTTTACATGCAACTGGGAAATAAGAAGTACAGGTAATGGGGTATAGAAATCTAGCTTGCCCTACAAGAAAAGAGAGAAGATAGGTATAAGGGAAGGAAGGGGTATGATAAAATGGAAGGCAGATTGGGGGAAGGGGCAATCAGAATGCACAACAGTTTGGGGGAGGAGGAGGAGAGATGGGGAGAAAATGTGGAACTCAAAATTTTATGGAAATGAATGTTGAACATTAAAAATAAATAAGTACACATTAAAAAATGTTCATCAAAACCTCTCTGTTCTGCTACTAATTGGGTGAGAGCACCTTCAAATGGCTTTGTGCTCATTTATATCATAATATCTAGGGCCAGAGATGAGGTGGAGAGGGGGGAGGAAAAGAGGGGTAAGTGGGTTCTTTCTTCCCCATGTACTCCTGACCTCCCTGTAACACTCTCTGAGCACCCATCTACCCATCTTTTCACCCTGGTCTCTTGGTATACACCCTTCATTTCCCATACTAGAAACTTCCTGATGTACTCAATACAGATGGACAGTGAATTGAGCCCAGAGTTGAATAGGAACAGGAAGAAGTGGAGGGGAAGGTGGGGGAAGAAGTAGGCTGGATTATTCTGGGAATTCCTCCCCCCAATAATCAAATCAATAGTTTTATTAATTCTAATTAATAAATTCTAATTAATTCTGTGTCAGTTGACTGCCTTCACAGTCATCCTTGTTACCTCCCAGACCAAAACTTTCTTCCTTTTTGTCTTTCTGTATTAGAGTGTAAACTTCTTGAGGGTAGACAGGGCTTATCTCTCTTTTTATATCTGTATCTTCACACTCAGCAGAGTATTTAATAGGTAAGAAATGCTTCTTCATTCATTCATCCATTCATCTGTCCATCATTCATAGCAGACCTGGGATTAAAACCTAGATCTCCTCATCCCCAGCCCAATAATCTCAGTAACTATTAGTAATAATACTAGCTGACATTTCCATAACACTTTAAAGTTTGCAAAGCACTACATACATATTTTATTTTCATTTGATCCTCACAGCACTGTGGGACAGGTCGAATTAAAGCCATCACCTTCATTTTACAGTTGAGGAAACAGAGGTTAGTGACTTGCCCAGAGTCACACAAACTAATGAATGTCTGAGGCTGACTTTGAACTCAGCTCTTGCTCCCTCTAGGTTCAGTGCTTTATCTACTGTACCACCCATATGTCTGTACATACAGACATAGATACACACATATATTTGTATATCTATACATACACATGTTTATATATGTGTCTATATACATGTATGTCTATGCATATGTATATACAAAGCTAATATGCACTCTATACACACATTATATAGGCACAAATATAATTATCTATAATATAGAAACAAATATAATATATAACCACAACTTCAAATTATACCATATATGTATATAATATGTGTGTGCTTATTTATATTAAATATTAATAAAAATAAAGAGATGAATGAATTAGTAAATAGATGGACAAATTAATAAATAAATAAATAAACTGATAAACTATTGAATGAATAGGTAGTCAAATAAACAAATAAATGAGTTAATGGATAGATAGATAGGTAGATAGGTAGATAGATAGATAGATAGGTAGGTAGATAGATAGATAGGTAGGTAGATAGATAGATAGGTAGATAGGTAGGCAATAGTTCTGTGAGGTAGGGAGAGCGCCCCGGGCATCATTATGCTTGTTCCAATAGGATCATTGGGTTAGAGTTGGCAGTGGCCTCAGAAGTCGCCTAGGCCAATGTGGCCAGGAAAGGGTGTTGGATTTGGAACCAGAATGTTTGGGCAGCTCCCCTCACCTCTTTGGACCCAGGTTCTCCAATCTCTAGAATAGAAACAAAACTATGATGTCAGGAAGTAACCCCAACTCTAAGCGAAGAATACGGCCTCAAAGGGTGAAACAGAGACCTGAATAGATTAAAAAATTATGATGATCAAGTGATCTGCCAGATCCAGAGGTTGGGGGAATGGATGGGATGGTGGTAGAAGCCCCACCCAGAAAGCTTTCAAGGTCTCTCCCACCTCTCAAGCTATGACCCCGCTCATTTTACAGATGGGGAAACTGAGGACAGAGTAATGTATTACTGTCATAAATAACAGTAACGGTAGAGTCACTGTGGCATGCTGGGAAGACTTCTAGACTTGTAGTTAAGGTGCCTGGGTTCCAATCTCGTCTCAGATCTTTGACACTGGATCAATCACAGCCTCTGTAAAAAGAAAGGGAGCACCCTCTGAGTTCCTTCACAGCTCTACAGCTGAGCTTTTATGGCTGTTACATGGGTTTGAAAGTTTGCAAGTCTCTTCACTGACACTTTCTTCTTTGATCCTCCCAATGGTTCTAGGAGGTAGGTGGCGTTATCATCTTCATTTTACAGATGGGGAAACTGAGGCTCAGGGAGGTTTGTCCAGGGTCAAACCAAACTAGAATGTATGAACTGTTGCCTTCTGAATCCAAAGCTCTTCCCATTTCACTGAACTTCTTACAGATGGGGGAATCAGCTCAGAGTTGTGACTCAAATGTGATCACTTAGCCAGGGTCAGAGGCACCAAAGTAAGGCAATAAAAAGAGGGATGGACTTGAAGTCAGGAAGACCTGAGTTCAAATTCTGACTCACAACAATAATATGACCCTGGGCGAGTCATTTAATCTTTAGTAGCCTCAGTTTCCTTACCTGTAAAATTCAGACAATATCAGCCCTTACTTTATCAGGTGGTCAGGATCCAATGAGATAATATCTGTAAAGTTCTTTTGTAAAACTCAGAATGTTATATACATGCCGACAGTATAGACATGTAAAGCACTTTACAAAGCCTAAAGGTGTTTTATAAACACGAGCAGAGTTTGAAGTTAGACCTCCCTGGCTCCAAATCTAGTCCTCTGCCTCTGGTACCCCATCATGTCTGTGATGGGGGGAGAGAGGGCGTCATCGGAAGAAAAGGAGGGAGGCGATCGTTGTTTAGAGGAGAAGGACCTACGTCAACATTCATTCCAAAGGAACGGGAACAGAACCCTGCCTCCCAGATCACAGCTCACCCCGGCGGGGCCGACTTTCTCCAGCTTGGCAGCGCCCTCAAGATTTCCCACAATGAGACCAAATTAGCAGGCATTTCTCCTGAGGGGGCCCAGCTCGAATAAGCAGCCACTAGGAGACACACCTAGCTGCTCGTTCGTTAGGAGGCAGCCTATAATTATTTTGTTGAAATTAGATACAAATTTCCCTCTCTTCCCTTTCTCCAGGACGACATCGCACAAAATGAAGGGGAGTTGGAGTTCTTACCGCTTAGATTTTTTTCTCTTTAGCTGCTGATTTTCAATGGAACATTCACTGATTATTGCTTTGATGACCTAGTCATGGCAAGGGCCTGGTTCAAAAAAAGATTTTTTTTTTAGCCTAGAGAGTAGATGACCCTAAGGAATGAAGAACATCTTGGCAAAGAGGAATATTCGGGCTTCTGAATTCAGAGGCAGCCTTGCCTCAGGGCTTGTGTCTGTCTGGGAGATGCGGACCAGGCATGAATCTCAGGACAGGAGAGGGGTGAGACACCCCAGAGGCCGGCCTGCTTGACTCATACCTGAAAAGGGGATCCATCTGAGCATCCCAAGGGACCGTCCACCCTCTGGCTGAACGAGGGGGAGTCCACTGGCATGCATTCTACTTCCTCTTAAAGGAAGGAAAGAAAGAAGAAAGGAAGGGAGGAAGGAGGGAAAGAAGGAAGGAAGGAAGGAGAGGAGGGAAGAAGCGAGGAGGTATTTATTAAGTGTTACTGCATGGCAGACACTGTACCACAGACTTTACAAATTTTATCTCATCTGTTTCTCACAACAACTCTGGGAGCTACGTTACTATTGTCCCTGTTTTACAGTGGAGGAAACTGAAGAAGGCAGAGGTGAAATGATTTGCCCAGAGTTACATAAATAACCAGAATCTAAGACAATACTTGAACTCAGGTCTTTCTGACTCCAGCACGCTACCCTTGCTGCATCTGCTGCCTCTTGGACAGGATCATCTCACAGAATCATAGAGTCTGAGTTGGAAGGGACCTTAGGAGTCATCAAGTCCAATCCTTTCATTTGACAGACAAGGAGCTGAAGCCCTGAAAGATCGAGCAAGTGACCTCGAGCAAGACACAACCAGTAAGTGTCTAAAGCAAGATTCAGAGGCAGAGCGATTTGACTCCTGATCCAGGACTTTCCCTACTCTGCCACCTAACTTCTCCCTCCTTCCATTGCTGAGACAGACCAAAGAAAGCAGATTTAGTCCCTCTTCACAAGATAGCTTTTCAAATAATTGAAGACCATTAAAGTTACCCACCACCACCACCATCCTCAGCTTTTTTCTCGAGGCTTAACTTTCCCAGTTTCTCCAACAGATCTTCAGAGGTCATAGGCATCTTCATGTGATGGGACGGCCAAGCATTCTATATAGCATCCCCTCAGGGCAAGAAGAGACCTTGCTCTTTCCTCCAATGCTTTCCCCCCATGTGCTAAAAGTCAGTCAGATGTGCCAGAAAAGTTGTGAACTTCGAGAGCTTTGGACTTGAGGTTCTAAACTCAGCTTTACCACCATCTGACTGTGACCTTGGGCAAGGATCTTAAGCTCTCTGTCCCTTAATTTTCCTCATCTCTGAAAGGAGAGCATTGAATTCCACAATCTCCAAGATGCCTTCCATCCCTAAGATTCTCTCATTCTACAAAATGTTCATTTAAAGGAAACTGATGAAAACATTTAGAGTTACCACAGTCCTTGAGGTTAAAAGTAGTCAATACAGAACATTGGGTGTAATTTTTATCTTTCCATCACATTGTAAATTAGAAAACATGAAGACATGAGCTGGCTTTCAACATTCTGGCAGAACAACTTGTGTCCAAGTCCACTTTGGACAACACTGAAGCCTACAGTTACAGGAACTCCAAAGTAATAAAAACATCAACCCTGATAAATATCTTCTCCCTCCTCCCTCCCCTCTCCCTTTAACTAAAATAATATTTTAACTTGCAAAAGGAGGACCCTTTAGAAAGCTATCATTGTGTTATTTTACTAACTACAGAAATGCCAGATGTCTTCACTTCAGTGCATAAATGATATTTGCTTCCTTGATATTGTGGCCCAGATGAGTCTTTTAGATGATATGGTTGAAAGACCTCAGCCAGATGGTTCAAAAGCAGGACTCCCTAACTGGGGGTCCATGAACATTAAAACAAAATATTTGGATAATTGCATTTCAGTGGAATCTGTTCCCTCTGTCATCCTATGTATGTCATTTTATGCATTGAAAAACCTAACTCTAAGAAGGGATCCCTGGGCTTCACCAGATTGACTTCCCAAGGGGTCCAGGACAAAAAGAAAAATAAGACCTCCATCTTGGAATGATCTATTTCTGTTGGTTCCAATGCTGTCTGTCTAATCACCTTGGCATAAAAATCCTCCTGGCTACTAACACAGAGAACGTTAAGATTTATGAAGCATTTCACCATATTATCTTTCTTGCATCTGATCATGCATGTAGTTAAATAACTTGGGCAGGTATTATTCCCATTTTATAAATAAGGAAACTGAAAGTTTTAGAAGTGAATTGACTTCTGGAGTTCATACCTTTACTAATTGGCAAAGACCAAATCGAACCCTGCCTTCCCAACTCTGAGGGCAACATTCTTTCCACTTTGCCAGGATTCCTTGCTCGGTCTACACTTGAAACCTTGTATGACATAACCTTATAAGCTCAGTTTCAGAAGTTATTGGACAAGAAATGAGGTGATTTTCCATCCTTTCATTGGTGAGCGTAGATATTGTGGGCACAGAATGGTACCTACCATATTGGATTAGACATGGTCATTATGTTGGCTGATTTTATTTCACATTTCTTGGTTATAGAGGAGAGATAACCTGGATGAGAGGGAAGTGTAGAAAGGGAGCTTGGTGTTTTACATCTAGAAATGACCATTAGAAGTGAAAGGCATCTACAAAACATACTGTTTACATATCTATGTATATACACACATAGGCACATGTTGTTTTCATGTAACCATGATCTTTGAATCTGAGGTTTCAGTCTCAGCTCCAACATTTACTTGCAATGTGGGCTGGAACTGGAGTCAGAAATATCTGAGTTCAAATCCAGTCTTAGATCCTTATTAACCATTTGACCCTAGGCAAGTTGGTTTGCCTCAGTTTCCTCATCTGTAAAATAGCAATAGTTATAGTACCTCCTTTCCTGGTTTATTATCAGGATCAAAGGATATAATGTTGGTAAAGTATTTTGTGAATCTGAAAATGCCATGTAAATACTAGCTACGTTACCATTCTTAGTCCTTGATAAGCCACTGAATTTCTTTCTTCATCTGTAAAATAGGGGCAATGGTACCAATGAATAGAGAATGAATACAGAAAGAGTGCTAGATTAGACACCGAGAACATCAGTGCAGTTCCCAGCTCTGCTGGTAACATACTATATGATCTTGGGTAAATTCAGGTAACATACTATATGATCTTGGGTAAATTCAGTTAAACTCTTTTGACTTCAGTTTTTTCATCTGTGAGATGGTAATGTTGAATATCCTCTGAGGTCTCTTTCAGCTCTCATGACCAATGAATTAATTTGTGAATCCACCTCAGTTCACTTTCATAGTTCCTAGCAAAGGATACTTTTCTTGGTAGAAATAAGCAAAGATTAAATCTAGACAGAGCAATGATCCAGAAGACCTTCTGGTCTCCTGTACCCTCAACATGAGTCTGGGTGGAGATTAAAGCAAGACTTTAAAAAGGGGCCTTTACCCCTCGAGAATTTCCCACAAATCTACTCCTATTATCCAATCCACCAATAAACATTTATTAAGCATTTACTACCAAGGGCAGGTAGGTGGTGCAGTAGTTAAAGTGCCAGCTCTGGAGTCAGGAGAATCTGAGTTCAAATCCTGCCTCAGATACTTACTAGCTGTGTCACCCTGGACATGTCATTTAACCCTGTTTTCCTTGGTCTCCTCACCTGTAAAATGAGCTAGAGAAGGAAATAGCAAACCACTCCATATGTTTGCCAAGAAAACCCCAAATGGACTCATGAAGAGTCAGACGTGGCCAAAATGACCACAGCAAGAAGAATTGATCATGTTCCAGCCACAGTGCTAAGTGTGGAGAATACAAAGACAAACCCCAAGGGATCTGTGTCCTCATGGCGCTCCTATCCTATGAGGGGAGCCAAGGGAGTCAGCGTGTTCATGTGGAGGTATATATGAGCTATGGATGGAAAGCATCAGCAATCTGGAAAGACTTCATGGTCCGTGTCTTCTGCTCATCTTTAAGACATTCTTCCACATCTGAGACATCTTTCCAACTTGATGTTTGGCTAGAGTTTGCTGAGGTGGTGTAAAAGTAGCTCAGACAAGGTTCTTCCCCCCAAATTCTTTAAACTTAACTAAGGCTAATGAAGCTCGGACACCAGAAACAAGTGTCTGGTAGCCCACGTATGGGGAGGTAAATGGAGCACAGCTGTGATTATTCAATCGGAAATAGAGTCAGAATTCAGAGCATTTCAAGACAACTTGAGATGTATTTTACAAGAAAAAAATTCTCCTCCCCTAGATTGGGCCTGCAAAATCATCTGGGTTCCTGACCCAGGCTTTTTGGCCATTTCCTGTGGAAAAGTTGACATTTTTGGTGGGTGATGCCAAGTAACCTGTCATAGGCTTGACTCCTTTCCAATCTTGTCAATAGAAAGATCCATTGCTAGTCCAAGATAGAGCCTTGAGCCAATGTTTTCATGAGAACAGTTCCTGTATGTGGGGCTGCCTCTAGTTTAGGCAAGATAACAGGACAAACATTTTGTAGTAGAACAGCCTATTTTCCCCAGAAAATCTGCCGTTTATGGGTAGATAACTCATTGCAGCTTGTGAGATATTGACATTCCTGAGGCAGCTTCTTCTGAAATCCTCGAAGGCAGAGACAGAATTTTTGAGCTGGAAGGGATCTCAGGGGACATACAGTCCAGACCCTTCATTTTAAAGGTCAGGAAACTGAGGCAGGGGTGCTTTACCTCAGAGAGATTTATTTAAAGTCTTGTTGGTAGTTATCCCACCCTGCCCAGTAACCTAACAGATACCTCTCGGCCTAGGGGCCCAGGGAGAAATAATGTCCATTTTAGTAGGAAGTGGCAGTGAACCGTTTTGAGACCACCCCTTCCAACTCCACTTCTGACTTCCTTCCACTGTACCATGTTTGTTTGTTTCCCATGAAGCTCTAAGAAATTCTTGGGTGGGTGTGGGCACATAGTTTGAAATAAATAAAGGTTTTTTTTAACACAGAACACCTGTCTATGGGTAATTGTGGGGCCAGGGCATGTCTGGTACCACCTCTTCTTCTATCTCCCCAAAACGTTTGGGAAGGTCTATTTACATGGAGGAGATGCAACAGCTGCTCCCACACCTGTCTCTCCTCAGGCAGGCCAACTCCTTCCTCCCCATCCTTCCCTTGTCTTTCTTCTAAGCACCGGCTTCTCCTGCTGGGCAGAAGGGAGAACTAGCATCATTGTGATCTCATCATTATCAGTGAAAATAGGTCAAGGCTTCAAGAACCTTCCCAGCAAGAACAAGCCACTTGGGAAGGGTTTCTGCTCAGGTGGAGGTTATAAAGCTTCAGCTGATGCAGTTCACTGAGCATATACAACTAAATTGAAGACAATTTCTTTGAACCTATGCTCAGATTTTTTATTTTTCCTCTCAAAATAAAAGGGAGATTCCAAAGCAAATTGGTGAAATGCTAGATCCTGATCTAGCCACTGTATTAGTTTGCATTCTCTTGGAAGATACCTTGGGACATGTGCTGACAATTTTCTTCAGTCAGTCTGTTCTAAGGGGGTGAATGCTTTGGGTATTGATCACTTGTGGTATGAGCCAATTCCTTCCTAAAAAGGCTTTATGGTGTTTCCTTGTCAAGGTCTTTGGATTAGATTAGATTAGAATAGATTATAAACACTTAATTTTGTACCAGGTACTGTACCAAGGCAGAGAATAATGGTACAAGGCAAGGACAGTTCCTACTTTCTAGGAGGATATATTCTAATAAGGGAAGTCAACTCATAAAAGGGAACCACAAGGAGATTCGTAGAGATACTCCAAGGTGGAGCTGAGTGAGGAGTAAGTGTGGCTGGCTCAGATACTTCCTCAGTTCCAGGAGAAACTCCCTAATTGTAGGAGGGGAAAGAAACATTATCCATAGTGAGAAGGCCACAGGGATGAAGTCATCTTCCAGAGTGAGATAGCTACTAGAATGGGAAGCATCTCTATGAAGGAACCTTAATGTGCAGTCTAAAAACAGCACCCTGAAATATCCACTGGGCACTATGGGAATCTGAAAGACTATATACAAAGATCTCAATAACTTTGACAATGGACTGTATGAAAAGAAAAGTTGTGGGATGTACCTTTATCAATACTGATATACCACAACTGGAGTCTTGAGCCAGTAGAAATGCCATATTTGGTTCAGTCGAGACATGCCTTTGGAGAGTTTCATTGTGAATCATACACAGAGTTATCTGACAAGAAAAACTCCCAACAATAACGCTGACCTAAATGACTCAGCATTGCTGAGTCAGCAACATCTTCATGCGGCTCCTGATTGCATTTGTAATGTTCAAAATTCTAAACTTCTGGTGATATTGATGCATATGCTCTCGGTGTGCCCATACCACACTCAAATGTTTTAGTCCAAGGTGAAAAAAAGTTACCTCAGGATCTTATTTTGGAAAATGTTTGGGTCCAGAAGGCACTAGGAATGAAGCAGACAGGATCGTGACCATCAGTTTTGTTTGCTATGATATAAGAGACCAGTCTCTTAGCATATGAACCCTCAGAAGCTGGCTAATTCTTATATCTGGCTCCTAAGTCATTGTTTAAGCACAAATTTACTCAGTGCTCCCTCAATGGCCACAGTCTATCCATAGTTCGTGGTCCATGGTAGGTACTTAAGAAATGTACACTAATAACTGATTGACAGGTGGAATTTCAGAGTTGAACTCCCCATGAGGGTAGAGATTTAACTAGACTGAGAGTCCAGAAACTTAGGCTTGCCATTTCCTTCTCTTGATCACTTTTCAGATGAGGAAACTGAGGCAAACAAAGTTAAGTGACTTGGCCAGGGTCACACAGTTAGGAAGTATCTGAGGCCAGATTTAAACTACTGGAGATGAGTCCTCCTGCCTCTAGTCCTAGCCACTCTATCCACTTATGCACCTAACTGCACTGTTAAATAGCTAATTGATATCAGCTGTATAATCAATGGAAAGTAGATGAATGGGGGCTCATAGCCTGAACGCTAGATAATCCCAATCCCTCAGAGCTGTCCCTAAGAGAAGCAATCAGTCACCTTCTGGAGGGTCCAAATGACCCATATAAGTAGGAGTTGAAATAGCCAGCCCCGAGGAGTTGCTAAATCAGGAATTTCACGGATAAGCTGGAGAGTTCCAGAGGAAGCCCATAAGAATGGTGAGGAACTTTAGGATATGAGATGATACTCAGTAGAAGGAAATGGATGTGGTTATCCTAGAAATGAGACTTAGGAAGAAAAAGACAGCTATGTCCAAGTATTTGGAGGCTGCTGTGTAAAAGGATGAATAACCAAGAAAAAACCAAGATCAATGGGAATTTCCAAAGACAGTGGAGGGAAGGGGTAAGTTTAACAGCGAGAACTCCAGGTTGAAGAAACTCCTCATCCTGAGGCAGACTGGTGCCATGTATGCAACTTAGAGAGCTGCCAAGAGCATGAGGACTTGTCTAGGATCACAAACAGTCAGGATATGTCAGAGGCGAGATTCAAATCTACATCTTCCTGACTCAAAGGTCAATTCTCAACGTCTCCTGCCCCAGTACTTCAGTGAAGATTTGATTACTACCTGAGGATATCCTAGGAGGGATTCTTGGTCAAGTACATGTCGGATGAGATGACTTCTGAGAACCCTTCTAACCCAAAGATTCTACCATTCTGGGAAAGATGTGTCTAGATACTGGAATCTTTTTTTTCAGCCTATAGTCTAGGAGTATAGATTTAGAATTGAAGGGCTCTCCGAGGACATCTATTCCAAACCCCTCATTTGACAGTTGAAGTAACTGAGAACCAGAGAAATGACATGCCCAAGGCCACAGAGGTCATGAGTGGCAAGGTTGGGGTTTGAACCCAGGTCCTGTGACTCTTAATCCTACACAGGCAAAGGAGCTGTCTTTTCCCCAAGGGCAGACAATGGTGGACTGTTGTTTTGAAGGTGGGGCTATTCATCAGACTTATTGAGTCCTGCAAAATGAAAGGAGAGGCCGTATTTTCATCGTTGCTAGTGAAATGTCACATGTCTGATACATTTTAAAAAACGTCCCTCTTCCTTCTAGTTCAGTTCACTTCAGACTGAACCCTTGAAATAACATTCCTCTCAAGTGACCTTTTCTTCCTCATAGAAAAAGCCTCTTAATTCAGTTTCTGTTGCTTACTGAGAAAAAACACCTAGGTGACAGTAATTCCAGGCATCTAGTCCCTGGACGGAGACGGCAAATTCCTCAAATTGCTCCCTATTTTTCCTTCAATAATTATTCCATATCCAGTTATTTTTTAAAATCCTATTTCTGATCACCTGTTTCAGCCTGGGGAAAAAAAGATGATTCCTTCCTGGGAGGGCTTTCCAAGAGGGAAGTTAAATCATTGATGGAATGAAATTTACCGCGTGACTTTGGACATCACTGGTTGGTTTTTTTTTTTCTCTTTAGTGCTCAGTTTCCTCCTAAAATAAAAAGATTCAGTAGGTTGTTTGTAAAGTTGGTTGCAGTTCTAACATCCCATAGCCTTATGATTCTGTTCTAACTCCATCCTGAAAAGTCGACAGGATTTGAAATCAAAGGATCTGGGTTCCAGTATTGTCTCTAGTTCCACCTCTGTGGCATTGGGGGTTGGTCTAGGTGATCTCAGACGTCCTTTCCTACGATTAATCTTTCATCCTAAGAACTTATAAACCCAAAGAATGTACCACCTTCTCACGGCACCCACCTGTTTAGGAAGGTAAATTTAGTGCCATATCCTGAAGGGAAAAACCAATAGGTGCTGGCCAATCCAGGAAAGAGAAAGAAATGAAAGTAAGGCTCCTTCTGCGACAACTCCCTAAGTCTTGGGTGCTCCATAGGGTTGGATAAAGATCTGTTTGAATAAGCAGACTGCCTTTATGACTTCTTTCAGGTGAAGTCACACCCTTACAATTGAAGAACAGTAAGGTACACTCATTCAGACCATACTCACAATGTTTCAACAGGGCCACACCTTTTCTAGAGTTTCTTCCCCATTTTAACATGTTTCAAGGATCATCTGCAGCTGAAATATCCCTGGTCAGGCAGAAGATAGTGTCACAGGCTTTGCACCTGGAAGGGACCTTGGAGATCATACAGCCCACCTCCTAGTCCCCTTATTTTACATAGGAGGAAACTGAGATGAGCTTCCCATAAAATCAACAACCTTTCCACAACCTCTGACTTAGAAAAAAGCAATCAGTCAGGGCAGTGAGAGACCTGGAGAGTTCTTGCATCCCCGGGGCCCATCCCTCTTGCTCTGGACTCCTGATGCCCAATTTCCTGAGTTTATATCTCCTAGGCAGGCTTTCCTTTCTGATGTATATACTGTGATTTGTCCTATGCCCTGGTGAAGCGGAAGATAATAAAGTCTTGGGCCAGGGTTCTTAGGGTAATAAACGTAAGATCCTAGTTCCTGGGTATCTGGGAAAGGAGGAGTGATTCTGTGCATTGCAGGCAGTCAGCCTCTCCCTCCGGCAGGCCTCCCTTCGCAAATCAACTCCTCACTGGTCTTAAAAAAGAAGAGGAAAGAAAACCAGCAGAATCATCCCAAAATGGGACATCTCCAGTTTGCTGGGAAATGTCAGCAGACCTTTCGCCCCCGCCTGCCGCAAGAAGCCTGAGTGCTGACGAAGTTTCCATCTGTCCTTTGGATACACTCTGTATCCTTGTACCTCTCTGCATGGTGTGTCTGGTACATGGTGCTGAGGGAATGGAACACTCTCTCCTGGGGATCTCCCCCAAAGCCTCTGGGGAGGTCTGTTTCCATGGGGGAGATGTGACAGCCCATCAAAGACTGGTCTCTTCTGAGGCAGGTCACAACCTTCCCTCCCATCCCTCTCCCCAGGCCCTCCCTATAAGCACTGGCTTCTCCTGCTGAGCAAAAAAAGAAGAAATCCTCCACCATGGAAGGGCAGCATATGTGTGGGCAGAGAACCCAGTAAGGGAGCCCAGCTGGCCTGCTAAGCAGACCAGAGGGCTAACCCACTGGGCTTTCCTAGAATTGCCCCCGAAGCAACTCTGTCAAGAGCCCCCTGTCCTGTTTATTCCCTGGGGAAGAAAGCAGCTTCAATAGCCTTCCTCCTGCTGACTTAGAGTGTTCAGGAACATTGATGCACTGGGGGAGCAAACAGACTTGATGATAGCAGAACTGGACACCTTCCAGCATAGGACCCTAGATTTGGAGCTGGAAGAGACCTAAGAGGTCACTGACATTTTACAGTCAAGGAAAAGGAGGCCCAGAGAGGGGAAAGGACTTAGCCAAAGTCATGGCGTAGAGCCAAAATATGACTCTGGGTCCGCCAGACTCTCATGGACCGCCAGACTCTCATGGACCGCCTCTCATCCGTTCCAATCAAATTACTCTTGAGTAATGACTCAGGAGGTATTTAATGTGCTGCTGCAACCTTGGGGCATGTATGTGGGAAGTTTATAACACATTGTCCTTGCCCCTTGAGAAGAAAAGCAGAGTTGAACAAATAGGGCACTGGCCTGGAGTCAGGAAGTCCTGGATTCAAATTCTGCCTAAAACTCTTACTAACTATGGGATTATTCCAGGTGAATCACTTTCTCTTTCTGAGTCTACAATATTCCAGCCTGCTTTGAAGTGGGTTGAGAATCATTTGAAAAATAAGAGAGGTGAGTGTCTGACTGTGCTTCCTCCCTGGTCAGAGCCCAGCAGGGGTACTGGGTTCTGCTGTAGGTGCCAGTTTCAGTGTTGAGCTCCATCAAATGACAATTGAGTTTGATGTCCTCTGATGTCCCACCCCATTGTAAATCCATAATTCTGTAAGAAATTATTAACATACACACACACACAGACATGGAAAACACTAAAGGCAATGTTCAATTTAATTGAGCCGTCATATCAAGGCTAGTTGACAAGCATTTATTAAGAGCCTACTATGTGCTGGGCACGGTGCTAAGTTCCAAGGTTACAAATAAAGGGAAAAGAAGTCCCCAGCCTCAAGGGGCTTACAGTGTAAGACTGTGTCTAATGCTGATGATTCAAAGATAAAAACAAAACTGTCCCTAGGGGTTGTTTACATCTCCCTGCCTGAGGCAGTAGAAAAGAGTCCACAGCAAATGGGAGATTTTGTATAAAAGAATGTTCAGTCTAGAAGGAGACCAAGTCTGATGCCTCCCTCCCTCCCCTTACTTACAGAAGAGGAAACCGAGGCACTGGAGAGAAGAATACAAAGTCTCTTGACTTCCAAATGACTGTATTTTCCATTTTTCCATTTCCTGATTTCTTTAGTGATCTGGACATAGAGAAACCCTGGGTCGGTCTGCTCTCCATAGAGCTAACTGAGAGGAAGGAGACCGTGCTATTTGGGTCTGGACTCTTTGGCTCAATTTTGGGGAGAAGTAAAAGTGTTAATCAATCAGCTATGTGGCTCAATGGATAGATAACAGGACTGGGAGTCAGTAATACCTGAGCTGGAATCCAACCTCAGATACTTAGTAGCTGCATGGCCCTAGGCAAGTCATTTCACCTCTGTCTGCCTCAGTTTCCTCAACTGTAAAATGGTACCTACTTCCCAGGGTTGTTACAAGGATCAAAGTGCTTACCACAGTGCCTGGTACAGAGTAGGCTCTTAATAAATGACTTTTCTCTTCTCCCTAAAGGAACTGAGAAGCTTTAGGAACCAGAACAGAGCCAGAGTCCAGAAGATGGACAGCTCCTCCTTGTGTGACCCTGGGCAAATTCCTTCAACTTGGTGGACCTCAGTGTCCCCGTTTGTAAAAATAAGGGCTTTGAACCTGATGATTCCAGAGATCCCCTTTACCTCTAAATCTATGGTCCTATGACTGGATCTTATCATGCCAAACCCTGCCCATAATTTGGGCAGTTAAGTAGGGCAGCATTGGGGAATGCTCTATTTCTGTAGAGAATTTCAAATAGTGTAAAACTTGAAAACAAGGAGATGGTGTGAGCAAAGAAGATGAAGTAAAGTGTCCAGGCTCAGGCAAAGGAACAGGCCGTGTTATACAGGCAGCAGTAAGCTGGAGCCCAGCAGGAACAGGCTTCTGAGAGACAATGAGTAAATATTCTCTGTGATCATATACATGCCAGAAACTGGCAAATGCCACAGAAAAGCACTGGATTGAATTGATTGCTTTTTGATTTTCTAGATTTGACAAAGCGATAGAGAAAATGGTAAGAATTCAGAGTAAACTTAAAAGTGCATCCTGCATTTTCAAAGAGCTGATTGTTAAATCTTTATTGGCATATCTATGATGCAGCTTAAAGTTGTTCGGTGCGATCTGTCGGAAGGAAGATTGGCTCTGGAATCAGAAAACTTGGGCAGAAATCCTGTCTCTCATGCTGACTCTCTGTGTGACCTTGGTGAAGTCACTTTAGCTCCCTGGGCCTCCATTCCCTCCTCTGTAAAATGAGGGAAAAGAGTTGGGCTAGGTAACCCCTGGAGTCCCCTTCATCGAATATTATGGACAACCACTGACCCTAGCACCTACCAATGAGGACAGTGACTGTTTAGTTACCATGCTAACCTCTACTATTATGATCTCATTTCGTCCCCACAACAAACCTGGGAGAAAGGCATTCTGATTGTCCCCATTTTACAAATGAGGAAACTGAGGTAAACAGGGTGAAGTGACTTGCCCAGGGTCACACAGCTAGGAAATGTCTAAGGCTGGAATGAACACACATCTTCCTGACTCATGGTCCAGTGCAGGATTCCCTGTACCACCTAACTACTTCCAAGAAAAAAAATCACTTTTATTTGCATAATAAACATTATAATAAATATTTCTTCTTGAATAAGCATATATGAATATGCATATATCAATTAATCAACAAGCATTTATTAAATGCCTACCATAGACTGGATACATTTGTTCAGAGCTCATGAAAATTCATCCACCATCTTCCAAATGGAAGCATCCAATGCCCACAATGTGACCCTGGGTAGGTGGAGACCACCACCAAGGTGTACGGCAGCCACCCCAATCCAGTCAGAGGGTCAGGCAGGATCAAGAGATCAAGTGGACTCAATAAGAGAGTTTCTAGGACTGGAGTATCCATATCTCCAGAATAGGATGAGATAGTTCCTCACCTGGGAAGAAGGCCTAGAGCCTTGGGGAAGATTGTCCTAATCTCCAAAGAGAGAAAAGATCTTGTCTGGTAGGGAGCTGGAATGGGGGAAGTGGGAGAGACTCAGATCCAATCTCAAAGGACATAGCTGAGGACACTGACTCCATCCTTCTTGGAGGCCTCATTGCCACAGTAGGAATGTCTAAATAGGGGGTTGGTGGCCAGAGGCTCTTGGTTCCTGCACCTAGAGCTAAAGGAATTAGGAAAAGAGGATCCAGAAAGAGCAAAGAACTGGGCCAAACTGCCAAAATGGCAATACCAGTTATCAAGTCAGAGGTACTCCAAGAGGTAGGCTGGCAAGAGTGGTCCTGGATGACTGAAGATGAAATCTGGTGGAAGGAAGGAAGAAGTGAGGAGAATAAGGCATACTGTAGCAGGGCTAGGTTGACCCTTTCAAGCTTGTGACTTCCCCCTGTTGTTTGTTATTTTACTGGGGAGACTGAGAAGGAGAGTCTGGGGTCATGGACCATTGGGCTACTGTCTTTGCAGTGCTTTTCATTTTTTCTTTCCTAAGTGTGGAAGCAGAAGCCCAAGCTCTCAGAAATAATGCAAAATTGCAACACTGGGTCCCCAGCTCCAGGCCCATCTCCCTTAAGGGTGCTGTTGAACCCTGTTCTAAACAGATAGAACCCCTCAAATACAGGTATATAGATTGCACATGACATCATTAATGAAAATGGTCCATGAGAAGCAGAACTGAAAAGATCACTGGGTTCTATGAGTACAGAAGATGAATGCCTTAAGAAATGATGTAGGGGATGATTTCAGGGAATCTGCAAAGGCTTGTTTGACTGATGCAGAGGGAAGTGAGCAGAACCAGGAGAACCATGTATACAGTAATCATAATACTGTTAAGATAAACAGCTTTAAAAGTCTTAAGAACTCTGATCACCTTGTGGTAGCTCCCTAGAGCACTGGTGATGAAGGATGCCACCCACCTCCTGACAGAGATGACACGGACAACCTATGCAGAGTGAGACACATTTTTGGACGTGGCCAAAGTGGAAATGTGATCCATGTGACTAAATATGTTTCTTAGAAGGGATTTGTTTCTCATTTTTTCCTTTTTGGCGGGGTGAAGGAGAGATAGAAAGGAGAAGGAAAAACCAAATGCATGGAAATTTTTAAAATAAAATTTAGTTTGAAAAGAAATACTGAATTCTAAAATAATCTCTATCTCTTCCTGGTTGTGTGACCCTGGATAAATCACTTCACTCAATTTCCTCAACAAAATGTGGACAGTCATTTTTGCTCTGAGTATCTCCCAGGGTTATTATGAGGTTGAGATGAGATCATGAAGACCAAAGGACCTGATAACACAGGAGAAATATGATGATAAAGAAGATTAGTGGTGACGAAGTAGGCAGTTCATCCTACAGATGGGGGTAGGAAAAAACCAGGGAGAATGTACTACAGTGGAAAGATTGTTGTATTTAGTCCAACTTGGGTTTGCATTATAACTCTGCCTCTGGCTTCTGGGTGACCGTAGGCAAGTCACTGAACTTTTCTTGGGTTCAGTTTCTTTGTCAGTAAATTGGGGACATGCCATTAGATGAGCTCTAAGTTCAACAAATTAAAAAGTCTTTATATCATTGTTATATAATAATATTATATTATGATATAAAAATAATTTTTATATTATAGAGGTGTCTCTAGGCACCTACCATGTGCCAGGTCCTATGCTACACACTAGGTATCTAAGTACAAAGACTGGAATCATCTCTGCTTCCAAAGACCTTACGTACCAATGGAAGAGACAACAGGTTTCAGAGAAATCTGGGAAGACTTGTATGAACTCATGCAGAGGAAAGTGAGCAGAACCAGGAGAAAAATGTATATAAAGACTACAGAATTGTAAAGACATACATACATAAACATGTACAGCATAAACAGATACAGTATAAATGCAAAGTGAATAAATACAAATAATTACAATGTAGTTTAAAGACAATGTAGTCTGGGAGGGAAGGCAGCACCAGTTATGGAGATCAGGGAGATATATTTCCTTCAGGAGAACATCTTAAAGAGAGAGCGTAATTCTTTGAAGCAGACGTAAGAAATACATTGTAGGCATGGAAAATGGCGAATGCAAAGACCCAGAGGTGGAAGTGGAGAGCAGTACCGAAAGCAGTCCAGTGGGCTGGATTGCAGAGTACAGGAAGAGTCATTATGTTCCATGAGGCTGGAGAGGTTGGGACCAAGTTGTAGAGATCTTGAAAAGCCAAGCAGAGGAATTTGTATTTGATTCTAGAGGCAAGAGAAGCCACTGGAATTGGTTGAGTTCTGGAGTCACGTGGTCAGATGTGCACTTTAACAGCTGTGTGCATCAGATGGCTGCTGCAATAAGTTAAGGGAGAGATGATGGGGCTCTGAACTAAGTGGGGGGTTCTATGTGAGGGGGAAGGAAGGGGGTTGGATTCAATTGCTGTTGTTGAGGGAGAAATAGCAAGATTTGATGATTAATTGGAAATGTAAAGTGAGGAAGAGGGAGGTATTAAGGATGATGCTGAGGTTAGAAATCAATGAGACTGAAAGAACAATGGAAGAAGGGAGGACTGCTTTTAGTGGAAGGTAGGTTGTGGACAGCACTGCCTCTTTGTTTTTACATTACTTTTCTATAGTCTATATTCCAATAAATACAGATTAGCCCTGGGGAAAAGCTGGAAACAATACTTGGAGTGGTGAATAGAACGTCATTCGAGGAGTGTTTGTTCTGGGTCAGCAGGGTCAGGGGGAAGTCACTCATCCTTTTATCTCTCCTCTATTTGCCCTTTTCCCCCCTTCCAACTCCCACCACTTTATTAAAATGAATCACTCTGGCTACAGAGATGAGTCAGGGCCCTTGGGTCAAATTGAAATGTACATTTCCACACAAAGAGTGTTGGGGGTGGCCTTTGTCTCTGAGGTATGTCCCCTTGTCTCTAGACATGAGTGTCATGGCCAGAAATGGGCATTAGGTGGGAGTGTGGTGTGGGAGGTAGGGATGGACAGACAAGTTTGGAATCGGGAGATCACAGGACTTAGAGATTATCTGGTCCAACCCTTCTAGGGTATAGATGGGTAAACCAAGACCCAGGGAGGCGAAGGGAAAGAAAGCAGAGAATGCCATAGCTAGAAAGGACTCCAGAAATTATGTGGTTCAAACCTCTCATTTTACAGATGAGGAACCCAGGTCACCAGGTAGTTAGTGACAGATCCTAGATCCCAATTCTCCTGCCTCTTGCCCCTTAACTTGTTCTATTAAGGAAAGATGCTACTGGAGGGTTTGAGGTTGGCTTTGAGGGGAGGCAATGATAAGAGCTTAAGAAAATATTCAAATTCTGGAGGACTCCAAAAACTTGAGGATTCCGACCATCTTGACTTCCAGATGTGTTCATTAAATAGGGGCAAGATATAGTGGGGGTACAAAGGATAAACAGAGCTGACAATCACCTTCAAGAGATTTGGAGAGCATGGATGGGCTCCATTAACCTAATCCACAGAGGCAACCAGCCCAGAGAAGCCTGGTCCCAAAGTGCCTTTATTTTTAGCCGAAATTTCCCCCGTGACAACGATGAAATTAACTGAACAACGGACAGACCTGTATTTGACTCCTTTTACAGAGAGTTAGGGCCTTAATTCTTCAGTCTGTTGTTTCCTGCCTTTAAATAGCTCACCATCTCCTCTCTAGAGTGGAATTGGCTGCTTTAATTAGGCATTGTCTGAAAGAGAGAGCTGGGAGGAGGGAAGGAGGGAGAGAGGGAAAGAGACAGAGACACGGGGACACAAGGACAGAGAGATAGACAGAGAGGGAGGGAGATAGAAATGGGGGTGGCAGGTGGAGAGTGAGGGAGGGGGAAGGGCAGGACACAGAGAGAGACTGACAGACACAGAGACACAGAGAAAAGCAGAAACACGCAGAGATTAGGGAGGGAGACAGAGAGAAAAAAAGGAAAGAGGGAAGAAAGAAAGGAAAGGACAGGAAAGAAAAGGACAGGACAGGAAAGGAAAGGAAAGGAAAGGAAAGGAAAGGAAAGGAAAGGAAAGGAAAGGAAAGAATAGGAGAAGGAGAAGGAAAGGAGAGGGAGAAGGAAGGAGAGGGAGAGGGAGAGAGAGAGAAGAGAGAGTTTTCTTCAGCAAATACAAAGTGTTGTCATGCCAGGAATGATGCGGTAGTAAGTAAAAGTGGTACCATCTTTACACACTGGCATAGTGCACTCCCTCCTACACAAATCTTCCCCCAAACAGCACAAAGAAAAGTGAGCTATTTAAAGATCAGGAAAGAGAAAAGGATAGTGACAATGTGAATCTTAAATTTAGCTGTATCTTTTGGGATGGAATTTTACTCCCTGTAAGATTTGATTTGATATAGTAAATGTGAATACTTTAGAGTCTTAAAATGGAGGAGCTCTTTGGGGAACTTCAATAGTCAAGACTGTATTTCTTTCAGAGAAAATAATAACAATGATGAAGAAAACAGGGAGTTTTTCTATTTTGCTTTAAGGCCTGGCAAGCATTTTACAACGTTATCTAAGGACTGATCATAATCTGCATTCCATATACTCCTAATCTATCCATGTCAAATCTGTTGCCCCTTCTCCCCAACCCTGAGTGGCTCCCTACTTCCATTAGCACACAATACAAACTCTTGGTATTTAAAGCCCTTCAGAAGCTGGCCCCTTTTCAAGCATGTTACACCTTACTCCCCTTCAGGCTGGACTATTTGCTTCTCCCCTTTCAGCACACAAACTGGGGCCATCTTACCTTTGTGAAGTTGACATACCTCCTCATCTCCGTCTCTTGGAATCCTGTCTCCCTCCAGGACTCATGTGCTCCATGCTACAGCAAGTCTTTCTTGGTCTTCCTCAGTGCACATGTTTTCACCCTCCTCAAAGTATCATGTATGTATTCATCTGTCATTCATCCTAGTGTTGTATCTCCCAGTAGAATGTGATCTCCTGTGGACAGTAACAGATAGCTTGTTCTTCTTGGTAGAAGAGGTCAGAACCAAGTACAGGCTTGCCCACTTAGTCTTTAGAATTCAGAGAGGGGGCCCTCCCCCAAGTCCAAAGGCACATCCAGCTACCCAACCCAGCTACTCCCCACATGGGCAACAGCATTTCTGGGACAATGATGATCAACTAACCGCAAGCATAATTTTTTGCATCCAGCCCTGTAATATGTGCTGAAAGGGAAACAAGAGTGAAAGGAAGTTTCTCTCCTTTACTTAGCTGCCAAATAGTATTCCATGTCACTCTCCTGCTCAAGGAGCCATGGCTTCCTAGCATAACTTGAATACACAACAAGATCCATACTTACTACTCAGAACCCTTCTCAGTCTGGTTCCAATGTGATTTCACTCATCTCAGCTCATTTCCCTGCCTTCATTCTACCCTCCAATCAAAGTGGCCTCCTTAGAGGATCAGAACATCACTGTTTTAGAGATAGAAGGAACCTCCTAGATCAGTGAGTCCAAACCCTCATTTGCTATACCAGGACACTGAGACCCAAAGAGTAGGGCTCAGACAGTGACACACCCCTTGTGTGTATATATTTACTTATTTATGATGCAAAACCTTAAAATAGTAAGGGAGAGAGGAAGAAGGTGAAACCAAGGTCTATTGATTCTAAAATCTATCACTTTTTCCACTGTTACACAGAGTTCCTCACTGTAGTGTCCAATCTCCACCTCCATGCTTTTGCCAAGGCTGTGTCCCAGAATGATAATGTTCTCCTTCCTCACCTCCATCTCTTGAAATCTATAGCCATCTCAAAGATTTAACTCTGGTGTCATCTCATACATTGTTGGTGCTTCTTGCTACCCTGCCCCCAATCTTTGCATTTATTTTTCTGGGGATATACTGCAAATTCTAACAAAGTGCAAATTTCTTGGCGGCAGTTTATTTTGTTTCTTTCTCTGCATCCCCAGTATACAGTACAGTGCCTGGTACATGGTAGGTACTTAATAAATGTTTGTCCACCTGAATCAGACTAAATAAAAAGTGACCCTCTCCTGGAGGAGTTTATAATCTACCTGGGAGATAAATGTGGCCTGCAGAAATAATGAGGCCCATAATCCCACCATAGATCTAGAACCCAAGAGGACCATGGTCACCAAGAAGAAGCATTCCTGCATTCATTGGATACAGAAAGTGAAGGCAAAGAGACAACTTGCCAAAAGTTGAACAACTAGCAATTGGCAGAAACTGCCATCAGAATCCAGGTCTTCTGACATTCTGATGAAGGAGCTTGCTAAGAGAGAGTGTGCTCACAGTGGGGTGGCTAGGAAATGGCTAGTCCCATGATAAGGTTTGCCTCTCAGAACCCAGGGAAGGGTCCAGATCAGAGCCCAGGTGGTTTCAGAGGGAGGAGTTTGAGGCAGATGGTTGAAATAGAGATAATAGCATCTGCAAATGGCACAGAAGAGGAGTTTGTCTACAGGCTACAGAAATTGTCCATCGTTCTTGATTTGGCTTTTTGCTTTGAGCAGCACTCCAATACCCTGGTGAATCTACAATCATATCCAAGGAGATATAAAGATACCCTTCAATGGTACAGAGAGCCACTCATCCTTGCCTGCCCATCACTTACAACTCTCAACTGGGTCCTATCAATGCACTCTCCGTAGTCTGTTTCATGTGTTGGGGCTTTTTTAAAAAGGAAGATATTATGGTTCAGTGGAAAGATACTATTTGGAATCTGGAGAACTTGTGTTCACATCATGATTCTCCTACTTTCTAACCTTGGACAGGTTCTTTTATTTCTCTGGGCTGTCTCATCTATAAAATGGCAGTATAATGGGTGAAAATTGGATTAGATGACCTTAAGGTTGGCCAGATCAAGATCGGTGATCTTCTGATCCTGTCTTTACAGAGAATCCAATAGAGCCTCCCTTGCTTTTGGCAATACCTTATAAGAATATAGTAAGCACCATTATTTGGGATGCTTTTTGAGAAATCCTGCCCATCTTCTGACAGCATTTCTCATGTGGATGCCCAAGTCTGATACTTGGCCTTCTCACTCTTGCTTACTATGTCAAAACTTGGAAATCTGAAGGGAGAATGAGAAATGTCTCTCTCCCCCAACAGGAAACCTTGTATGAAATGAAAACTCAGGGTGTTTGGAGAAAGGGTGGGATAGAATCACCATCATCTGGACAACAAAGTTACTCCAGCTGGCATCTCTCAATTTCAGTCCAGGTGAGTCATCCCCCTTCCAGGCAGATCGTCTTTGAAGACACTGAAATGTCAGGAACCCAATTCAATGGAGAAGGTGAGGAGCGGGGAATCAGCAGGAGCACTGATGTTGTCTTGTTGTCATGGTGCTGAGAAGATCGCTTTCAGTTAGCTTCCCACTCAACAGCTGCTTTGTTGGCATTTTTGACACTGGGGATTGGTGTCCACCCCCTTGCCTGCACGCACATGCACACCAGACACTTGCTCTCCCAAAGGTCTAATCCAGGGGGTGGTACAGTAGTTGAAAGGAGGTGCTCATCTGGATGGCAAATCTGTTCTCCCAGAATAGTTTGCTGGGAAGCAGCAGATGACATCAACTTAAACCTTCCAAGGAGAACCAGAGTCCAAATGAACCCATCATAGCCTCCCTTGTGAGCTTGGGGTGAACTCTGGGCTCTGGATACAGGCCACACATGGCCCTGGAAGGGGCATTCAGAACAGCACCTCTCCTGGTCTGATCCTTGTCTAATAGCATTTGTGCCTTGTGGGCATAATTTAGCAGAATCTCTAAAATCAGGCCCCAGGCACCGAAAGAAACTGAGACAGTGACTTTTTGCATCCTCTTACCCTCTGGTCTCAGAGTGGGCAGTGTGCCTCCATACTCTGGCTTTGGAGGTAGGAGAGCTGGGTTAGAATCCTGACTCTGACCCTTTGCTAGTCATGTGACCATGGGGGAATCCCTGCAATTTTCTTGGCTTTAGATTTTTCGCTTGGAAAATGAGAGTGATGATATAACACTTCCACTACCTGTCTCTCTGCCTGATAGGGTTCTTAGGAGCTTTAAAGGAGATAATATATGTAAAACACCGTGCAAATATCAGCTATTATTAAACCATTGGTATAGAGATCTTGTCCTGCTAATGTCAAGAGACAACTCATCTGTGGCTCTTAGCCTGCAGAGAGCTAACTGAGGCAAAGATGGGTTCAGGGACTTGTCCAAACAGCCATTGTCAGTGACATGATTTGTATTCAGGTCTTACTGACTCCCAAGTTTAGAAAGACTTAGAGTCAACAAGACCTGAATGTGAATCCTGTCTCAGAAATTCCCTGGGCAAATCACTTAAGCTATCCCTACCTCAGTTTCCTTGTCTGTAAAATGGTGACAATGTCATAGCTCCTACCTCAAAAGTTATTGTCAGGACCCAGTGAATTAGCACCCATAAAGTGCTTTGCAAACCTTCAAGGGCTACATATTATTACTTCTCCTAGAGAAATCCAGCAGAGCCCTAACTGCATAAATGGTCTTATTCCCAACTCAGGAGCAGGATCATTTATCTTGTCTTTCTTGTGTTTCTTATAGGCTTAGTTTCTTTTCTTCAGAAGTCTCAGTCCCTTGCTGTGTGGGTTTCCTGCCAGGCTTTTTTCTTACTATCTCCCAATGTGTTTGGATCCTTCTTGTGAAAATAGAGAACAAATGTATTGGCTACATCAAAGACAGTTTCTTTTAAAAAGGAAGTTCTTGTCCCTGAATAAGTTTGCTTAAAGGTGACTCAAAAGTTAAGATGCCCTGAACCACCCACTGGTGTTTTCCAGGGAAGGCTTATGTTCCACCAGTCTTTGTTTTGCAAACCAGGGTGAGGAGGGAGTCTGGTGCTATGAAAGAACCCTGGGGAATCAGGTGTCTCTGACACAGCAGTGGTGTGAATGAATAACCATGGCAAGGGACTCCCCAGGCTCAAGTTTCCCAGTCAATCAAAAGAGGAGATGAGTTTAGCCCATCTCCAAGGTCCCTTCTGGCTCTAACATTCTATAACTGTGCTGGACTGGGCTGCCACCAGAACCCCCAACCTGACATTGCCAAAGAACCTTGGATCAAGCCTTGCTACAGAGCACTCTCTGGCTTTGGATTCAGAAGACCTGAGTCCAAATTTTAACTTTGTTATTTACTGCCTATGTGACGTTGGACCAATCACTTCTCTGGGCTCTCAGTTTCAAGTATCTCATCTGTAAAACAAAAAGATTTCTTTTGACCTGGGTCCTTGACCTGTTTTAGTGTTCCTGACCGCTTGGGCAGTCAGTCTGGTGACTCTTCTCCCAATCTTGTTTTTAAAGGCATAAAAAAAAGTATACAGAATTACAAAGGAAACCAATTCTAGTGAAATAGTCATCAAAATATGTTTTAAAAACAATTTCATAGATCCAAAAGTGAATTGTATGGTCTGCTTCAATGAAAAAATCAGACTTAAGGAAAGACACTCACTTTGAGAAACCCTGGGCCCCTAGTGATATAGAGTGAAGAGAAGAGACCTGCGTCCCACTTCCCTCTCAAATATTTCATGTGTGACTCTGGTAAAGGCAGATCACTTCTCTGACTTCAGCTTTCCTCATCTATGAAATGAGCAAAAAGCTGGCACCTTCTTCATTGCATTATGTAAGGACTGAACAAAATCATGTTTGTAAAGGGGCTTTACAAAACTTAAAAGGGCTGTAAAAATGTCCGTTATTATTCAGAGTATGGACCAGAGAAGGCAAGAAAGCCTCTCAGGCAGATTCTCCTGACTTTGAGAAATGGGCCCCTTCTTTTTCTCTCAGGAGGAAAGACTTTTCCCAGGTATTCAGTGAACAAAGATGGGTTTAATAATAACTAACATTTATCAAGCACCAGCTATGTGGCTGGCACTTTGCATTTATTCTCATATAATCCTCATAACTACCTGGGGGGAGATGAGGAGAGGCAGAGGTGTGATTATTGCCCCATTGGACAGATGAAGAAACTGAGGCAGGCAGTGACTTTCTCTAAGTGTCTGAGGCTGTCTTCCTGACTGCAGGCCCAGCCCTGTGTTCGTTATGGTGCCTTCAACTGCCTCGATGGGACAGATGGCTAGGAGTCCTTAGCACCGCTCAGATTTGAGCTCAGTCCTAAGGTAGCCTGAGAGCATAACCAAGGATGTCTCATGAAGGTGGGTTTGGCTTCTTAAAGACATTTTTGTTCAGAAATATTCTGTTAAAAATACCCCTTCTGCCCCCCACGCCCCACCCCAGCCAGCTGGGTCCTTGTACACTAAGAGGAGACCTAATATGTCCTCTTTGGACTCCCACTCTGTGCTTCCTGGGGTTCCCCCAGACCCTGGATGACCCAAGTTGCTTCTTTGGATTTGAATTTTCTGACCAGCTGGACTGCACCCATGCCGCTACATTTGGGTTACAAATTCAGCAGAGGGAAGCAGAAAACCAAGCCAAGGATTCTTCTCATTGAGTTAAGGAAACTTGAGCCCTGGCGCCATATTTAGGCCTGGGAAGCTTCCTCAAGGTTCCATCTGTTCACTTTCCTCCTTGCTGTCATGTCAGAGAGACTGCAAAAGGACAGTCTGAGGAACAGTCAAATTCTGTTCTGGCTCAAAGGACAGACCCGATATTTATGTTTTGGGGGCTTAAGCATCATGGTAGATGGGCAGCAGTTGGCCAGGCACCAGGAATCCCTCTTCTTAGCCTTAAGGAGGCATGATCCACTGCAAATAGGCTTTTGGTTCAATGGGCAGTTGCCCAAAGATTTGTTTACTTGTTTATTTTTCTCCTTTCTTTTTCTTCCCAGGCAGATCAACCACTCCTCCATAACTCACAATCTGGGACCTGGGGGGGGCAGGGAGGGGGGCACTGAGAGTCACTAGGTGTCACTTGCACCCAGATCTTCCTGGTTCCAAAGAAGTACCTCTTTCCTCTATAATACATTATTTCACATCAAAAATTTTGTGACATTGTTCATGTACATGTATCTGAAAGCAATCACAGAAAATAAAAGGACATAACTGTTAAGATGCCGGCCACTTTCAAGAGTGAGCAAGTTTCTCCTTGTTTGGGTTATAGGGTGGGCAAAGGCCCTAAGATGGTCCTTAGGAGACAATGGAACAGGCTGAGAGTGGAGAGACTGGGCATAGCCCAATACAGAAGCGACATATCTTTGAAGAGTATGGTATGAAACAAGTAATCTCCAATGAGTCCATCAACCAGTCTTTGTGAAGTGCCCAAAGCATGTCAGACATTGCACTAAATATTGGAGATACAAAGACTAGAATGAAGCAATCCATGTCCTCAGGGGACCTACAATCTATTATGGACACAAGGGATGCACGTATGAATGTGTGTGCACAGATATGACAACATAGAAATATGTACATACATATATAACAGTACATAGACACACATTAGGGTGTGACTTAGCCACTCTTTCCCCTGTGTAGGCACTATGATGTTATCTTTCTTAGACCCTCAGTAGCTGATCTTTGTTCATTTCCCATTCCCTAAAGCAACACCTCAAGTCAAGCAATGTGCCACTTCTGTCTTCCAGCAGGTCACTGCTATCATTCATTCATTCATTCAACAACCATGTCTCTTCTGGATCCCACATAGACTATTAGGCTCACATGAACTAAGTTCATTTCTAGGGGCTGGAGCCCGTGACAACAGGTTTCTCTTGGTTCCTCATTTCCTAGAGTTACCAGAGCACAATCTCCTAAACTATCGAGGGCATGTGATTGGATGTTTAGTTCCTTTTAGGTGATAGGATGTTTAGGGTTTTGGGCATGTTGGGCATGGTGCAGATTTGATCTCACCCCATAGAAAATATGAAAAACAAGAGAATTCACTAGGGCCCACGAATACAGAGGTACAACCAATCAACAAGTACATTATTCATGTGCCAGACCCTCTACCAAGCAAGGGTTTGAGGAGAAGAAAAGAGACTCCTTTAAAAATGGATGTGGAACATGGCATGCATTGTCAGATTTGGGCAATGTACTGCTTGGTTTTCATGATTTTTTCTCTTTTTTTTCTTTAAAAAATTCTTTATTAAAAGAATTTTAATTCAGATTTCTAGAGACAGATAACTCTTTGGAAAGGGAAAAAGGGGAGATATAGGGAGAAATTTAGGTAAAGTAAAAATAAAAGATATCAACAAAACTTATTTTTTAAAAATATCTCTGGGCTCAAGAAGTTTAAATTCTAATGGAGTACTAAGTGCTCTTTAACCCAATAAAAATAAACATTAGCTTCCCCACCTAGAAAAAATAGAACTTCGGGTGGCTATTGAGACAACACTATGTTTCTGTGAAATTCCTCTCCCCCACAGGATCAGAGCAGCCCCTCAAGACTCATAGTGCAAACCTGTGGTTTAGACTTCCCCAGGAGGCAAATGTCCTACCCTTTTCTGTGAGACCCAGTGTTGTCTAAATACTCTGAACGAGAGCTGAAGAATGAATGAACTTATCCTCTTTGCCTCCAAAAAGCTCAGAAAAATCACCAGTCTAAAAGCTGTGGTGCCCAAGCTCTTCAAGTCAGAAACTCTCATATTTGGGGTTATCCACAAGGTAACTCGCAAAGCTAGGACTCCTCCCTTAGGCTGCATAAGTACATGTCTGCTTCTTCCATATGTTTCTACAGAAAACACTTCATTGGAGAGACCTACTCCTTTGCCCTTGAGTCTTAACCTCTGCCTGCTTCAGTTTCTTCATCTGTAAAATGGGAATCATAGTGGTACCTACCTCCCATGTGGTAAGGATCAAATGAGACAATATTTGTAAAGTGCTACATAAAAGCTTGCTGTTGTTACAATGATAAACTTGGAAAGGCCACGCTCAGGCTCTCTGTAATCACATGCACATGTGTACTCCTGTAAAGAGTCCATATCAGTTTCTAAAGGTGGCAAGGGAGATGTCTTTCCCCAACTCCTTCCTTACAGCAATCTAGAAGAAGATTCTTTGGAAAAAGCAAAGGGAAAGATGTGAATAAGGCTGAAGAATGAACAGCTCACAATTAGCCATTCATTAAGAGGCAGCCCCAAAACCCAATCGGGATAGTGACTGTGGGCATGCACATAGTCCAAGGATAGGAGCTCTATTTTAATGCTTCTAAGCAAAGTATGGTGCCCTGAAATCTTAGCAGGTTGATTGGGGGTAGTCATGAAATCTATTATTGACACAAGGTTTTGTAATAAGGACAGGCAAATGGACAGAAAACTTCTGTCAGCATCTTCCCATGTGGAAAAGACTGGAGAGTCTCCTTCCAGAAGATGTAATGAAAGCTAATAGAAGTGCTTTGAAGATCCTTGGGCATGCATAAATGATCATTCTGCAACTGGTTCTGATAGACTGTCCATATTGGGAAAACCCTTTCCATTGATTGGGGAGCTGATACGAGAGTGCCTTCAACAAGCTCTAGGGATCAGAGGCCAGTCATTCCTTTGGATCCTCCTCTGTCTATTTGATGGCTTTGTTGATAGTGTCTGATGAAAAACAAAGCTGTAAATGGAGAGTCCTTAAACCTTCTCCTCTTTGGGGTTGACATGCAACCAATGAAATGGGCCTTGGTCCTTTGCCTCTGCATTGTTCTTTTATGTTTTAGGTGAAGGGATTCTCCAATTCCTGAAGACTCTGATCTTGTGAGTTTTGTAAGGTCAGAGGATCAAAGGTTCAGTTTGCATGTAGATTTTTGCAGCCAGTTGGGCATTCATAGGAGTGGTCTTTGGGACCAAGGCCAGAGGTATATGATACAAGGACTCTGCTGTCAGTAATGCTATCTTTAATGGGATCAATGTTACATAGAAATGACACTGAGTCCACTCTCTGTGGGAACTGAGATTGTACAAGAGAGAGCATTCCCCAGAGGTAATGGAGAGGAAATTATGTACTTTTGTTCTTACTTTGTGTTCAAAGTACACATCTCTTTGAAAAAACTAATCAATACTAAGTGATTAAATAGAAGAAGGCTACTAGTCAACGTTGGTCAGAGTGGGGAAAACATACCTAGTGGGGGCTTGATCCATTAGTGAGAGATGCCTCTCAGCCCCTAAAGTTGCCCCTTATAACTCTCTAAGGGGGAGATAGAGCAGAGGACTTCTCTGGAGTTTCTTCTTAAACTTTCCTTCTTTTCAAACATTTCATACTTCAAGTATTCTTGGCTTCCTTACTGTGGGAATGAAGATCACGTGTCCTGTATGTCTTAGGAGATGCTTGTTGAGAGCTGTACTGGCTCCAAACTTCATCGACCCCCAGCTTCTGTACTGTGGGAAGGATGATCATGGGAGAAGGTTGCTGGCTCCATATTTCACTGCCCTGTGGCCAAGAAGACAGTGAGCCTCTCTCACTTTAGCGTGGCTTATCCTTGGATAAAGAGTCTTACCAACAGGCCCAAATTCACAGCCCTTCTACCATTTTAGCATCAACAAAGTTTAGACTCCAGTGGTGTAATCTCTAAGATCCCAGAATACTCCTGTCTAGATGGGGCATCAAAGGACCTTAATGGAAGTCAAGTGATTTGGAAGGGCCTTAGAGATCATCTATGCCAAATACTTTCTTAGATTCCCCACTCTCATTTTTTTTTTCACAGATGAGAAAACAGGCCCAGAAAAGTTAAGGGACTTACCCAAGGTAACAGAGCTAATTGATGTATTTTATGGTTCAGTTGCTTCAGTTGTGTGTGAGTCTTCATGATGCCATTTAAGGCTTTCTTGGTAGAGACGCTGGAGTGGTTGGCCATTTCCTCCTCCATCTCATTTTATAGATGAGGATATGGAGGCAAACAAGGTTAAGTGACTTGCCCAGGGTCATACAGTTAGTAAGAGTCTGAGGCTGGATTTCAACTCAGGTCCTCTTGATTCCAGGCCTGGTACTACTTAAATTCAAATCTTGCCTCTTACCTCCCATGACTGTTCTAGGGATCAGATGAAAAGGTATAGAATGCTGTATCTACTATGACACCTAGCTGCCCTTAAATGACCAAAATGAATTCAATTCCACCTCTCCTAACTTCTCTTCAAAGTAAGACGTCAATATTAGTTGCCATTCGTATAATGACTTAAGATTTTCAGAGCATTCCACACATTCTCATCTGATCCCAACCATAGTAATAGTGCAATTAGTATTCCTATGTTGTATAAGAGGGAAAATAAAGCTAAGAGTACAAATGACTTACCCAGAGTCACACAGCTAGTAAATGTCTGAGGCAGGGTTTGAACTCAAGTATTACTGACTCCGGATAAAGTCTTAGTTCTGGAGTCAGGAAGACCAGAGTTCAAATCCAGCCTCAGGCAGCTTACCAGTTATGTGACAGTGGGCAAGTCACTTCATCCTGTTTGTCTCGGTTTTCTCATCTGTAAAATGAGCTGGAGAAGGCAATGGAAGACCACTTCAGGGTCTCTGCCAAGAAAACCCCACACGGGGTCAGGAAGAGTCAGACACGACCAAAACAACTGAACAACATTTCTGACTCCCAGCCCAACTCCATTCCCTAAGTTGCTTCACTGCCTGGTTTTGAACTCAGGTCTTGCCTGACTCCAACCCTACTGCTCCTTCTCCTGTTTTGCCCTGTGTCTCTCAAAGCCATAGAATGATAAAGAAAAGGATCTCCAAGTGTCCCTGACCCACTTCCAGGTTCTGAGACTGTGGAGACCCCTGGGTGTTCTCCTTCTGAAGTCAGCCTTCCTAATTAGGTTCATAGCCTGCCAGAGAAGGAAGGGGCAGGAGAGGGCATCGAGTCCAACCCCCTCTTTAACTGAGTAGGAAATCTGTCCAGAGAGGTTGTGACTTGTCAAAGTCACACAGTGACAGAACAAGGATGACATTCTAGGTCTCCTGACTCACTGGGTCTCCATGGAGTGCATCTGTGTGCTGCGTTCTGTTTGCTTTTGTGTTCCAGGATGGAAGCTGTTGCTATGGCAACTGAGTGACCATAAAACAAAGAGCCATCCCTCGAGTCCTACTGTGTCCAGCAGGGTAGCCAGGCAACTTGTGGCACCAGCTGGAGGAAACAACACTTATTTATCTCCACCTTGGGATTCTTGGAAGGGAGACTGTCAAGCTCTGTGATAGTTTTTATTACCACACCACTCTTGGAAGGATAGTCCCAAGGAGACGCATTAGGGAAAGGGAACGGGAATGTGGGTTTAAACTTCATGTGGCGTAATAGGCAGAGAAATCCAGTGGAGACAACCCTCGTATAGGAGCTTGTAGACCTGGGTTCTAATCTTAGGTCTACAACTCACCTCCTGTGTGGCTGTAGGCAAATCACATGCCTCTGAGTTTCAGTGTTGTTATCTATACAATGGGAGAAATAGATTGCATGGTCCTGTAGTCTTTGGTCTAATTCATCCCAAGGACGCCTTGTTTTCTTTCCTTGTAGGCAGATGCTACCTCCTAGTCCCAGGTCCTGAGAAAATCTCTGCCTGAAAGCAACTTCTTTCTTTATTTTATTTTTTTTTATTTATTTTAAATAAATTTATTTAAATTTTTACATTTATTTTCACAAGATTTTGGGTTCCAAAATTTTCTCCCCATTTGTG
>CM053771.1:538046925-538113245 GCA_028658325.1 Potorous gilbertii | reverse complement strand
GCTGGTTCTCAGATGGGGGCAGGGCCGCCTCTCAGGCTCAGTTCCCTCAGGGGGTTTATGCAGAGATCTCTTGCAATGGAGATGCCACGGAGCCCCTGCCCGCCCCGGGAGTCTCTGGCAGAGCTGCCTCCACCTCTCCTCTGCCGTGGCCGCCGGGGGTCCGAGTCCCGGAGATACCCCGCTCCCCTCTCAGCCCGTCTCTCTCACTGACCTGTGCGTCTGTGGGTGGAGGGACCTTCGCGGCCGCTGGAGATTCAGGTCCCTGCCGCCTGTTTGGGTCTGCTCGCTCCTCTCAGTGCTGCGTGGCCGGGGCGGGGGAGGGGAGGACTCCGTCCAGGGTACCTTTGCAGTGGGTTTTTCAGGGCTCTCTGCAATGGAAATCTCCTTCACTGTGTTTCTGCGCAGCTTCCACTGTTCCAGAATTTGTCAGTTCTTTTTAGAGGGAATCCATGGGCTGTGGGTTCGGGGCTAGCAAATGTGAGTCTTTCTACTCTGCCATCTTGGCTCCGCCCACCACAACTTCTTTCTTTAAACCAATATCTGTTGTTGAATTGGATTTTTTAAAGCAGCTGACTTTCATATTAGTCTGAGGATATACTTTGTAGATAATAGAGAACTGTAATCTGCATTTAATCTGTCTCTGCCGCCTTATTTCACTCTCCTTTATGTATTCTAGCTTCTAGACAAAGTACTCCCTGAAATCATCCACCTCTGAGCATTTAGCCAAACTCTCCCACACACTCCATCCTCATCTCTATCACTCTGAATCATTTTATTCCTTAAATGTTCAGCTCAGGCACTTCCCTCATTGTGGAGTCTTTGCTGATTCTGTTCCCATACCCCACCTGTGCCTTCTCACTCATATCCTTCAACTACATATAGTAGTGAAATGTAAGCTTGAGGAGAGCAGAGACTTTCTAGCACTCCAGAGTAAGTTATTAATAATGTTGTTGAGTAAATGAAGGATTATCCTTTCTCCTTCTAGTTCCCCAGACTTTTAATCATTCACATCTCAGTAGCAGTCTTTCCTTACAAGCACAGTGTTGATAAAGCTCAAAGAAAGTTGATTTTTAAGTCAAGGAATCGAGAACATAACTGAGTCTACTGATGACATTGATTCCAATAGCCCTCCATCAGAGACCTGTATAGTCTTAGTGTACAGCTATGCCCTGGGGTAGGACTTACAGTGGGCTTTCCTCTATTAGGTCTCCTTATTATAAAGCTTCTCTGCAAGACTCCTTAGACTCAGTTTTTATCCCCCACATAGTTTTTCAGACTGTGAAGACTGTCCTAGAACATCACTGCCTGCAATTTCTCATAGCCCCAATAGGTGGTGGTAATGGTTGAGTTCCATCATCTGCTACAACTTTGCTTTTCCTATAGTACTGCCCCAAAGGACATCAGCTAACTTTTGCCACTTCCAACTGGTTGTAGTCAATGTCATTTCAGGGAGTGGGGCCAAGGTACCTAACACATTATTTATTATTCAACTCTTGGTCACTTGTACCCTAGTCAGAGACCTGACTCTTGTAACGGAGGTATCCAAGTTGCCTTATCTTTGCTGGAGAAATTTTTCCTGATGCATTTCTAGGGACACTACTCTGAATTTCTCCAAAACGGTTCTAGTGACCTCCAACTCAACCGAGTTGCCAGCAAAGAGCACATTTCCCCTTATTTTAGAGCACAATTTCTATCCTCAATTCCAGTTGGATCAGGGTGAATTCACAGTTCTCTATCTCTCCTTCCCCACTCACTCTCTGGCAGTGCTGTTCCTACATGCATCAGTACCCCCATGGGTCAGGCTACTCCAAAATGCCTCCCCCATCCCCCTCTACTCCACTTAGGCTGATCTTTTAGATTTCATTGCCTTCTGAGATCACTTGGACAAGATTATTCAAATTGTCTTGGGTTGTGTAGGTGGAATTGGCCTAGGTGAAGAACAAATATTATCTGTGTGTGTGTGTATGTGTGTGTGCACACATGCATTCACGCACAAGAAAGGAGAGAGAGAGAGTTACGGGAAGAGAGAGAGAGAGAGGGAGGAAGGGAGGGAGGGAGGGAGGGAAGGGAGAAGGGAGGGAGAGACAGAGAGAGAGAGAGGGAGGGAGGGAGGGACAGAGTGAGTAATTTTAAGCTCTCTCCTCCTACCCCCAAAACTAACAGGGAGCAAGCTCCAGGAAGACTTCAGTTCAAATTTTGTCTCAAACATTTATTACCTGTGCAATCTGGGTAAATTACCTTCTCAGCCTCAGTTTCCTCATCTGTAAAATGGGGTTAAAAATTGCACCTACCTCACAGAGTTGTCAGGATCAAAGGAGATCATGTGTGTATCATTTTCCAAACTGCAAAGTGTTAGGAAAATGCTAAAAGCTCATCATGATTTATTGCAGAAAACAAACTGTCATGGACTTAAACTCAGAAAACAGCCTATGAGCTTGGGGTTCCATGGTCCTCCCCCTCCGCCTACATGCCTACCATGCTCATTCTGCCTTTTATCTTCACTTACAAACCGTAGAACACAGAGCATCAGATAGCAGATCATGGACAACAAATCTATAGCTCACGTGCAGCAATGTATCACATGCAGAGGACATAAGGCTTCATACAGAGCACATGCATAAGAATATATATAGCATGGCTTCCTATTGAGGGTGGGAGATGAAGTACAAGGGACCTGGTGAAATCAATAATACTACCACAAACAGCAAATAAGCATAATGCTCCTATCAAACAATGTCACATGAAGCACGCAGTTGTAGAACACCAAAAAACCAACACTACTTCTTTCTTTGCCTTCCTATGGTGCGTCTTGTTGGGTCTATGAGTAACGGTGGCTCTCACTTTCCTAAAATATCAGGCAGACTTAGCCTGGTCTGATGGGCCTGGCATTTCTACAGCAATGCTTCAGCTTTGGGAAGACCCAGGCTGACCACGAGCACCCCCAAAACTACTGGCCTGCAATCCCAACACTCAATTTACGCACACTTCACTGGCCCTAGGGTCTATTCCCAAGGTGACTTGGTTTTGGTCTGGAGAGGGCTGTCTCTGGCTTGTTGACTTGAAATCTTTAACACAGCTGACTTTCACATTAGTCTGAGGAGGTACTTTGTAGATAATAGAGAACTACAATCTGTATTCAATCTACCTCTGTAGCCTTATTTGATATCACTTCCTTTATGTATTCTAGATTCTAAACAAAGTATTCACTAAAATCAGTATTCCCTGCCCTCACCAGTCTCTTGCAAATGGAGGGCTCTCTAGACCAGGATTTTGTTGTTGTAGACTCATTTCTGTCATATCTGACTCTTCATGACCCCATTCTTGGGTTTGCCATTTACTTTCCCAGCTCATTTGATAGATGAGGAAACTGAAGCAAACGAGGTTGAGTGACTTACCCAGGGTCACACAACTAGTAAGTGTCTGATGCATCATTGGAACTCAGGTCTTCCTGACCCCATACCCAGTGCTCTCTCCACTGTGCCACCCAGCTAGCCAGTCAGCCACATCAAGGTCACCAACACCCACATCCTTCCTCATCTAGGGCAGAGTCATTGGAGCTATGGTCAGACTCAGGTTGTCTCTCGGAAACTGGGGACTTTCTTAGAGTTTATGCAGTTAACTGTCAATTATTTCTTCCTTCTTCTTTTCTGGGTGTCCAATGACTTCTCTAGAAAACCAGAGATGGTTAATATATTCCTTGTCTTTTGAGTACTCCTTACCTTCTCTGGGGAAAACAAGTTGATCGATCTTTCAACGACTTGACAAAAAGTGGCTTCCTGTTTCTGCTATCATTTGTGTTCCATGCACACAGATGACAATAAACTTGAGACATCATATGTTTCCATCAAAGCTTTTCTGAGCTGGGGCTGTGCCTCCCTCCATCGATCGTTCAACTGAGAAATTCTCTGTCCGTTCTCCATCTTCTGAGGCTCCAAAGCACAAGCCCATGGAGAGGGGTGGTTCTCAACTAAACATCAGCAGGGATGGCTACCTTTTAAAAATGTGTATCCTCAATGCCTGGCACATCAGAGACCCTTGATAAATGTTTGTTAAATGAATGAATGGAAACTCATCCAAACAACTGGATCAAAGTCGTTATGTATGTATGTATTACATGTGTGTATGTATACATGTACATATGTGCATGCTCACACATAAACTGCAAAGTATGGTTTAGTGACCAACATAGCATGAGTCAGCATAAGAAATTAAATGGGACCTTTAGAGGTGTTTTGTGCAAGTCGCAGAGACCACTTGTAGATGGCACAGAAAAAATTCAAAACTCAGAAATGCATAAAATATATATGTAGTATTGTATAAAGTCAACATATTTCATCTTTTAATACCACATTAACTCAGATTTCTTCTCTGATCTGATTTCAGTAATGGTAGGGACACTGGTATATGATTCTGTGACTGGCTACGAGATTTAACGTAATGCTGATTTCCTTTAAGAGAAAAGTCTGGGGTTCGTTCATTCATTCAACAAACATTTGTTAAATATCTGTTATGTGCTGAGCACTTGGAATATTAAGACAAAACTGAACCTTTCTCTGCCCTCAAAAAGCCTAAGTTTTATTGGAGGAACCAATGTACTGTTGGATTTCATGTCATGCCTTGGAATGTGGTTTTGTGGAATGAAGAGAGATCTTTTGAACAAAGGTTTTCCTACAGAGACTCACCATTGTAGCACTGGTGGGGGTTTCCTCATGTATGTAGAAGTCATGATATGTGTCATGACCTGGGAAGATGACCCCACCCTCCAGCCACGACAGGAGTAATGGCCAACTGACAATATTGGATTTTGTACCTACTGCAAACTCAGGCCTGCGATAAAACATTATTGGTTTTTGTGGATTTCCTGGTCTACACTGCAGATGCTGTGAGCCTCCCAGGAGATAAGGAGCCTGTGATTAACCTTTGTGTTCCCTGAGATGCCTTGCCACCCTGGAGACATTTGGTTTACAGTGTGGAGAGACAAAGACCAGCTCCTGGACAGGGACCAGTCCAAGGAACAGGGGTCTAGATTAGGCTTTGGGGAAATGGCTGACTGTCATCCAGTGTTCCAAAGGCTGCTGTTGATGTGTGGAAGCCAGCTTGGACTTAATGACTTTGTCCCCAGGGGCAGAAGTGGGGGCAGGGAATGCAAAGAGGAAAGTTTAGGTTTGAGCTTCCTGCTAATTAGAGGTGCCTAGCAGGGAAATGGGCTGCTGAGCTGTGGAGGGGGCTTCACCCTGGGACTGCATGTGCCTCTGGAGGGGTGGCCTGGGAACAAGGATCTGGGCCCCCGAGCTCTCATCCTAGACTGATGCTGAGATCTGGTTCTCCGGAGATCAGAGGCAGCTGGCCAGGAGAAGGAAAAGATCTATCTCTCTCCCCTTATCACACACCTCACTTCCCCCCAGGAATACTCAGAGACTGGAAAACTGGGGGTGTGATGGAATACAGTCCGAAGGCCTGGCTACACTCCTGACAGATGTGTGGGTTTGGTTGTTGGGAGGGGACCAGGAAAAATGGAATAGGGACGGAACCCAGAGAGGCCCAGTCATGTGTTTGAGTGTCACTGACTGATGTGAAGCAGAAGTTGGAGTGTAGGGAAGGGTAGGGAAAATGAGGAAGGAAGGAGGTGAGAGAAAACAGGAAAGAGGCTGGGAGGGCAGAAAAGGCAGGCAAAGAGAGACAGAGAGATAGCTAGACAGAGACAGATAGAGAAAGAGATGGAGAAATAGAAGGAGAGACAGGGAGACACAGACAGACAGGCACACAGGGACAAAGACAGCTAGACAAAGGCAGAGACAGACAGACAGGCACACAGAAACAGAGATGGAGAAATCAGAGAGACAGAAGGGGACAGAGATACAGAGATAAGACAAAGACAAAATTAAAAAAAAGAGAAAAAGATGTGCATATTCAGTGAGGAGTGAGGCAAGTGTGACTGCCCACTGCCCAGGTGTTGATGAGGGGCCCTGGGTAACATCCCTGGCATAACCAGAGAAGAGGAGCAGGCCAGTGCTGCATGGACCACAGAAACAGGAAGGAGAAGCCCCATGAGAGCCATGGTCCAAAGAAACTGAGAAGGAAACAGAAGGAGAGGAAGCCAATGCTGCCATGGGGGAACTGGCCCCAGAAGAAGGGGAAGAAAGGGGATCCAGGGGCACGTGAGTGGCTCCCAGAGAGAGCGCACCTTCCAGTAGACAGAACACTTTCACATCCAGGAGGTCGCTGGATTGTCACACAGCTCTGTGAAGTCAGCACTGATTCTCTGTCTCTCTGTCTCCCTCTTTGTCTCCCTCTGTCTCTCTCTCTTTGTCTCAGCCTCTCTGTCTCTCTCTCCTCCTCCTCCTCCTCTTCCTCCTCTTCTTCTCTCTTTTCTCCCTGCCTCTGTTTCTCAGATTGTATCCCCCCAAAAAAGCTTTTGGGCAAAGAGTATTGGTGAGAATAGGGTCCCCAAAGTGACTTTGTAGAAAGTCCTACATGTAACATGTTCTCCTTTTGTAGGGTGATTTCTAAGATCCATGATGGCCACATGGAATCAAGGTAGAAAAAGTTGGAGAAGATCTGTGTGAGGGGCAAAGGGGGCTTTAGCCATGTGCTGGTGGGAGCCCTGGATCTCTTAAATGGGGGAGCTTGGCATCATCCTTCCAACAGAGAGCACTATCCTAAGTAGCTGAGATAAGATTAGAAGTCCCACTGCTGGCACTTGCCTCCCTTTAAGGAATTTGGGGACAGCTGGTCTCCCCCAGACTTAAATGAGGGGTTTTTAGAGCTTGAAGGAACTTAAAGACCACCCAACCATCCAACATTTTAAGGACAAGGGAATCGAGGCCCAGAAAGTTCAAGTGACTTTTCCCTGGTGACACAGGGAATAAGTGATAAAATTAGGATTCCAACCCAAATCCTGACTGAATCCAAGCCTCTTTCCACTGTACCTTAGTTGAGAAATAGCACCCAGTTTAGCTCTTTTCTCCTAAATATTGATGCAAGAAAAGTGTCTGAGGGGATGAGAAAGTTTGCATTACAATGTTTCTAGTTTCACTTGTTGGAGATTAGGCCAAGTTTGGGGTATGGGGTCAGGGGTAGGGTTTGGTGCCAGGGCTGGGGTTTGAGCCCAAGGCTGGGGTATGGGGTCAGGTCTGTGGTGTGGGGTCAGGAGTAGGGTTTGAGCCAGGGCTAGTGTTTGGGACCAGGGCTAGGGTATGAGGTCAGGGGTAGAGTTCGAGCCAGGGCTGGGGTTTGGGGACAGGCTTGGGGTGTGGAGTCAGGGTTGGGATGTGAGTCTGGGACTGGGCTGGATTCACAACCTTCCATTCTTGGAAAGGTGGGAGAAGATGAGATGATTTGTTCCAACTCAGAGCAGGCATCTAAGGATTTGGGGAATATCACATTTCTTGATTTTTTTTTAAGTAAAATGTTCTTGCTCTTTACCACAGAGGTGAAGATTAAGTAACTTGTTAATAGCTAAATCTAAGAGGAAGCAAAGTTTTGCTATGGGTCGGGGCAAATCCAGTGAACATTTCTTAAATCTGGGAGTAACAGGAAAGGACATATTGTCCATATACTCCCAGAAACTGTTACACAAATGAGGCAAACTCCCAACTCATAGAGATTAAACTATTTACCCAAGGAAGGTCATGCAGCCAGTAAATGGGAGAGCTCAGGCACAAGTTCTTTTAGGTCTAAGCCCAGGGCTCACTGCAGAAGTGGCGATACCCAGAACATGAGTCCTTATAGGGTTGCCCCGAGTCATAGAAGGCAGCTAGCTGATTTAGGATAAAGGCAAAGGTGGCACAGAGAGGTGAAACATAACTGCCCAGCCTTTCAGAAGAAAGGACTGCTTAAAAGGGCAAAGATTTAGTACTCCCACCACCCCTCTGTGGAGCTCTCAAGGAAGTGGGAGGTTCGGGCTGGTGGGCCAAGGAACACTGAGTGAATGATGGTAGAGGAGTCTTGGCATGTGTCCTGGCCCCAGGACATGTTGCACGTAAGACGTTGATTATGGAGTAGTTAACCTTACTACAGATGACCCTGACCTGTGATACAATCGGTGACTGGCCAGAAGGATCAGAATCTGTGCTGAGGCTTTGTGTTCCTGGGGCCATTTCTGTTCATTGTCACCGCTTCATATCAATCACCCCTGATATCACCTACCACATGGAACAGATCATGAAGCTCTGCCAGAACAGGGAGGTGAAGCTAAGGATTTCTGGTGTTTTCTCTCCTCCATAGGGGGTCACCATAGAACTGCACTCTTGCAGTGAACATTCTTTATTATCTGTCCTTTCTTTGTCCCCCCACCCCACCCCCAGCCCCCACCCAACTCACTGAGCTTTGTCTACAAACTTCGCACATTCGCTTCGGGCAGAATGGCCGTGTCCAGAATAGCTTACAGGACATGCGTGTGGTGGAAATTCCCCTAGAAGACTTTTAGAACCTTTCCACCAGGAGGCATTACACGAGGAGAGCAAGATCTAGTATATATGGGCTAAGCTAACTTTTCCCCCAAAAGACAGTGATACAAGACTGATTTGGTCCAGAGGACCAAGGGTTGAACTATTGGCACAATCTCCTATTAGTCTGAGGCATAAAAAGCACAGGACACAAGGTTTTATGGTTCCCACTGTTGGGTGAATCAGCACAGTCTTCTAACTTTTCTGCAATCAGGCCATGTGAAGGCCATGAAGGCCATGTGGAGGCCATGAAGGCCATGTGGAGGCCATGAAGTCCATGTGAAGGCCATGAAGGCCATGTGAAGGCCAGGGGAGCTGATATTTTCCCAAAAGCAATGTTTTCTTGCTGAATTTCTTTTCTGTGCTGTTGCTAAGGAAAGCTCTTTTCCCAAGTGTAGATGATCTCCAAGAATCTCATTTCATTCCCATCCTAACCCTGAACCATCCTGACTAAGGCCTGACTCAGTATGCAAAGCTAGGGAGAAGTTGGGAGGTCGGCCAAGATTGTCTTCTGAGCTTTCCCACATAGATGTTGTGTGCTCTTTGACACCCTCCCCAGTTCTTGTAGCTTCTGCCCCTCCCCACATGCAACCTAGGAAGAGCTCCACCTATGCCTCCTTCTTCTTCTCAAGGTCTTACCAGAATTTACCTGTCCCATTCCTCAGGAAAGAACCAGTCATGGAAAGGAAGAACTTCTCTTAGAGTATTTCTCTCTATTTAGATGGTCCAAGCAACAAGGGTAATATGTGAGATCAAAGCATCACAGATTGAGAGCCGTAGGAGAACTTTTGAAGTTATTCAGTCTACCTCGTTCCATCTTGTGTGTGTTCATCCTTCGTTGCCAAAGAAGACCATGCCATCAGAGAAATAATGACATGACTTGCATTTGACTTTGTTTTGAGCTTCAATTCTCCTCCAGAGCCATCTGAATCCAGTGACCAGATATTCATCAGGATGAGTGGAGATGACCCAGGATGAGGCAATTGGGGTTAAGTGACTTGCCCAAGGCCACACAGCTAATGAGTGTCAAGTGTTTGAGGTGAGATTTGAACTCAGATCCTCCTGACTCCTGCACTGGTGCTCTACCCACTGCACCACCTAGCTGCCACCTCTTCCATCTTACAGATAAGGAGACTAAGACTCAGAAGTGAAGGGCCCAAGGCCATACATGTGGCAAATGACAAAAGTGGATTTGAATGTAGTCATGATTTCAAACCAATGCCCTTTCCATGGTACCACAACTGTCTCCTGATCTATCAAGATAAAATTCTTATCATTAGTATTGCACATTGGGCTAGAAAGTACCGTAGTCTCTTTAAATAATCCCCTATAAGTAGCCCAAAGGTGTACTTCAAGTAGGCCATAGATATTCCAGGTAGAAAACTACTTGTTGATGATGATCTAGGTGAGATTTCTCCTTTGGGGCAGGTTAGACTCAAAATCAGGGGGTCTTAGCTTATTTTTTGAATGAAGACTTGGAGTACCATTAAGTTTTTAAAGAAATATTTTGATAAGTGTATCTCAATATATTTGGTTTTCCTTGTAAGCCTAAGGATTTTATTTTTTGCATTAAAAAAAGAAGTACTCCTGGAAGAGGTTTGCTCAACTGCCAAAGAGGACAATGACATAGAACAGGTTCAGCACCCATGGTCTACATAGACCTACCTCCCAGGTGGTAGGGAAAATCAAATAAGATAATTTTTGTGCTTAGCACAGCACTTGGCACATACTAGGTCCTTCTTAAATGTTTGTTTCTGCCCTCTGAGTTCATGTTGCCATCATCCTATGAGCCTATAAAATCTCCTCTCCTGAGACAGACTACAACAATCCGTGATCTCCTAAGGTCTGGAATCTAAAGGCATTCTGGAGATGGTGCAAGGTTACAGCTGGGGAAGTAAACATTCCTTTGGTCTACATGTAGATGAAAAGAGACGTGGTCACCTTGCTTGTTGCTGTTTAAGGGGGGGCATCACTTATTTTGTCAATATTTTTTGAGCATCCACCACCCTCAGAACCTGCTTATATCCAGAATGTGACAATTCTACATGTGTCAAACGAGTAGAAAAGGTAATTGGTTGTATTTATTTTACTACCAGTGAGCTTCCTGCGAAGAGATGGGGCACACAAAAAATTACGTTATCTAGAGATCTTCTGTGATTGTTAACCAGACTCTCCCATACCACAAACAACAGGGACTTCAGATCATCTTGCACACCTGAATAGTTCCCCTGCAGAGGATTCTTACTATCCCAGAAAATGAACAGATATCAGTAGGGGGTGACGGAAGGTAATATTTATACAAGAGTAAACTGGAACCATGATGGGATCTTCCATGGCCCACCACTTTCCCCATGTCTGACTAGCTGCAGAGTTCTTTTGGTTTGACTTGTCATCAGATCAAAGATTTAGACTTGTAAGGTGTCATCTAGTCCACCATTTTGCAGATGAAAGAACTGAGGCATGTAAAGGAAAAATGGCTTGCCTGGGATCATCTACGTATTCAGTGGGAGCCCTCTGCCTCTAGCTCTAATAGTCCTCAAGTAGATCTTCATCAATCCCTCTCCTCCATTACTAAAGCCTCCCACTACTTGATCCCCCACCCCTCTTCTCCCTCCTCTGATCCATCATCCACATGGTGGCCAAACAAACATTGCTAAAAACACCATGCTGACTGTCTCCCTGGGCCCAGAAAGTACTGCCCCCTTTTCTGGTCTGATCTTCCCTGCTGAAAATAGGCCTTCAAAGACTATCTCAGATGATCCCTCTTCCACAAGCCTTTTTATCCATTCAAACCAACCTGGACTTTCCTCCTCTTCTGCTCTCCAAGTCCGATGATAGGAGATAAATATATCACACTCCTATTTGTATGAAACAGGTGGGCTCTGATCCAGATGACCCTAGTTTGGGCTGCAGCTCCCAGACATTAGGACACTGTGACAAAACCCTAACAGAGCAGAGCCAAGTCCAGCTGTCAGCTAAAGATGACAATCCCCTCCTTCAATGCTCAAGCCAATAAGAGAATCACAAGGAATTACAACCAGAGTCCCTGGGAGCTCACATTACCCTCCTTCCTTCCTCCAGGAAATTGCCAAGGATGTTTTAGGGACTCCAATTCCCAGAATGCTCCTAGGATACCACTGACATGGAGGGGTATGAATAAGCCATCTATCCCCTTTTCCTTGTCCCTGCCAGGGACTAGAGGAAGAAAATGACATGCTCAAAAGTGTTACAAAGTTCTGAACTGTGGCCTGCCAGGAATACCCCCCCAAACTATGGAACTGAGGGCACCCCCCCTAATGTTGCTTTACCTCATGACAACTTTTCCAGAGTTAGCCAATCAGCAAGCACCTATTATGTACCTATTCTATGCTAGGCACTATACCAGTCTTGGGGAAACAGAGACATAAATGAAACATTCCCTGCCCTCAGGGAACTTATATTCCAACAGGAGAGACAGTTTGTACCTATATAAATATATACAAAACAGAAATAAAATGAACCCAAGTGCTTAGCACAGAGCAGGAGCTTAGCAAATGTGGCTTTGATGTATTAACAGGCTGACTGACGGCAATTTCAGGGGGAAAATTATTTTGTGAGGGTTAGGAAAGGTCTCATAGCAGGTGGCACTGGAGATGTTCAAGTGGTGATTCAGGTAACTTCACTGGCATGTGCCTGCATTTACTGAGTCCCTTGTCTATCCTTACTGGTCTCTAAGCTATGTGAAGGAAGTAATTCTCTGCCTTATTCATTGCCACCAAGTATGGTCCAGTGACAAGTGGACCCAAGCACAAACCCTGCCTCTGATGTTACCATCCAGTGTAACATTGGGGGAAATTACCACACTTCTCCAGGACTCAGTTTCCTCACCTATAAAATGAGGGAATTCATTAAAATCCTATAGGAAGTCTTTGATAATTGTCAGTTCCCATGAAATACATATCAGCTTCTCCTCATTTCAAACTCAAAATACAAAGGGTAAGGTCAGACAGAGATTCAGTTCTCCTGGGACTCGGTAAGAAAGATGGTTGGGTGAAGGATGATGGGAGAACTCCTGGGCAAATTGCCCCTCTCTCCCCTCCCCCCAGATACTTCCCAGGCGGAGACTCTCACATCTAGATCAGGCTTTCTCCCTTATATGTTTAAATGCCTCAGCAGGCTTTATCCCTCCCCTCCAAAACCCCTTCCCCTCCAAAGGATTTGCTTTTTAAATCAAGCAAATACTTTCTTTCGTGTCAGCCTAGGTCAGAGGACAGTCTCAGAGTTATCTAAGAGACTGCTCTGGCACCTCGCTGGAGGAACTGCCCCCCCCATACCATTTCCCCCCCCCGACCAAGTCTGGGCGCCCACCCTCTGGCGCCACCTTTATCAGGTGTTAAGAGATTGCCTCCCAGCGTCTCCCCCAGCCAGGGAGAGGAAGGTTCTCCCTGCCCTCCCCTGGAAGGAGGGTGCCAAGCTTCTGCTAGGATGTGGTTCAGAATTCAGCTGTCAGGCTTGGAAATGACTTGGAGAGAGGAGGGCTTGCAAGCTGGGGCAGAAGAGGCTGGGATTGAGAGGGGATGTTTTATATCAGCACTGACAAGGAAGAACAAGGTGGAGAGGGAGGAGAGACACTTGGGTTTCCACCACTCTGCCACCCCCGGGTGACATTTGCAAAGCAGATTTTGTGTTTCCTTCTGTGGTGTTATTTTCTCTTCGGGTACTTAGTGACTCAAAGGGTGATTTTCCCCTTGGAATTTGGACTTGGGGTGGTCTGATTTGCAGGGAGGAGTAGGGAGGAGCCTGGAGACCCACAGTCAGATGCCTTCCAGCCATGTGGGTCTTGTGGTCAGCTGTTCCTTGCTAACCCTCCATAATTAGATTGGCCGTCTTAGGACAAATCAGACCCATTCCATAAACAGCATTGCTGGCGTTTCTGTGGGTGTGCACGCTGCATCTCTTGAACGAAGATGAATGGACGAGAGGAGAGCCAGGGAATAATTAGGGCCTGGGAGCCTGGAGCCTTTCTCCACCCTTAATCATCCTACCTTTAACATTTGCTGTGATCACAGCCAAGTCACTTAAACTGGTCTTCAGTTTCCCTCTGTTTCCTCATCTGTAAAATGGAGGGATTGAGCTAACTGGCCTCTGAGGTCCTTTCCAGTCATGGCTGGAAATCATAGAGCTTATGACACCAGGAGCATGTTTGAATTCTCTCAGTAGACTATAAGTATCTTGAGGGCAAAGCTGGTTTTGTTTGGTCTATGAATCCCCCCAGCCTCCATCTGGCACGTGGAATGTGCTTCTAAAGAAATGCATGTTAAGTTGGGTTGAATAAGGATTCTTATATTGTAGAATTAGTGGTGCTAATTAGTTTGCCTGCCTCCCCCATGCCAAGCTCTCCTTTGTATTTCCTAACAGGCTCCTGGATTGCTGTTTCCACATTCTCACACTTGAAGGCATAGATTCCAGGCCTCATGGACTCCTAAAGCTGCAAAGACAAGACCTAGTATCTAGTTCAATTGTCTCCTTTGACTGAGGCTCAGAGAGGGGCAAGTGTTTGTTCAAGGCCATACAGAAAGTAACGTTCTAATAATAATGGACAACTGCTTATTGCTTCGAAATTTGTGAAGCATTAAATGAGTGTAATTTTACAGATGAGAAAACCAAACCTGCGAATGGCTAAATGGGATTGATCTCACAGTTCCTAAGTCCCTTGGGTGGGCTTCAAATCTAGGTCTTCCTAATGCCATGTCCTTGGAGAAGGAAGTGGCAGGTCACTGTAGTATCTTTGCCAAGAAAACCCCAAATGGGGTCCCAAAGAGTCAAAAGGACTGAAAATGACTGGATAACAATTACCAAAATGCCAAGTGCACATATCGGCTGCTCTGCAGACTCTCCTGCCTCCTCAGCAGAATTATATCTGGTTGGTTGTTGTTCTTCCTTCTCAAAGAGGACCACAATGACATCACCATGGAAAAGTGAAGTGTACGAGCTCGGAATGCTCTACCACAGGCTGGGCACAGATAGGAAACTAATGAATGAATGTGCAGGTAATTCTTTTCCTTTGGGTTCCTTTGGATCTTGGTGAAAGCTCCGTTGCTTTCCTGTTGTCTCAGACTATCCAGTTTGCTAAGCATTTGCAATGGGTTGTCAAAAAAAGGTAAGATGGGGAAGGGAACTATGAAATATTGTGAATACATAACTGTAGGATCAGACTGGGCTGAAGAGAGGAAGCTTAAAAGAGTGGGACTCATTTCTCCAGAGAGTTGGTTACAAATCACACTCTGGCAGTGCTGGGGGAAAAGCTCTCGGAGTTCAACCCTGGATTTGATTTCTAAATCTCAGGGTAGAATATAGAATCACAGAGCCGGAAGGGACCTCAGAGACCCTTCCCATCTTAAGCAAGGATCAATATCCCTGACAAATAGTCATGTAAGCTTCTCTTAGAAGCCTCCAGTGATAGGAATCACACTCAGGCATATTGTTTGTGGACGGAAAGAAGAAAAACAGAGAAGGGAAGGAATAGAGGGAGAAAGGGAAGAAGGAAAGCAGAATAGAATTGAGGAAGGAAGAAAAAAGGGAAAAAGGGAGAGGAGGGAGAAAGGAAGAAAGGAAGGGAGGGAGGGAAGAAAAAGGAAAGCAGAAAGGAAGAAAGGAAGGAAGGAGGTAAAAATGCCACTATCAGGGACCAGCAGTGTGACCTAGTCCAAGGGTGACCTGGTCCCTGCAGGAAGCCCCATGGTTCTTTCTACAGCTTTCTCCCTGAAAGCAAAAATGTTTTCTTTAATGAGTAAGACATATGCAAAAGGTTCTTCATTGACTACCTAGCTGTATGGGGGCTCTGTTCATGGACAGCAAATCAATACATTTCCAAGAAATGGTCTGTGCTAACTAATCCCAGTTCAGGTTCTTTCTCAGCAGCAAAAAGGACTCAGGAGGGGCTTTTAGCTCTTTCCCCTCCACAACCTGGGCTCATCTCCTTTTACTTCTGAAGACGGGTAAACAATGAAGTCCTGGGACTCAGATATTTCATTCCTTGGAAAAACAATGACCTTTTGTGGTGCGGGCTTTTCCCTCTGCTGCCTTCCCCTACTCCCCCAAATTCCCCATCATAGTGGTCTCCTTTCAGAGAAATGACCCAACAACATACAGTAAAATGTTCTGAGATCAATTAGTCAATCAAAAGACAATTATTGAGTATCTCCTACAAGCAAGATCCTGGAACAGGTTGCTTCGAAAGCGCAGCAGATCAGCCCCAACAGAGGCCACTCCTGAGTATTGGCTGTATAGGGAGATCTATTGGAAAGAATACAGTGAGAGGCACGAACCAAAAAATAATCCAACTTTTGGACATATTTTCCCCAAATACAAACTCGAGTTAGGGGAAGCATGTAGAGTGAGTTCTTTATTGGGAAAAAATCAGTCTAAGAATTGGAAGCCTCACAGCAACAATGAGAGTTTACTATAGCACACAGATGTTTGCAAAGCTCTTTCCATGTGTTTCTCATTTGATTCTTACAACAACCCTTTAAAGTGGGTTCTATTATTATTGTGGTTTTACAGATGAAGAAACTGAGGCTGAAAACCATCCCCCAGTTGAAGGGGTACAGGCTCTGGAAACCCCCTTGAACTCTCCTTGATCCAGCCTCTGGCTTTCTCCTGAGGCTCTACTCCTCTCAACTGGCCTTTCCCTCTTGAAGCCCAATCTCCCAACCCTGTTCCCCCAAGCTAGCTCAGCCCTTCATTGTCTGGTACCTCCCAATCTCCCGGCTGCTTCCCATCCTTGATCCTATCTAGACTTAGATCCTTCTTTGTCCAGGTGTTGGACAAAGTCACTCCAGTCACTACCCTAGTCTACTGATCACTCCCACCAAAATCCTCCCTAGACCCCTCCTCCACTCACCCGGACTACATGGCCACTCCTAGATCCTTCCCCCAGTCTTTCTGTATATAAGATCTATTAAGGTACTCAGATTCCATCTGACCAGCTTGCATCAGTGATACACAGGTTTGGCTTCCTTAAGAATCTGGCCAGTAGGGTGGATTTTTAATAAACCTTGTTTTACTTTGGCTGAAAGAAGGCTTGAGTGAATTCATTTGGGCCAGACCCACATGTGGCGATTTTGGGGTCCCAACACCCCTAAACCCTCAACGCAGTTAGTAAATTTAAATTCAGGTCTTAAATTCAGGTCTCTCCATTCCATCCACTTTCATGGCTAGCTACCTTTATTCCCCTGAATGAGGCCTTGTAGAAGTGTACCAAGGAAGAATAAAATAAGGGGAGGGGGGAAGAACAGAACACCTCATTTTGATGCAGGGGACATTTGGGGGGAGCTATGAAACTAGAATTAGAAACTAAGAGTCACCTTTGGCCGGGAAAAAGCAAAGACTCTGAAAGTGGCAATGGACTTCAGAGATCTCTGCCCACAACTCTCATTTTACAGATTAGGTGAATGAGCCCAGAGAATTAATGCCACTTGCCCAAGGTCTCACAACCTATCCATTGAGTTGTTGCTGTGTTTGATTTTTACAGTACACATCTTTCTTTGAGGACAAAGCAAAACAAAGCCTTGGATGGGCTTGGACCCCTTCCTCCCTCCAAGGTGGAGCCAAACAGATTCTGTGGGTGACTCAAGTTCATCACAACCTCCCCGCAAACACCCCCTTGTCAGACCCCAGGAGCAAACTTGCTTTTTCTGAAGTCCCACTAATTAGGGTAGGGTGGGATGAGGCATGTGGGCAGAACCTAGAGTCTTTCTCCTCAGTTCCTCCCCATAGCTGCTTCCCCCACTCTCTGTAATTCCTCCCCACACACAGTTTCCATGCAAAGTCAGGGTTAAGAAATGAAAAACAGAAATGTGAAAACACCAAACACAACAAAACAAATCAGCCCAAATCCTAGGGGGTGGGGGTGTGGATGGAGGTAAAGGTTTCATTCTCCCCCTGGGCTATAGCGGTGCTTGGGGCTGGGGAGGAAGGTCTCCTTTGGATTCTCACAGTCATTAACTCTGCATTGTCTTCTACCAGGAGTATATCAATCTAGAACCCAAGGAAGGTGTATGAAGTGTTCATTATGTGTGAGGCACTATACTAGGCACTCGGGATAGAAAGAAACATAAAACACCCCTTGGCCTGTAAACAACTATTCACATCCAATTTGTACAGGATAGAGGAAAGGTAGTCTTGGCTGTTTACTCTAGTGAGAGCTCATTGGAGGAGAAAGTCCATTCTCCTCTTGATATTTCTAATTACTAGGAATTTATTTCTAACATAAGAAACTAATTTTGTATCTGCAGCTTCCACCCATTACTTTTATTTCTGTCCTTTGGACCCAAACAGGAGTCTAACCTCCCTTCCCTATGATGGCTCTTCAAATATTTAGTGGCTTCTAGCAAGCTCCTTCCACTAAGATGACATCCTTCATCATCCTGACTTCCTCTCAGCATACCCATTGCCCTCCTTAACTGAGAGTTACAGCTGAACACAATTCTCCAAATGTGGTCTGACCAGGGTAGAATGAGGCAGGACCATCACCTTCCTAGCCAGGACTACACCTTTGCTTGTTTCAGTCTGCTTAGCCACCATGCTGTTTCCCTCTCTGTTCCCATAGTTGGAGGACAAAGGAAGATGTCAAGTCAATGACAGGTGAGTTATTTATTAAACATCTATTAAGCATGTGTAGTCTATGTGAGAGAGAGAACAGTATCAAGGATAGAGATACAGTTAAGGAATCAGGAAGATTTAGCTTTCAACCTTGCTTTTGACTCTGGTTGCAAGGGTCTCAGAAAGTCATCTGACCCCTCAGAACCCAGAACAGCTCTCTAAGACTCCAAGTTTCATATTAGTTGAGGATTCTTCTTAGTAGAAAGACTGTAATAGCAATGAAATCACAATTCATTAGAAAACGTATAAGGCACTACACTAGGTACCAGGAAAAAACAAATGGATCAGTAAACAAAGAATCACCAAATACTGGAACTGGAAATGACCTACAGATGGAACCATTTCAAGAGATGAGAAAACTGGGGCTCGCTCTATGAACTACAATCCCTGCCTTCAAGGAATTAACAGTCCAACCGACAAATGAAGAGCATTGACTTTGTTTACCACCTCCATGCCCTGGATAGCTTTCCTTGGACTCAGACTCCTTAAGGCGTCTGATATCCTTGCCCATCTGTTTGTCTCCTGGCAGTGGGGCACTCTCATCAGAGTAAAAGCTGAAAATGTTCTAACAAGGGTTATTGTAAAATATCAGAAGGAAGTGGAATAAAGGCTACCTTTGGCATAAGCTTCTAGGGTGTGCCCTGCCTAGACGGGAGTGGAGGTGGGGAGGCCTCTGGCAAGGGAAGTTGGTAAGTGTGAAATGAAATCCTGTCTCAGGGACACACACACTGTGCATCTGTCTGACCGAGGACAGGGATGCCGGCCTCCTGGAGCCACAAGACAGAAGGTTTGGTGCCATAAACACTCTGGGAGAAAGTTCACTCAATGGGAAGCAAAAACATTCTTCAAAAGACACTTTTTTCTTCTCTGCCCTCTTTGGTCACTTGGTATGGCCCCACTCTGTGTCTGCTGTAAAACTGGGTATTCAGTGTTTCCCAGTTCTGGCTCAGGGTGGAGGTGAGTGGCAGCCAGTGGCTGGAGAGAGACACTGTAAATCCTCTTTGAGAGCTTTAATCAGAGCAGAGCTGGCCCATTCTGGAGGCTGAGGGTGCTAATCCCCAGTGATTGTTGCCAGTTTATCTGGGTGCCTGGCTCACCCTAGATAGTATTATTTACTGACATACCTTTCTCCTCTGGATTCTCACTTGTCTAATCTTAGCTTAGCCACTGGCTTTGTGTGCCAGGATGCCTCCCATGTGTGCATAGGTAGGCTTTTGTCAATTCATCATTAGTAAAGAGATGATGATTAGTAAAAAGGTCCATGAAGGCAGTGATTAAATCATGTTTGCTGGGTTTCTGTCTTTTACAGGACCTACTATGCTGCTAAGTTCTTAGGACCATGAGACTGGAAGGAAAAGAGTTGTGAGAGGCCATTTCATCTTATCCTCTCATTTTTCAAGTGAAGAAACTGAGACCCAGAGCACTTAAGTGACTGACCCAATGCCATACATGGGAGGAGGAAGTGACAGGATTGACATGATGGTGTTGGAAGGGCCCCTTCTCCAAAGCAGAGTTTTAAACCCAGTTCTCCACTGACCTCAAGTCACTTATCCTAAACACTTAGCACATAGTGGGAACTGAATAAATGTGCACTGATTAATTGATTCACATACTCTCTGGGCCAAAGCTTCCCCATCTATAAAATAAGGAGGTTGGATCAGAGGTTCCTGAGTTTCCTTCCATCACAGGATCACTCAGATCTAGGACATACCTTCCAAACTTGCCCCTGATGCTCACTATCCATGGGATCTTGGGCCAGTCAATAAACCCTTTGGGCCTTACTCTGCTTGAAGAAATATTTATGGAATGAATAGGACCATCTTGTAAGCACTTTCTAGGCTTCTTGGTTTATCCTTGCCAATCCTAGCCAGAAGCGTTTATTAAGTGCCCCTTAATTGCGTTGCCCTGAGGTTGGTTCTTGGGAAACAAACACCATGGAGGAGCTCACAATCTAGAGATAGAAGGGACTAGGGAAAGGCTAGGATTATGGCCAGTGACACAGCTGTGAATTCAATGCACATCTACAGCTTCGGTTGGTCAATAACATTTATTAAAGAAGAGCCTACTATGTGTTTGCCAGGTATTGCACCAAGCTCTGGGAATACAAGAAAGACAAAAAACATCTGCTCTCAAGGAATTCACAGTCTGGGGAGGGGGAGGAGACAACTTGTAAACCCCTATGTACAAATGTACTCTACAAGAAAAATAGGACATAGTCAAAAGAGGGAAATCCCTAGATTTAAGAGATTGAGAAAGGCTTCCTGTAGAGATGGAATTTTAGCTGAGACTTGAAGCTGGTAAGGAACAGAATTCGAAATGAAATTAGGGTTCAGTTTTAGAGAGGATGAAAATACTAAAAACTACCATTTACATAGTGACTTGTGATTTGCAAAGAACTTTACATATATTTACACATCCAATTTTATTTGAAAATGAGCTTCACAATGATGCCGGCCCCCTCCACTGTGAGGTGATGAACATGGGACTGGATGAGACACATTTTTTAACGTGGTCAATGGGAGAGTTTGTTATACCTTATTATGCTTGTATGTTACAGAAGCAAAGCTTCTTTTTCCCCCAGTGGGGGAAAGAGGTGTGTTGAAGAAAAAATAGATTTTTATTTAAAAAAATAAACACAAGTTTAAATTTTTTGAAAGGTTAAGAAAAAGAAAAGAACATTTGTTTCATACAAGTAAAAGTCATTTTCCCAAGCCCCAGGTCTTCCTAAGTCAGTAGTTCAGCTTTTGAAGTGAGTCTCAGTTTAGGGAAGCTTAAAAAGGTGACAGAAAATAGGAAAAATCAGGAAAGCTCCATAGGATTACTCACAGTCAAGGGCTCCAGAGGTCAAGTTTTCTGTAAGTAGTGAGTGTTTTATTTATCCTAGAAAAAGGATTGGGAGGGAGGTGAGGGGAGAGAAAAAAAAATTTGGAACTCAAAATCTTATAAAAGTGAATGTTGAAAACAGCTTTGTATGTAATCGAAATAAATAAAATACCATTAAGTGAGGGGAAAAGAGAAACTAAATTAATTTTAAAAAGAAGTAGGATTTGATTTTTTTAAATCCAATTTATACTCAATTTTTCTTAATCATCTTGGGAGTAGGGGTAGAATAGGTCATTTGGGGATCTTTAAGGTTCACAAAATGCTTTGATCCTCCAGGGACCCAGTGAGCCAGGGGCCATTATTAACCCCATTTTAAATGTATTAGGGTAGAGGGTGGGGGTGACCAATGAGGGTCAGGTCCTGAGAATAAGTGAAAGGGGCTCTTCCTACTGCTAATCCTTGTGGGGGGAGGGGTTGGAGATCTGGGGGTAGAATCTGATAAGTCTGCTTCCCAAAATGTGTGATGGACAACATGGAATGGAGGGGCCCTGACTCGATTCATGAAGGTATTTTGTGGCTTGGCCAGTCCATCTACCACACAATAATGAGGCAATTAAATGAGACATAGTAAGTGACTTATCCAGGGTCAAATGATAACAAGTATTCATAGGTCTTGAATCCATTAGGACATGAGCTTCATTGGCAGAGGGGGTTTGTTTGTGCTTTTTCTTTATACCTAGCACTTGCTGCAGTGTTGGAACATGTTAATAAATGAGGGAGAATTAATTGATTCACTTGATTGATTGGTTTAGAACTAAAAGAAACTGTAAAGATCCTTCCTTCTGGCTTCTCATATAACAGATGAAGAAACAAGCTGAGGAAAAGCTGTGCTAATATCTCTCCCACTTAGGTCTAGAACATTTGAAGACCTTTCTGGACAATAAGCTGGTCCTCTCCATACATTTCATACAGTTTTGTGTGTGGGGTGTGTGTGTGTGTGTGTGTGTGTGTGTGTGTGTGAATGAGGGAGTGAATATTGGAGTTGGGAGGCACTGACACTGCTTTTCCTTTTTTTTCTGTCTCTTCCATGTTCCATGACCATGGGACTCCACCTCCACCTTCCAATCCCATGTTGCACTATCTGTCCCTTGTTCCCAGAATGTTCAGAATTTAGAATGTTTCCTTTTAGAATCCCAGACTCAGCTCAAATGCCAACTTCTACAGATCTTCTCTGATCCCCTTCACTCTACTTGCTTTCCCTCCTAAGATTACTTTCCATTTACTCTGTACATGTATATGCAAAAATTATGTGTGTGTGTGTGTGTGTGTGTGTGCAGAGAGAGGGAGAGAGAGAGAGAGAGAGAGAGAGAGAGAGAGAGAGAGAGAGAGAGAAAGAATGTACTCAGTTATTTACATGTTGTTTCCAACCTTAGAATGTTAGTTTTCTGACAATAGGTCCAATTTTGGCTTTTTCAGCAGATTGCCAGAGCTTAGCCCAGTGCCTGGCCCATAGTAAGCAAGCAGTAGACATCATGTGTTCTTAATAAATGTCTATCGATTGGTTAATGAATTTCTACCCTTGAAGGGAGTGATACATACAAACAGGGAATGGAACCCAAATGTCCATCCATCCCCACAGTTTCCAAGGGGCCAAGGGCAATGGCTCACAGCTCACATGGCCATCCCAGCTGCCCAGGAGCCAGGTCCCTCTCCAAAGCTGTCTGAGCACACTTCCTCCATGACCATGTGTATGCAATGAACTCTTTGTATTTCAGATGCACAGCTGTCCCCAGCACCTCATTGCCCAAAGGAGGCTATGAACAAGAGTATGACCTTATAAAGGCTATAGGAAACCGGGCCAGGCCATGGTGACTTAGCACAAATACCAGGAAGAATTTTTTTTTCTTTGCTGTCAGGGAATTGCCCAAAGTTTGTCTGGCCTGAAGCTACTTCCTTTACTGTTTCGTGATCCGAGACTAAAACAGCCAGGATTCAGGGTTAAGACCTGCCAGTAAAAAGAGATAATAGAATGGGAAATTGAGTTTAAAAAGTCCCTGACTCTAGGGGTTTCTTACCCCACAAATATTCCTATGTGTCTCTAGCATGATTCACTCACTGATGAAACTGAGCTCACCCCAACATCCATGTTACCTGGAACTATTCTCCAAGTTGTTTCACCCATGTGTGTCTTGTCTCTCCAGCTGCCTGGGGGCAAAGTCCTTGTTTTCTACATCTTTGATAACCATGGCTGCACCTTTACATAACTCCAGGCACATAGGAGATATTTGATAAGTGCTTGGTTGACAAAGGAGGGAGCTTAAAAGCACATCGGACTATGTGGTCTAATAGGAAAGGCACGTGGACTTGGAGTCAGCAGAACCTGGGGTTCCTCGGATATATTCCAGCCTCACTTCAATTTCATCTTCTATAAATCGGGATAATACTACCCAAAGTAATTACCTTACAGGGTTCCTAGGATCACAAATTTAAAGTTGCAAGGAAGGAATCTTATTGTACAATCCCTTTATTTTGACAAATGAAGAAACCAAGGCCCAGAGGGATAAAGTGACTTGCCAAGTTCTGTCCTAGTCAGTCTTTTACTCAATCTTTCCTGTGACCGCCTATTTATTTATTCTAGAAACCACTTAAAACTCCTCTGATTCATTTTTAAGTCCCCTCCCCCTTCCCAAACTCTGTGCTCCAGCCAAACTGGCCTTCCCTCAGTTTCTCACACGTGACCCTCTAACTTCCTTCCCTGTGCCTTTGCCCAGGCTGTTCCCCATACTTAGAATGTCCTCCCTTCTTCCGATCAGCACCTTTCTTTTAAGATGCAGCTCACACACTGTCGTCTCCATGGAGCCTTTCCTCCTCAGGTCACGGGATAGAGGTAAGTCAGGAAGACCTGAGTTCAAATACAGCTTCGGACATTTTAATGTGACCTGGCACAGTTACTTAATGCTGTTTGCCTCCGTTTTCTCATCTGTAAAAAAGCTGCTTTCCAGGGTTGTGGGATCAAGTGAGATCACAGTTATAAAGCACTTGGCACAGTGCTGGCACATGGTAAGCATTGTATGAATGTTGGCTTTTATTCTCAGATGCTGGTGCTCTTCCAAATCACCTTGCTTTATCTTCTTTGTAATGACTTTTATTCATTCTCTTTTACTGTATTTTGTACATGTTCTTTAGTTCATAGATGATACAGGTGGATGTGTGTCTGTCTCACCATTGCCCTTCCCAAACCAAAAAGGCAAGGTCCGAATCATCCAGTTTCTCCCTCTCTCTCTCTGGGCTAGCTGGGAGGAGACTGCCTCCTCCAGATCCCTCTCAGCTCCCTCCCCCTCTCCCTTCAGCTCTTTCTAGAGACTGTGGGTAATGGAGGCACCTAGCCTCGGGGCCAGACCACAGTGGGAGCCAGACCTGTGACTCCAACTAAGCAAATGAGAGAGTAGCACACTCTCAGGCTCCTTCAAAACCTGTCCTTTGGAGTTCCCCTCTGAAACCTAGAGGATGAATTGACTCACAAGATCTCCCTCTGGTAGCCTCTTTGATGGTCAAGCAAGTAGGGAGGTCCTAGCTGATGTATTTGTGAAATATGAAGAGACTTCATTAGCTCACTCTGATGGCATTCATAATCAAATGATAGAAAATGAGTAAATGACCCAAAGTGAACTAGAAAAACCCCACCATTGCCTGAGGAAAGATCTATATTAGAAGGGTAGAAAGTTCTAGAGCCAAGATATTCCTTCTACTGATGGAAGAACAAAGAGAGAGAATAAGCATGAACGCCCCTTCCACCTCTAACCTATGTAGACAATGGGGTTGGTGAGGGAAGTCCACTTGGACTTGCTCAGGCTCAGCTCTGGTGGTTGTCACTCTCTGTGACTGGTCCCCATTTATCACCATTTACTTCTGTCTCATTCAAACCTCTCTCTCTGCTCCTTCCCATCTCTGAGTTACCCCCAAAGTCCTTTCATCTCCCACATCTCCTCTGCAACCATCTCCAAACCTCACAGAGCCATACTAAATGACTCCTTCCCCATGGGTTACTCCCCATTGATCTCTGGAACCTGCTGCTGCTGGTGGTAGTGGGGTGACATTGCTGTCTCCCCATTCAAATGAAGGCTGCTTATGTGTGATAGTTGGTTAGTAAATACTTGTTTGATTGAGAAGACAAGCTTTATGTGTGTTCTAGCTCTGTGGGTAGGTATACACACATCTATACATATATATTATACTTAACTATCCATATACATGTTATTCCTCTCCTTTAGACAATGAAAGGTTTTTGATTTTTGACTCTACATGCACAGCAAAGCGCCTGGCACTTGGCACAAATAGGTCCTTACATACCTGTTGAATTGAATTGAATTGCAATAGGCAGAATTTCGTACGTCTGGGTGGTAATGAATTTGAGGAGCAGGAGGCAGATTTTGGAACTGTTTGACCAAAGAGAATGGGACAGTTTGATCTGATGCAGGGCAGATCCCCGTGGCTAGATGTCATGAATGCTCTGCCTTTCTTTCTCCCTGCTGGCCTATGTTTGGAATAAGCCGCCCTCTGGGAGAGAGATAAGGTCATGTTGTGCCCAGGGATGTGGAGGGAGTGAGAGGCACAGCCGGGGAATGTGCTGGAACAAAGCGGGGGGTCAAAACAAGGCCTTACAGTCCAACCCAGGGGCCTGCCTCCCCTGACAGCTGTCTCTCTGGTCTCCCTCATCACCGCAGGATGAGTGAGTGCTGGGCTCTGGAATTCTCCGGATGCAAAATGATAACAGGGCCCAAGGGAAGGTGGGAGGGAACAGCCAGAGATTAATCCCAGACCTTGGCAGTTATGGTGGAAAGGACCACTACTTCCTTTGTCTTTTTTGGTCTCCCAACTCTGGCCAGGAAGCTCAGACTCAAGGCCTGAGTCACATGGGGGTGGGGGTGGGGAGGTCTCCATCTTGCTTATGGAATTTACTAAGGAAGTGAATCTCCCCCCAAAACATTTCAATCCAGGTTTTCCTGACTCCAAGTGTAGCATGCTAGCTTCTATATCACACTGTCTCTCTGAAAAACAGAGGGAGGAAGGGAGGGAGGAAGGAAGGAAGGAAGGAAGGAAGGGAGTGAGGAAGGAAGAAAGGAAGGAAAGGAAAGAGGGAAGGAGGGAAAGAGGAAGGAAAGGAAAGAGGGAAGGAGGGAAAGAGGAAGGGAGGGAGGGAGAGAAGGAATTCTTTCTTTCCCTCCCTCCAGTCTGATGTTCTGTAACATGCATCTGGAAGAGAGAAAGCCAGATGGGTGGTCCCATTCACAAACTGGATGGCTAAAGGAGAACCTACTACTGTTCAGGCTGGTTCTAAGTATGGTGTAATTTTCCTGACTTTTTCCTTCTCTTCCACACTGGATATGTAAATTTCAGCATTCCCCTGACACAAGTTTTCTTCTGCCTATTTGGATGATTTTTCATTTGTTTTACAGACAGCAAGCAAACTCTTCCTCTTCATGCCAAAACTGGTCCAAGGATTCCTCTAGGCTGTCAGAGCCTGGAGATCAAGCTAAGGCTAACAGCCTAATCTGCCTCTAGGTCATGGTTTTTTAAAATATATTTTATTTTGATGTCACCTTTATTTAAAAATGTGGTTCTACCCTGTACCTGACTCAGTAAACCAACCATAGTAACAAAAAAAGGGGGGGCGGGAAGTGAAGGGGGGAGGGAAGGGAGAGTGCTAGGAAGAGGTATTCAGCAAAACTAAGCACTAAGTCAACCAAATCTTACAGTAGATGCAATGTTTCAAACCCATAGTGACCCACCTTGGCAAAGAAGCAAGGGGGTATATTTTCTCATCTCTCCTCCAGGGTCTAGTTCAGTTTTATACATGTTTGCAGAAGGATATGAAAGAAAAAGAAAGAAACTCATGACCTGAAACTCCACCTCTAGGACTCCTAGGGCTTTCAAACTAAAACCTGAGACTAATAGGGGCAGAAAGGTTTCCCTGCATTTTCTAGACGAACGTGAGCTTGAACACCATTCCAAGATGGACAGAGAAACTCATAGAATGACTACCACGTGTCAGGCGCTGGGAGACAAAAGACAAAAGTGGTTACATTCTATATATTCTTTCCTTTGCTCTCATTTGCAAATTGATCAGAGAAGGGGATACTTGGTGATTACTCTGTGGGACCATGGGCAAAGTATCTGACATCCTTGGATCTCAGTTTCCTAATCTGTAGAAGGAAGGGAGTTGGGTTTAATGATTTTTTGAAGGACTCTAGCTCTAGGATATGTGAAGAAATGTAAACCGTTGTTCATTTCTATATATTCATTTATACCTAGAACCAAGACCCAAATCCAGGCTTCTTAGACTTTCCCCTTGTGACTTTCACCTTCACATTCTCTCTTCCAAGTAGCTGAGTAGATAGCACAGGATCATAGGTTTAAAGATGGAAGAAACCACAGATATAATCAAGTCCAACCCCCTTCATTTATGGAGGAAGTATCTGAGCCCCACCTCTGGGGAGGATGCGACTGATCTCAGATCTCTCCTGATTCTTAATCTGCGACTTTCCCCACTAAAACTTGCTCCTAGGCCACAGTATTTAAAGCCAAAGGGGACTTAAGATCATCTAATTCATTTCCTTCATTTTTCAGATGAGGAAACAGACTCAGAAATATGAAGGGATTTGGACAACGCAGTAAGTTCACAGAGCTTTTAAAGAAACTCAAAAATTTTTGGTTTTGTTTTTTAAACTACAAATTGAGCTTCTCCTTTAGTGGATAGAGCACTGAGCCTGGAGTCAGGAAGACCTGAGTTCTAATCCTGTCTCAGATACCTACTCCCTGTATGACCCTGGGTAAGTCACTCAACCTCTAGCTCAATTTCCTCATCTATAAAATGGGGTAGTAATAGTACCTAGCTCCTAGGATTGTGTGAGGATGAAATGAGATATTGTAACGCGCTTAACACAGGGTAGGTGCCTAATAAATGCATGTGCCTTCCTCTTTATTCTTTCCTCTGCAACAGCTCAGATTCGGTTCTCAGCTGGCCTTTTAGATGCCATAAGTAAACATGAATTTGTTGACTCCCTGATTGAAATGGTAAATAAGGCTGTCAAAGAATTTTCATGTCTAAAAATACTTCCAGAAGTTGCAAAAATAACCAGCTACAGGCCAGGGAAGTTATGATTGCTTTGGTGTACCTAATGAAATCTGCTTTATAATTGCACTAGGACACTTCCTGTGGGGTATACAATTTCATCTTTGTTGTTCTCAGCTTCCTCATTTGCAAAATGGGGGTAGGGTGGCATAAATGTCCTCTAAGACTCTATCCAGCAATGAATACTGACCAACTGCCACCAATAGGCAGATAGGTCCCTGGGAAGAGTCTTGGGAAAAGCCAAACCCTACCCTCTCCAGACTACCACTCCTAATTCCAGTCCAGCTGTCATAGCAATCACATGGGGAAACAACTCCATGGAGAAGAGGCCATTGAATTGAAACAGCAGGGCACCCAGGGGAAGAGACAGGAAGCAGTGTATGTAGGGCAAACCAGCACCTCCACCTTTGGCCACCTCCTCTCAGACCTTAATGGAGACAGCCCAGTACCCTGGACTCGAGAGCCTTGGGAACAGCCAGGCATACAGCCCAGGGCCCCTAGCCTGATCCTAGGACTCAGAACGTGCAGAGTTCTTAGAGATCAACCCTTTCATTCGTGAGGAACTGAGGTTTGGACAAATTAAGTGACTTGCTCCAAGGACATCCAAGCAGTGACCCCAAAACCAGTGCTCTTTCCTCTTTTTTTCATACTTCAAGCCCAGAATATCATCTAATATGGTGGCTAAGTTCCTGAATATTAAAGAAAAAAAGTGTTTTGATCTTTTTTTTTCCTGTCTCTCTAGGATTCTTCTTTCTGTTCTCTTAGATCTTGGGGAACACTCTCCTTGGGGAGCAAGGATTCAAGAGGCTTTATCTCAGACATTCGCTGATAACTTTGGACTGCTGTTAATTATACAAATAATTACCCAGATGCAGCCTTCTGTGTCATTTGGATCCTACCCTTGGCTTTCACACTCTTGGTACACTGAAAATGCCCCTTTGCAGTAGAGGGCAGTTTTCCTGGGTGTACCTGACCTCATTTGGTGGGAGGGCCAAGAGTAAGATAATCTTTCAGGGCAGTGGCAGGGGGCTCCCCAGACTCAGACCCAGGAGATTAGGCCTAATTGGCTGGCAACTCATCTATGAAGGGTCAATAACTGAGCGTTGCTTTTAGCAAACCAGTCAGCAGCATGCAATACCGGGGTGGGGGGTGGGTAAGGGGTGTAAAGTGCCATAGACAAAGGGCCTGTCCATCTGGGAATCAGGGGCATAGGTTAAGAATCCAGGTCTGAGCAGGAGCCAAGGGAAGGGTTGGAAGAACTCTGTAGGGAGGGCTAAAAAAAAGGTGGGGCTGGAGGGGTCTAAGTAGGGCCAAAAGCTGAGCACATTTTGCTCTGCTCAGTGATCTGGGAGCTGGCCAGCACGCCAGGATGGAGCCTTCAGTTCACCTTTGCATCCTTCTGTGTGGGAAGTAGCTGTGCCAGCAAGAAGATGGGACATCGGGTTCTCGTCCGGACTCTCATACATGTGACCTGAGGTGAGATATAGCTTCTCTGAGACTGAGTGTCCTCATCAGTCAGATGAAAGGCCTGTACTCCATCTGGAAGATGTCCCAAGGTCCGCATGTTCTTTGGCTCAGATATGGGTGGGCTTGGAAGATGCTCCAACTCACTCCAGCTCGATGACTGATGCAAAGTCTATGTCCAGAAGACTATCAGTCAAATTAAAAAGAATTTATTAATCACCAATTATATGCCAAGTTAGGGTTAGAAATAGCATTGGAAATACAGGCAAAAGTGAAGCCATCCCTGACCTCATGGTTATAACATTTGGTGGTCAAGACACCTACAAATATAAATACATAAAAATAAATGCAAATTCTTAAAGAGCATTTGGAAGACACCAGTAGCTGGGGTGGGGGGGGATCAGGAAAGGCTCCATGTTCAACAGAGGTTCTTAATCTCTGTTGTGTCAAGTGCATATCTTCAACAGCCTCAGGAAACTTATGAGCCCCTTCTCAAAAAATTTTTTCAATACGTATAACATATAATGCATATTTATAAAATTATAAAGCAAATCAACTATATTGAAATAATTATCAAAATATTTCTTCAAACAAATTCATGGACTGTAGGTTAAGAAACCCTGATATAGAAGGTAAAATCTGGGTTTGTTTGAAGGAAATAGGGAATTTTACAAGGCAAAGTTGAGGAAGGAGAACATGGCAGATATGGAGGATGTGCAGCAAAAATCCAAAGGAGCAGGACATGAAATATCATGTATGAGCAACAGTGAGAAAGTCAGTTCAGTTGGACCAGTGAGGAGGGGAGTAGTATATGAAATGGGAGACAATTGTGAAGGTCTTCAAAAGCTACCAGAGGCATCTCCATAGAATCCTATGTGCAATCCCAGGTAACCTCTGGATCTTCCTGAGTGGGAGTGGGAGAGTGACATGGTCACATCTGTGCTCTGGCCAAATCGTTGGCAGCTATAAGGAGGATGGATTGGAGTGGAGACACATGCAGGGAAACCCATTAGGAGGTTAATTCAAGAAGCCAGGTAAGAGGTAACAAGGGCCTGAACTGTGGCGGTGATTGAGTGAGCAGTGAAACGTTCTCCGAGAAGTTTAAAGGTAGAAATGCTGAGTGACTGGTCATGGGGGATGAGCAAGTGATTGGAGGAACACACTGAGGATGTGAACCTGGGAAGTTGAGAAGTTATTTCTTGTATGATGGACATATGGTCTATCGCTGGGCCATGAGTGGGACTCCTTTTCAGCTTGGCAGGAGATGGTAGGGCTTTGGCTTGGACAGAAAACTCAGAGGTACCTCCACACCACATTGAAATATTCTTGTATTTGCCTGACCCCACCCCATGCTAGGAAATGTGCCAACTTCATGATTTTGAGTCCTTAAAAATCCTCAGAGAAAATAGGATTCATTGGTTCTCTGCCATCTAATAAAGGAGAGTAGAGTGTGTTTGTGAGGCTGGTTTCTACCTTAATCAAGGTCTATTACTTTAAGGGTTTTCCTACCAACTGTTGGGGGAGGAGGGAACACATAGGGCAAGTATTGTGAGCTATGTTTCATTTTGTGGTCCTTTACATTTTTAAAAAAAGTTGCGTTGATGTCTTTTGCTTTTTTTAAACCATGATTATTTCCTCCTCTGTCTCCAACAGAGAAGAACAGTTCCTAGATCCTACCAACCTAGTATGACAGCATGGAAACCATTCCATACCTACAGGTCCTGACCCCTCTACCAATCGATATATCACCAGTCAACCAACCACAAGTGTTTATTAGTAAGCACCTACTAAATGTTAGGCATGGATCTGGATGCTGGGGACACAAAAAAAAACCCTATTCTCAAAGAGTTTACATTCAAATGGAATACTATTGTGCTATGAGAAACAATGAACAGGAAGACTTCAGAGAAGCCTGGAAAGACTTATATGAACTGATGCTGAGTGAAAGGAGGAGGACCAGGAGAACTTTGTACACAGCAAGTACAATGTACAATGAATTTTTCTGGTAGACTTAGTACTTCACTGAAATGCATGGACTTAAAAAATTTCCAATGAACTCTTGAGGCAAAATGCCTTCCACATCCAGAGAAAGAACTATAGAATTGTATCGCAGATAGAAACAGACCATTTTCTTTTGTATTATGTTTTGTTTTATTTTATGGTTTCTCTCATTCATTTTAATTCTTATATGCAGCATGAATTTAATAGGAAAGCATGTGTAGAACTTATATAAGATTGTATGCCATCTCAAGGAGGGCATGGGGAGGGAGGAGAGAATGAAGGAGAGAGAGGGGAAAAAATCTAAGATATATGCAAGTGATTGTTGAACATTGAAAACAAATAAAATAATTTAATTATAAGTTTTAATATTTATCTCTCATAATAGTCCCATTTTACAGATGAAATTGAGCTGAGAGCTGTGAGTGCCAGTGAATTCAGGTCTTCTGACTCTTCCCTTTTTTCCATCATAACTTCATTACCTCTTTTAGACTTATATATGAAGTCTGGCTCTTTGTGACCCCAGTGGGAGTTTTCTTGGCAGAGATACTAGAGTGGTTTGACATTTCCTTCTCCAGCTCATTTTAGAGATGAGGAAACTGAGGCACACAGTTGAGTGACTTGCCCAAGGTCACATACTTAGTAAGTATCTGAGGTTGGATTTACTCAGGAAGATGAGTCTGACTTCAGGCCCGGCACTCCAGCCATCCTATGCCCCATCTGGATGATAATCGCACGATCATTTTGGGAGATGTGGTGTGGACTCTTCCTTCCCTTCCCTCACTTCTCTCCCAGAAGCTGTAAACTCAGCTTCATTAAGAAGATATATTTTCCTCTTAAACATTTAATTTCTCTGTCCTTCATTTCTCTAGGACAGGGAGACCTGCTTAAACCGATGTTCCTGGTACACTTTGCTAGGGGCAGCAAATCTCTGTGTTCCTTTAGAGCTAGAAAAGTCTCTTTTCCAAGATCAGTCCATTCCCTAATTTGTCTTGTTGTGCTTGGTTTATGTCCCTGTTGTTTTCCTGTCCTGTCTGGCCTGAGGACTTGATACACTTAGTTCTGGGTTCTCCCTGTACTGCTTAGCGCTCCTAGTGAAATGGCCTCCTGGGAGCCTCGGATCTTTTCCCACCCATCTCAGGGGATGTGACTCAGCATATTATTCCTCAAGTTTCAATGAAGGGCGATGGTTATAGCTCCTTCCATCTCAAAAGTCCCATGATTCTGCAACTCTCTGGTCTTAAATATATATATATATATATATATGTATATATATATATATATATATATATATATATATACATATATATATATATATATATGAAATGTCATATTTGTGTGTGTATGTTTGTGTGTTTGTGTGTATGTATTTGTTTATGTATGTGTGTGTGTTTGTGTGTGTGTATGTGTGTGTAATTAAAAGAATTAGAGATTTAGACTTGGAAGGGCTTGAAAAATCATTTTACACGTAACCTATGGCCATGCTGTGGGCAAAGCACTCACCAGACTTTAAATATAATGTATACCTTTGTCTCTCTGAGTTCTTATTTTCCTCCTGGCCTGAGGTGATAATGATTTGGAGAAAAAGAGGATCTGGTAAAGTGGTTTCTGATGATCCTGTCTCCCACAGGGGAGTAGATGCTCCTTCCCCCATCTCTAGATGTCTTAGAGTACTAGGTACAGGTGAAAAACAAGTCACACACTAGAAGAGAGAGGACAAGATCTACATGTCACATGTCCAGGGTTGGCTTCCTCCCTTCCATTGATCTTGGGATGGACTTTCTGACCTATGTGACAGCCATGGAGGGGAACATTTGGATTTCTGGATTACCAGGGAGTAGTAAGGAGTAAGTAATAAACAGGAGAGAGTCTGTGCAAGTCATGTGCATACAGTTGAGATAGCAGATAAGCCTTTTGCTTCTTGGTTCTATTCCAGTACCTTCCCCCGCTCCCCCGCCGCCCCAAAATTCTCAATGTCCTCAGACCAGCCCATGTCTGTTTGGGCTCTTCGTTACTGGGCCTCTATTTGAGCCTTAACCCAGGACTCTCTCCCAGCTCCAATGAGCAGCAAAGGAGATTTTTCTAAAGCTGGAATCTAACCTTGCCATCCTCTTGCTCAAAGAGCTCCAAGACCAAATTTGCCATTAAAATTCCTTTCCAACCTGGACCCTTCCACCTGCCCAGTCTTCTTACACTTTACTTCTCTCTACACAATCTACAATCCAGATACGCTGGCTGTGTGCAGCTCCTCGCACCTGATACTCCACCTCCTACCTCAGGGCCTTTGCATTGGTGGTCCCTCATACCTACAATGTTCTGCCCCCTTGCCTCTGCCTCTTTATTTTCCTGACTTCCTTCCATACTCCTCTGAAAAGGAAGCTGGTGTCTGCCCCTCTCAGATTACTTGTTCTCTCCTCTTAATGAATCTTGTGTACTAATTTCCTCCACAGGAATTTGAACTTCTTGAGAACAGGGACTGTGTTTTTGTTTTTCTTTCTTTCTTTCTCTAGTGCTAAACACTGTGCCTGGCCTATTATGTGCCTGGCACATAGTAGGTGCTTACTAGATACTTTTTGACTGTCTCCTCTCCTCTTCTCTTTTGCTATATTTCTTGCAATGGAACTATGAATTCATCCTCACTGCAATGCCCTAGTACTAGGAATTTGGGGTTCCCTAAATATCCCTCATGAGCTAGGGTGGAGGGGAAAGAAATACATTTTAGTTTGATACATCTTTAGATTCATCTCTCCATCTCAAACCAGTCTCTTTGTTGGTGGGATGGTGGTTTTTGATAACATCCAAGTCAATTTACAGATATCTGATCAAGTACTTTCTGTGTGCAAGAAATTCTCTGAAAAGACTCAACAGCTTTTTTTCTTTTTTAAGATTACAGTTTTGGGAAACATCTGGCTTCATGCCTCCAGAGAAGTAAATCAAGTCCTCCTGACTATTAATAGAGAACATTTTGGTCAGCTTCTCTAGCTTTCCTATAGGAAAGGAGATAATTATATATAAAATATATATATAATATGTATATATATGTACATTGCATACATGTTTGTATATACACTTACAAAGTGGGAGGGGTGTGTGTGTGTGTGTGTGTATGTGGAGGTGGAGGTATTACAGTAGACAGAGTATCTGAATTGGAGTCAGGAAAACATAAGTTCAAGTCTGTCCTCAAACACTGACTACCTGTATGACCCTGAGCAAGTTACTTAACTCAGTTTCCTATAAACTGTAAAATGGAGACTATAATAGAACTTGTCTCCTTCTATTGTTGTAAGGGAAAAAAATAAGATATTTATAAAGCATTTTAAAGCATAAAGCACTATATAAATATTAACTATTGTAGACATATATCCATAGATATATACATATATGTACATGTATACATACATATGTATATATTGTATAAATATACACATAGTCAATAAACATTTATTAAGTGCTTACTATGTGCTAGACACTGTGCTAAGCCCTGGGGATGTGAAAAGAGGCAGAAGATAGTTCCTGCCCTCAAGGAACTTACAATCTAAAGAGAGAGACAATGTGCAAGCAAATATGTACAGAGAATATATATAGGATAAATAAGAGATAATCAACAGAGGGAAAGCACTATAATTAAGAGAGGTTGAGAAGGTAGAATTTTCTGTAAAAGGTAGAATTTTAGTTGGGACTTAAAAGTAAACCAGGGAAGCAAGTAAGTGGAGATGAGGAGGGAGAACATTCTGGGCCTGCAGAAATGGAGTATCTTTTTTGTGGAACAGTCAGGAGGTCAATATTACGGAATCAAAGGGTACATGTAGGGGAGTAAGATGTGAAAAGACTAGAAAAGTAGGATGAGGTTAGGTTATAAAGGGACAGATAGATTTTTCTGTTTCATCCTGGAGGCCCATAGGGAACTACTTAAGTTTATTAAGTAGGTAGGGTGATATGGTCAGACTTGAGCTTTAGGAAAATCACTTTAATAGTAGCTGATTGGAGGATGGACTGAAGTGAAGAGAGACATAAGGCAGGCAGGACCCCATCTCCCCACCCTGGCCCCCAGTAACCATTACAATAGGATAGATATGAGATTATGAAGATCTACCCTAGGGTGGGGGCAGTGTCAGAAGAGAGATGCTGCAATGGTGAAATCTACAAGAGATGTTGCAGAGGGGAAATTGACAGGCCTTGGCAACAGATTGGATATGGGATATTGGGTGCTGGACATATGTGTGTGTACATATGTGCATGGTAGTACATACAAATCTAGGTTTCCATTGGTTTAGGAAATATATGATAAGAAAACTCCTACTAATGCAGTTTAGGTCCTGTTCTCCAATTAAGCAGCTTAGGGACACTAGAGGGTTAAATGACTTGCCCAGGGTTACACAGACAGTATGTATCAGGGGCAGGATTTATGTCAGCTCTTCCTGACTTTGAAGACCACTCTCTGTCCTTGTGTCCTTCCTTGCTCCTGAATAACAACGAACAGCGGCATTAAAAACATCACTTGAGGAGATGGAACCAAGATGGCAGAGAAAGAGTAGCGACTTGCCTGAGCTCTCCCCCAAACCTCTCCAAACACCTTTAAATAATGCCATAAAACAATTCCTGGAGTAGCAGAACCCACAAAAGGGTGGGGTAAAATCATTTTCCTGCCAAAGACAAATTAGAAGGTCAGCAGGAAAGGTCTGAGATTCTAGAACCAGGAGGTAAAATAGAAATTGAAAGAATCCACTGATCACTTCCTAAAAGAGATCCCCAAATGAAAACCCCCAGTAATATTGTAGCCAAATTCCAGAGCTCTCAAGTCAATGAGAGAATATTGAGAGCAGTCAGAAAGTATCGTGGAGCCATAGTCAGAACAGCACAAGACAAAGCATCAGAGTGCTTGGAATATGATATTCTGGAGGGCAAAGGAGCCAGGATTACATCCCCATGAAATGTGGTTATATGAGCATAATTCACTAAGGGAAAAATGGAATATACAAAGAAATGGAGACCTTTCAAGCATTCTTGATAAAAAAAAAAAGACCCATAGCTGAGTAGACAATTTGACTTTCAAAGAGTCAAGAGAAGCATAAAAAGGTAAACAGAAAAGAAAAATCATAAGGGATTTCATAAGATTAAACTGTTCACATTCCTATAGGGAAAGATGATACTTGTAATCCATAAAAACTTTTTCATTGTTAGGGCAGTTAGAAGGAATATCTATAAAGAGGATGTCAGTTGAATATGAAGGGATGATATCTAAAACAATAAAAATGAGGAGAGAGGAAGAAGAATGCATTAGCAGAAAAGGAAAGGGAGGGGTAGAATGGCATAGATTATCTCATATAAAAGAGGCAAGTAGCTTTTACAGTAGAGAGGAAGATGGGGCAGATGAGGGGGAAGGGGAGTGAGTAAACCTTACTCTATCAGAATTGGCTCAAAAAGGAAATAACATACACACTAAACTGGGCTTAGAACTCTATCTTACCCCATAGGAAAGGAGAAGGGGAAGGGAATAAGAGAAGTATGGGGTGGTAGTGATAGAAAGGAGGGCAGATCAGGGTATGCAGTAGTCAGAAGCAAAAGGAGAGTTTTGAGGAGAGAAAGGGTAAAAGGAGAGATAAAATAGAATAAACTATTGTGGGAGGGATAGATGAATGGAAATACATTTAGCGATCATAACTATGGAAAAAATTTTGAAGCAAGTTTCTCTGACAAAGGCCTCATTTCTCAAATATATAGAAACTGAGTCAAATTTATAAAAATAAGAGCTATTTCCCAATTGATAGATGATCAAAAGATATGAACAGTTTTCAAATGAAGGAATCAAAGTTATCCGTAGTCATATGAAAAAATGCTCTAAATCACTGTTGATCAGAGAAGTGCAAATTAAAACAATTTTGAGGTACTATACCTCATACCTATTAGATTGAGTAGTAAGACAGAAAAGGGAAAATGACAAATGTTGGAGGGATGTGGGAAAAATTAGACACTAATACACTGTTGGTGGAGTTGTGAACTGATTCAACTATTCTGTAGAGCAATTTGGAACTATACCCAAAGGGCTATAAAAATATGCATGCACTTTAACCCAGCAATATTGCTTCTAGGACTATATCCCACAGAGATCATAAAAATGGGAAAAGAACCTCTATGAACAAAAGTATTCATAGCAGCTGTTTTTGTGGTGGCCAAGAACTGGAAATTGAGGGGATGCCCATCAATTGGGGAATGGCTGAACAAGTTGTGGTATATGAATGTAATTGAATACTATTGTGATATAAGAATGATGAACAGGAAGACTACAGAGGCCTGGAAGGACTTAAATGAACTGATGCTGAGTGAAAGGAGCAGACCCAGGAGAACATTATACACAGTAACAGCCACAGTGTGCAAGGACTGTTTCTGATAGACTTAGCCCTTCACAACCATGCAAGGACCTAAAACATCTCCAAAGGACTATTGAGGCAAAATACTATCCACATCCAGAGAAAGAACTATAGGATCGGAACACAGAATGAAGCAGACGATTTTCTCCTTTGTTATGTTTTGTTTTTTCTCATGGTTTCTCCTATTTATTTTAATTCTTCTGTGCAACATGACTAATCTGAAAATGTGTTTAATAAGAAGGTGTGTATAGAACCCATGCAGTCTCAGGGAGGGAGGGGGAAAGGAGAGAGAAAATTTAAAACTTATAGAAGTGATTGTTGAAAACTGTAAACAAATAAATTTTTTAAAAACATACAAATCCTTTGATCCAGCAATGCTACTACTCGGTCTATATCCAAAAAAAAGATTACAAAAAGGAAAAGGACTCATATTTATATCATCTCTTTTTTGGTGGCCAAGAATTGGAAATTGAAGGGATGCCCATCAATTGGGGAATGGTTACACAAATTACGCTGTGTGACTGTGAAATACTACTGTGCTTTAAGAAATGATTGATGAGCAGTGTGGTCTCAGAAAAAACCTGGAAAGACTTACATGAGCTGATGCAAAGTGAAATGTACTGTGTACAAAGTAACAGCAATGTTGTAAGATGATTACTGTGGATAGCTTAGCTATTCTTGGCAATAAATGATACAAGATAACTCTGAAGGACTTGTGATGAAAAATCCCCAGACAAAGAATGGATGGTGTCTGAATACATATTGAAGCAAACTTTTTTTTAAAAACTCTATTTTTTTTTGGTCTGTGTTTTCTTCCACAACATGACTACCATAGAAATATATTTTGCATGACAACACATGTATAAGCTATATTGAATTGCTTGCCTTCTCAGTGAGGGAAAGTGAGGATGGAGGAAGGGGTGAATTTGGAACTCAGAGTTTTAAAAATGAATGATAAAAATTGTTTTTATGTGCAATTGGGAAAAATAAATTACTAAATGAAAAAAAATCATCTGATCAAGGGGCCACTTCCCCAACTGCCCCTTTCCATCCAGGAGTTTCCAAATTATTACATGAATCCCACCCCACCCACTTCCCTCCGTTCTTGGAGTTGGTGATGGGAGTCATAGCTGGTCTTCTGAGTCTTTCTCCCATCTGTGCTGCCCCTCCCTCTTGTTTCTAGGTGTTCTCCCACCCTCCTAGGCTGGTACAATAATTAACACACAGAGATGCCTGCTGATCTGGTATTTCCACTGTTTTGGGAATAGTGGCTTCTGTTGGCTGCCAAGTATTGCCTCTGCTTTGATGAAATCAGTGTGAATGATACTGGAGTGAGACTGGCCTGATCTAAACTCTGGCAAGGGTGAGCTAGGAGGTCACAGAACTCTGACAGACCAACCCTAAAGCTGCTTTCTTGTGACCTGAGTTTCCCAACTGAGATTTCCTCATAGAATCACATCTTGAGAGGTGGGTCTGAAATAGCAAACTCCCTTGGTTCAATGATCCTTTACCTCACTTACAGAAGAAGAAATGAGATCCAGAGAGTTTTAAGTGATTTTTATAAGGGTACACAGAAGCAGAATTCTAACCCAGGTCTTTGGGCTCCAAATTTAGTCCCTTCCCTTCCTTGCCAAGCACCACACACATGTCACTGGACAACTAAATAAAGCATAATCCTTTGCCAAGCTAGAAGGGCTTCTTCTAACTCTTGATGTCATCTGGGGACCTGAGTGAAATGATAATGCAGCTAGCTCTCTCTCTCTCTCTCTCTCTCTCCAGGCCAGGCACAGACAGACAACCTTTATCTGCCAATCAATATGTTTTTTTATCTCAGCTAGTTACCCTAAAACTACACAGACATCTGGGCCAGACACAAAGAAAGCCATAGAGATCCTACAGTGGTGACCTGGGTTTTGTGATCTGGGCCAGGAGGGATGGAGTCAGGAGCTGGAGGCAGAGTCAGACTTTACGATGGCATCCCACTGAATTATGGGATCTAAGGACATCTACTCCAACATCAAAAGGCTAACTCCAGACACAAAACACTCAAATGTAGTCTGTGGCCACTAGAGGGTGCCATAGTGAACAGAGCCCTAGAGTAGGAGTCAGGAAGACTGGTTCAAATCTAGGTTTAGATACTTTATAGCTGGGCAATTCACTGCTAGATCACCTAACTCTGTCTGTCTCTGTTTCTTCAATATACAAGCGGAATAATGATATCCCAGAGTTCTGAGGATTACATGAGATGATGTTTTTAAAGTACTTATCACAGTGCCTATGGCACAGAGTAGGTGCTAAATAAGTTCCTACTTCCTTCCTTCCTTACTTGGTTCATGCTCCCAATCACATGAAACCCAAGAATTTACTTATCATCTGCTCTTTACAAAGGGTAGTCATTAGATTCCCCTTGCAAGCACTTAGACTCCTAAGTCTTGAAAACAGAGTAATTTTAATTTATCCATTAAGAACACAAAAAGAACTCCAATCCAAACCCACAGAATATCATGAAAGTTCTTGCCCCATTTTCTTGGGTCTATCTCCAGCCTCACCAAGGAACATGTGCAGTCCTTGTGACTCATAGTACTACCACCTTTCAAGGCATCTCAGAGGCATTCTTCCATGGAGATGTTCTGCCCACCCCTTGGTCCCTCACCATGTTGCTCTTCAGCTGTTCTGACCTTCCATCTGCTTCCACTCCACATGCTAGTTCTTTCAGTGGCCTCTCTGGTTCCAAGTTCCCTATCTTTTTAATACCTTGTCCTAGCCTCTCATTGATATTCAATTTCTATTTCTCAAAAAACCTACCTCAACTGTATGAGAGAAAGGAACAGATTCATTCCCTTCTCCCCTCATGGAGTTCTTTTTGTGTTCTTAATGGATAAATTAAACTTACTCTGTTTTCAAGGAACTAACTGACCTCCAGGGCCACTTCCAGTTTTAACCCCATAGTTCTACGTTCCTTCCTATGGTCCAACTTACTGGAGTCCACCCCAAAGCTTCCTGGAGGTCATCTGTGGGAAGGGATCAGTTGTGAGCAAAGACCTCAAGCCAATAGAGGTAGGGAGGGGAGAATGAAGTAGTGATAAAACATGAGATTGTAAGTCAACTCTCTAAATAGGGGTTAGCTGGGAACCCTCAAAATGCTGCAGTAGAAGGGGAGACAAATTTGGAGTTCTGGCCCTGGATTCAAGTCCTAGTTCAGCCTGTGAGAACCTGTGCTGGCCATTTTAACCTCTCTGTACCTCAGTTTCCTTTTATGTCAAATGAAGAGGATAGATTAGATGCCATCTGGTGTCCTTTCACTCTCTGAGTCTACAATCCATTGATCCCTGGGGCCATCTTACTTCTGCTTTCCTACAATTCCCTTCTGGCTACAGTCTCATGGTCTTTCCCCTTAAAACTTTCTGCTGATGTCCCTTTCAGCAAGGTTTCACATGACCTAAAATGTCCTGGTTGTGCATGTCAGGAGGAGGAGAGAGGGATGTGTAATTTCAGATTCCCTGGCCCCATAGCCCCATTCAGGTTGGCCCTTTTGCACCCCCAAAGTCCAGCTGAGTTCACCCCTGGTAAATGGACAGTTTCTTTAGAAAAAAGCAAATTGTCTTTGTAGCTTCGGAGCTAGCCCAGGCCAGAGATGGAAGGTGTCCAGGACTTCTGTTCAGTCAGCCACCCAGTTCACACATGGCAGCAAATGCCGCACTTGCTTACAGAGATCCCTTTGTTCTTAATTCTCAAGACCACACAGCCAAGACCTCGTCTACACTGGCCAGAATAATCAGACTGAGCTGCCCACAATCCCCAGGCCCTTTGACCAGAAGAGCATTGGACTCCCCCCTGAATTTTGTTTGTGCTTTTCCTTGGTGCCTCAGATACATACAATAGGGGACCCTCCATTATACCAAGGGCTTAAGTCAAATCAATAGGCTCATCTGATTGGAACTGAAAGAGACTGCAGAAGTCATCTAGTCCAAGTCCCACATTTTTGAGCTGGGAAACTGAGGCCCATAGAAGGTAGTGACTTGTGAGATTTCAAGTAGGACCTTGAAGTAAGGGAAGCATTTCTATAGATAGAAATGTGAGAGGGGAGACAGGGAGCAGAGTCCATTCCAGAAATGTAGAACATGATAAACAAGGCCCTAAGATAGAGAGGGTTGGGTCAAAATGAGTGAGGAAAAGCCCACAAAATGATGACTTCTATCCAGCTAGGTTGGAACCATATTATGGCAGGCCTGAAAATCACTGCCAAAGGCTCCTTCTCTGTGTAGATGCCAGGAAAGGTGAGGACAGTCTTGCTGTGATTTTCATGGTACAGTACCAGCTGGATAGACCTCTTCTGTCTGTGTCCTGCCAAGGATGTCAATTCAATTCAACCTGGATTTGTAAGGAGTCCTACTATGAACCAAACATCATGAAGGTGCTGGGAACAAACCCAGCCTTTGTCTTCCAGGAGCAATGGATGGCATTTCAAAGGGAGATTCAGGGGAACTTGAGTTCCTTTGGGGCCATCCTGTACAATCAAGACAATTTCATCCCCAGTAGTAAAGGTGGTATGCCCACCCTAAAGTTGGGCCTGAAGTCTACCTCAATTCATAAGGTGAGAAGAGTCTTGACCTTCCTTCTAGCTGTTAAAAAGTGAGCTTTAGTGAATTTAACATGAACTCTTTCCTCCCCAGATGAGGGGATAAAGGCTTTCCTAATATCTAGCATTTCTCTAATTGGCACACAGACTTTCAGAGAATGTTCAGATTACCCGGTTCACTGCCCTTCAATGAAGCGGTCTGAGAGGTAGAGGAAGCCATAACTTGCAGCAACTTGTGACTTCAACAAGAGGTTTTCATTTTATCCTACTCTCTCATCTTCCCCACCCAAAAATAAATGTTTCCCCAGTGTGGGTGGGAGATGGAGCCCTGGAGTTGGAGTCAGGACCAGTCTAGATACAAATCATATCTTAGATACTTGCTGGTGGATGCCCCACCCTTCAAAAAAGGTTACCTTGGGACATGACTCACGGTTTGTGCTCAATAAATAAAGAACATTTGATCTCACTGTCAAGTCATCCAAACTCTCTGAGCCTGTTTCCTCATCTGTAAAAATGAGGATCTGATGAGAAAATATACACACAGTAGGTAATTACCCTTAAAATACAAGTGGGAGTCATTATCACAGTCCTGGAAAGTCTCAATAATGAGTTGACATTTAGTGTTTTAGATACGTAATTTCATCTTCATAACAACCCTGAAAGACAGATGCCATAAGCTTTACAATATTAGTAGAGAATTCGAATTCTAATATTAGTAGAGAAAGATTCTGAGACTCCAGGGAGGTGGCTTCCTCCCAGACACACAGGGTCAGGCATCTCCCGACTGTGGGGCCCGTCACCTTCCCATTACTTTAGACTGGCCCTTCTGCCAAGAGAGCCCATCCATACATAGCTGACACGGGGTCTTCCCTGCATCTACTATCTTACTGTAGGTTTTTTTTTTTCCTAGCAGATTTTTTGGTTAGCAGTGTCACCTAGTGGCTAGTAAGTCTTTAGGATGACACTTTCCCACGTTCTTCCCCTCTCCCCATTAAGGCTCCAATTTCCAAGAAAGGGAGAACATAAACTCTGCATTAATGACCAACCTGGAACAGCATGTGCTATCTGCAAGGGTTCACTGAGACCTGGGCACCAAATGCTATTCTCTCTCCAGGGAAGGCTTGGAGAAGGAGAATGGTTTGTGGTGTTCCCTTCTATCCTAGAGACAACGAACGAGGCCGCCTCCACAGAGCAGCTCTTCAACTCTATCCAGAATGGCACGAAGCACTGATTACCATCCTTCCCTTTGTCACATCCACCCCTGGGTGGGCAGCACTCACCACGGGCGGGGGCCTGCACAGTAGGGCTGGGGAGAGGGCAGAAGGCTCAGGAAATCTGCTCCACATCTCACCTCCACCATGCCTGCTTGGCTCAGGGCCCCAAGACAAACCCCTGCCCTGTCTGGGTCACAGCTTCATTGAATACAAAATGAACAGAACGATTGCACTCCCAATCTCTCAAGGCCATTGAGAAGAAAGTGCCTGGTCCCTGTCAAAGCATGGTCAAGTGGGAATTGTTATTAGGCCTGACTTCATTCCTGGTTCCTAAGAAATAATTATCATTTATCTTTGGACTTATGATTCCCTCAGTTTGTGCTACTCCCGATGTGGAAACTCCCTCCACCGATGCATATTTCACTGTCTAGTACAATCCTCCGCACATCCATAGTGGGGGCTTGATAAATGGTTGTTGATTTGACTAATTAATTGATATCTACAACTTGTTAATCATTTATAATCTTAGTTGCTGGGAGGCACTGAGGATTTAAGAGACTTATTAGAGATTATATAGGTAGGAAGAGCAGGAGAACTGGAACCTTTTTTCAGCTGTGTCTGACTCTTTGTGACCCCACAGACCACCGGAGTGCTTTGCCACTTCCTCCTCCAGTGGACTGAGGCAGAGGTTAAGTGACTCGCCCAAGGTCACATAGAAAGTGTCTGAGGTGGATTTGAACTCAGGTCTTCCTGATTCCATGTCCAGGCTTGCATCCACTGTGCCACCTCGTTATCTTTAGGACTGGAACCTAGGGATCCTCAACACACATACATGTGTGTGTATTTATAGATGTGTGTGTGTGTGTGTGTGTGTGTGTATACACACACATATATATACATATAAGTATATATACTTGTATATACATTCATGTATATAGTGTATCTATACATAATACATACAGATATATAATGTATATACATATAGAAGATATATACATCCATACATCAATAACAGTGTATCTATCATCTACATATGCATATATGTATCTATCTCATCTCCTCTGCCAAATGGGTTTTCCAGTCTCTTACTAATTGACCCAGGAGCTTTTCCTGGCTGGGCCAGCTTACCCTCTTTCATTAGGGCTTAGTGTATACATCCAATCAGTTTAGCCCACTGCAGTTCAGAACCGTGGAAATCACACAGCCCACAACCTCAGGCTCCTCAGAACAGGATCTACAGACATGCACCACCATGTCTGGTCTCTGTATTAACATGTTTAAAATACTAGTATGATTCAGGGTGGGGGAAGTCTCTGTAATTTCTCCAGATCCCCAAGGACCTCCGAGAGTGAGCGTGCCCTCCATCAGAACAGATCTGACCCTCTGTGCCTTAGTAAACAGGTTAGAGATAAGAAGGTGGCCAGTTGGCTGCAGTGGGAGGAATGCTGGAGCTAGACAGAGTCTGAGGACCCAGATTCCATTCCAGTCCTACAACCCTAGACAATCGTTTAACCTCTTGCCTCATTTTTTTCATCTGTAAATGAAGGAGCTCCAATCCCTTCCATCGCTAAATCTAGGACCCTTTATTTATAGGGAACTGTCTGAGCCCAGAGGGGTTGTGACTTACTCAACACTATACAGCTAGTATTTGAACCCAAGCCTCCAGCCTCCAGAGATAGGCCCAAAAGGCTCTTCAGGTGGGCACCAGAAAGCATTAAGTAGGCCTTCATAGGGATGTCAGCAGTTTCCTGGAGCTATCCCAGGGAAACTTGGTTGTTTCCCAACCCCCCCTATGAGTGTCCTATGAGTCCTATGAATGACTGACTGGTCCCTGAGCCTAGCCTGACGATGCTCCTGGTCCCTTAGCCTGGCCTGATGATGCTCCTGGTCCCTGAGCCTGGCCTGATGATGCTCCTGGTCCCTGAGCCTGGCCTGATGATGCTCCAGAGTTCAGTTACAGCCAAACAAGAAGGCTCTTCAAATTAGGGAAATTCAAGCAACAGAGATGTAGTCAGCACAATACCCAATTTTCGTCTAGACTTACAAGATCATCAGTGTAGGGAACACCCATCATGGAAACTCCCTTCACTGCTGCTGGGCTGCTGACCTACACCTTAGAGACTGATCTAGAGTTGGAAGAAGGGCAGCAACATGCCCAGGGTCCCACAACCAGAATGAGGAAGAACGAAGACTTGAATTCAGGTCCTCCTGACTCCACAGCTTGTTGCCATGTCCAAGCTGAAACTTTGGTCTGGTGCAGGAATGCAAAAATCACCCAGGGTTAGGGAGTGGAATCCCAGGAAATCAGTTCAGTCCAGGCAGCCAAACAATTATGGAAGGCTCATGGGTGCTATCAAGAACAGGTATTGGAAGCTATGTAGTTGTAGAGGCAGGCACACCTGCACAAAGCTAAGCTTTTCACAAATGACTGATCAGGGTAATCGGATAAGGGGTTAGTGTAATTCTCTTGGTTTCAAGGGCTACACTCATGGGTATCCATCCCTCACCTCACTGTTTCCCTTCCCTTCAGAGTGGATGAGCCTTGATCCAATTGGCCTACATCAATGGGCTACCCTCTTTTAACCCCAAATGAAACCCTTCGAAGAGGACTCTCCGGTTTAGGCTCTAATAAATATGCCAATAAGTCAAGGTCTTGAAGAAATGAATGCATAAGAAGCATCTAATAAATGCATACTTTGTACCAAAGTCCTGACACTCTTGAAATACTTGTCATTTTGATTCAATATCATCACACATATACAGCACCGGGGTCAGTGGGTTAGGTCAGGGGTGGTTACAGTTACAGGACTTGGAAAAAGAGGAAGCCAATAAAGTAGAAGAATGACTACAGGTACAATAGCTTCAAAGGATAGTCTTTTTGCAATATAATTCAGTAAAGATTCACACACATGTGCACACACACATCATGTGGATATATTTGTAATATATTTAGAATACATACCTATATTAATATGAATATTGTGAGCTAGCATCTAAGATTGTTAATTTTCAAATGTCAAAATCTGACCTGAGTTTTCAAAGCTCACATGAATTGTGTGTGTATTCAGAATATTCAGAATATGTATATATTCAGTTTGCCTCTGTGTGTGTGTGTGTGTGTGTGTGTGTGTGTGTATGTGTTTCTTCAATGCCTCTATGTCTTTCTTTTAGAAAAGGCACTCAAGAATTTTCTGGGCACTGAGTTGGTCCCAGTGTGGAAGGCAAGGTAGAATTCTCATGAGTGACTGTGGTTAATTTCCATCCTATCCAGTGTAACAAGAGTGACCCCCAGTGGCTTCTTCCACTTGTTACATGTGGAGATTATTTAAAAGATGCAACAACAGAAGAGCCCCTGGGAGCAGGTCTTCAGATGCAACCAGAGCCTTGCACCCAAAGGCAGACTCTCACGTGAAGCCATGGGCCTCAGAGGGTATGAACCACCCCCTCACCCATACCTCCTGTCCCACAGACCCCGGTGCCTGAAGTCCTCACCATTGTGTAGGAAAAAGAATTGAAGGCCAAAGCGAAAAATCCCAATGCATCAGGCATTAATCAGCCCTTAGACTCTTTCCTCCAATGGGTCTATCAAATCCCAGGGCCGCGAAGGAATGGGGCAGAATTGGAGAGTCCCTGATACACAGAATCTCAAAAGGAGTTGCAAAGGGTCTTCAGAGGCCAGTCAGGCAAACCTGTATGGAAATGAGAATTCTTGTCCCTTGGAGATTCCTAGTAAAGTGGGGGTGGGGTGGGGGAAGCGGTGTACAGAGTTTGGGCAATGAAGGGGTAGAGAACGGAAAGAAACAGTTGGAGTGGCCTGCCTAGAACATGCTCTTCTCTTTAGTAAATGAGTAAGGAGTATAAAAAAGGAGTATTCACTCCTTCTTGAGGGCAGGAGCTATCTTACCCTGGGGATTTGTAACCCTAGCCCATGCTTGACACATGGCTAGGATTTTTTGAATGTTTTTTATTCATTGATTTATCAGTTAAGAGGGGCAGATGTATGGGAGAGACAGAGACAGTGCGAGACAAGGAGACACAGGAAGAGACAAAGTGAGAGAGAGAGAAGTGAGGGAGAGAGGGAGAGAGAGAAATGGAGAGGGGGAGAGAGGGGGAGAGGGGGAAAGTGGGGGAGAGAGAGAGAGAGAGAGAGAGAGAGAGAGAGAGAGAGAGAGAGAGATGAGGGGTTGAGAGAAGCACAGTTATTTTGCATCTACTCTCCATACACTCTGTAACCTATATGTGTATAGGTTGTTTTCCCTGAGACAATGTAAACTCCAAAGGGTGGTGGTTGTTGGGTTGCTGTCTTTCTATCCCCAGGCCCTGGCAGTGCCTGGTACATAGTACCTACTTCAATAATTACTTGCAACCCAGGACCAGGGGATCACTGGGCTTTCCACTGACTCCCGACACCTGCAGTGGGCATTGTGAGTCTTGTTGGGAAGGGCAGAGTTCTGTTTCAGAGGATTTTTCAGAGGGTCCTAGAGTGACCAAGGGTATTGGGTATTGTAAGGAGGGGAGCTGACCACCTTCCCCAAGGCAGCCCATTCTCCTTTCAGACACTAGGACTGACAACACATTTCTTCTCGCAGTGAGACAAAAGCCTCCCTGGAATTCCTAATTCATTGCATTTGTTTTGTGCTCAATGAGAACAAGCCTAAACTCTCTTCCACAATGATTCTTTAAATATTTGAGCTTCCCTTGAGCTCTCTCTCCTCTAGACATCCCCAATTCCTTAAAGAACCCTCCCATGGTGTTTTGACCACTCTCTGTCCCGGCTGCTCTCTTCTGGACACAACGTGCTTGTCAAAATCTTTCCTAAAATGCAGCTCCCAGAATGGATCCCAGGACTCTAGCTGAGGTCTAGGCCTTCATGCTGGACACTAGGTCTCCTAACATGGATCACTCTCATTAGTGTTTATGGTTGCTGTATTGCACACCACTCATACATAAGAAGTCATCCAAATTTGACATGTATGGTTTCTGTACCTTCACTGATTAAAAAAAACCAACTGAATAGCCCAGAGCCATTTCCTGAGGAGTTTCACTAGGGACCACACATCTTGGACTCCTTTGTGAGGAGCTAGTCATTTGAACACCTTGGACGCTACCTTACTAAAACCATACACAAGCCCCTGTACCTGCATCTTGTTCATGTAGTCAACGTAAAACACTGAGAGAGAGAGAGAGAGAGAGAGGGAGAGAGAGAGAGAGAGAGAGAGATCTGAAAATCAACATGATATAAAAATACCAAAACTTTGGGGAAAAGTATGAAAGGTCCTCACCCCAGGCATCTTTTACTCTGCTCTGTGCCCCATTCCCCATCAGTGAAAATTTTCCAGATTTTCCCTCAGCATCTCTCCTCTGACTCCTTCTCTCCACATGCCTGTCCACCCTCCCTCCACCCCCACCCCCAGTTCAGACCTTCAATACCTCTCACCTAGACTATATTCTGACAACAGCCTCAAGCCTGAAACTCCCCACCTACAGTCACTCCCATCCCCTCACTCTGCTGCCAAAAACAAAGCACAGGTAGATCTGTCACTTGCCTGCTCAGAAGTCTTCATCGTTCCCACTTGCCTCTAAGGTAAAAAACAAACAAACATTGCCTGAGCTTCGATATGCATGGTTCTCTACATTCTGACTCCAACCTACCTGCTGCCCAGTCTTATTTCACTTGTTGCAGGTGCCCCTTTTTCTCCATGAAGGTTTCCCTGATCTCTCTTTGAGCAGCAAACAGCTATCAGAAAGCCCCTGTATTTTCCTCAGAAGAGTTGGTGCCCACCTAACCCATAAGGGTGGAAAGGGCCATAGGAGTCATTGGGCTTGAACTCATTTTACAGGTGAGGAAACTAAGACTAGCATATCTTATTGTCAGAGCTTGCCTATGTCATGTAAGAGGGACTAACTGATTAGGGAATGAAGAGTTACACCAACCAGCACAAAGAGCAAATTTAGCAGAAATTGTTCCACCACCCTCCCATGTTCTTGTGTAGTCCTTACTTAGGACCCGGACAGAATTATAACAAAGCTTGGAGGTTGGATTTCCTTTATGAAACTAGCCAAAAGTCAGGAATCAAGCTAAACTCTGGAATCTTTAGATTGTAAGCCCTAGAGAGAAGAGGTGTGACTCATTGCATCCCAGCACAGGACAGTTAGGTGGTGCCCTGGGCCTGGAGTCAGGGAGTTCTAAGTTCTATTACAGCCCCAGACACTTACTGGCTGTGTAAACCTGGGCAAGTTACTTAACCCTGTTTGCCTGTTTTCTCATCTGTGAAATGAGGATTAATAATAGCATCCCTCTCCCCCCAGGGTTGTTACGAGGATCAGGTGAAACGTTTATGAAGCCCCCAAGCACAGTGCTTGGCACACAGTAGGCACTTAACCAATGCTTATTCTCTTCTCCTGCACATAAGCCCTTATTATTTCAGTCCAAGGGTTCTTTGAACCTCACCTTTGCTGTGACCTTGGAGGAGAACTATCTACAGGTCTGTGAACATAAACGTAAAAACCTCACTTTTTTTGGATACTTCTATTTCAACATAATTGGTTTCCTTTGAAATCCTATGTACTTTATTTTATGCATTTAAATTCTAGGTTCTGAGAAGGGTCCATGGGCTTCACCAGACTACCAGAGGGAGCAGCCAGGGCACACAAAGGGCTAAGAAACCCAAAGAACGGTGGCTAAGGCGGCTGCTGGCCCACGTGCATGTCTGTACTTGCCAAGCCACAGGTAAACTGAGGCCACCCCTCCTCCACTGGGAGCTTTCTAATTTTGCTCCTTCCACACCTTGAAACATTTCTTCATCTTTACCCTGCCTTCCAAGGTTAAGCAGTGCCCTTGAGCCTACCCTCCCCTTGCTCTGGGCTCCCTCACCTTCAGTCTCTCCCTATCTGATGGTTCAGCCTGCCCAGACCCTTGAAAATCTTCTGCAGTCCCTCAAACAGTATTATGTGTGTATATGTACCTTATATGTGCATCTTATATGTGTATACACGTACATGAATGTAAACACTCAGATATATAACATATATACCCATATATGTATAACCACATATATCTAAACACGACTATATACACATATAAATAGATGCATATGTGTATGTGTACACAACATGTGTATGTAGACAGGCATCCACATACATGTCCATGCATATTATAAACACAATATATGCACATCTACAGCATACTTGTAACATGTATATATGTATACATATGTGCACACTCACATATACAAACAGTATTTCACATAAACAGGTACGTGCACATATAGACATGTATTCATGTATATACAGACCACACGCAGCTGCCCATGTGTACATGTATATGCAATAGCAGTGTTCCCATATACTTATGTGTACACACGTGCCTGATACAATATATGCATGTATATATGTACCCATGTGTGTAACCACATATGTGTCTATATATACGTTCACAGCTAAACCAGTGTGTATGTGTATATATATTACATATGTATTTATACATATAGACACATAAATGAACATGTACATGAATGTTTTATATATACACAATGTTTTATATATATATATATAATATATAATACTATATATATACTATACACCTATACACACACACACATATATATGTACACACACACACACACACACACACACACACACACACAGTGTGCTAAACTCCTGGGGTGTGGGTCTAGGTAGGTGCTACAGGGGACACAACTCAGGCATAGGTCAGAGCTGACCTTCAAAGACTTTACAGTGAAGTGGGCAAGTCACATGAAGTCCTGCGTGCACCGCTGTCCTGCTGGGTGTGACGTAGAGCTCTCCCTGCTATCACGGCCTCACTGGATGTCCTAACTCCGTGCTCTCATGGATTCCAATGAATGTTTTTGTCACCTCTTAAGCCCCTCGAGACCCCTTGCCAAATCACAGCCTTCACATCTACAACCGCCCGCTGCCCAGGACCACCTGGTCAGCTCTCTGGAAGCTAGAATACATCCATTGTCCCTGACTCAATTTTCAGATGCTGTCTCCTCCATTATCCTCCTTCTTCCCTTGCTAACCCCTCATGCCCATGTCCCAGCTCCACTCCCCTGGTCTGGGATTGCCCCCTAACTAGTTTCCTTGTTCTCTGTCTCTACCTTCTTGGATCCACCTTTCACACAGCTGCCCCAAGCCCATGCCTGTGACCTTACCCTCCTCAGGTACTCCCATGGCCTTCTGGATAAAATTCCTGCACCCCACATTAAAGGTTCTCCATGATTTGACTACCTTTCCAATTTTACCTTGCCTATCACCATCCCCCATTTCTGTATTCTCATTTCAAGATTTGTCAGACAACACCTCTGTGAAGACCTCCCTGACCGTCCCACATGTCAAACATTCACTTGAGATTATATTCTATTTACCAGTTCTGGGGCATGTGCCCTCAGTTTGGGGGTTATTTCCCCCTGGGGATCCTGAAGCCCCTAACACCATAATATACAGATAGCCGGCACTTGTGGTAACTGAACTGTCTGGTATTCAGAGAAGTGCGTTAGCTGAAATGACTTGTCCAAAATCACAGATAAATAGGCAATCTTATCCTAAGTTGACGTACACCTCCCCCACTCACAAATAAAAGGCTATGTAATTCTTTGAAGCTAAATTAGATGGGATTAACCCACATCTTGCTGCTGAAGGATGTTCTCAACACAAACAGGAATTTTGGGGGCACAACCGAGTTATTCTGAACTTGCTGAGTTGGAGATGCAACAGGTAGTTAGGATGTGGTACTAAGGTTCAGGAAGATGAGAGATCTCAACAGTGATTACTGAGCACATGAAAACTGGGGAGACAGTGGGCGTGTGGAGAAACAGGTCTAGGGCTGAGCCCCACTTTTAATAATGCTGACCCAATCAATGCATTAGTCTCAAGAATGATGGAAGACGCAGAGCTGTCGCAGAGTATTCCAGAGGAAGTAGTTGGCAACATCAAAAGGTGTAGAAGTCAAGGCCACTGAGGAAAAGTCTTTGTACTTCCTCCATCCCTGAGACAATAGGCAATTCCACATTCCTGTCTAGCTCTTGAGGAGTGGGAGCTGAGGAAACAATCTACGAGTCTGACTATAAAAATGGCAAGACTCATGAGGATAGCTGGAAGGACAGCAGACTAAGAATGCAGGAGGCAGAAGCAAGCTCCTAAATGTTCAACAACTAAATAGCAACTGATTTGAGACTGGAGGGCACTGCCTGAGGGATGATTTTGGGGTGCTTTCCCTCACCTCTACATGAACTGGATGAGATAATGATCTCTGAACCAGAATCCCTACCTTCTGTTCCATTCTCAATGAAAAGAAAATCTACCCCTATTATCGGGCACACATACCATCCCCTCCAGGTGCCCAGTAACTTACTCCAAGAATGGTGTTGTTCATAGATAGGTAAGACCTAAGTTAAAATCCCACTTCCATAATTAACCGACTGACCCTCTGAAGCCTCCTTCTGAAACTATGAAATGAGGACACACCTGACTGAAGACTGAATGACAGGATGTATTCCAGGAACTTAGTGACATTCATACAGGGCTTTTAAGACTGACTTTCTCTGAAGTGGATATTTAGCATGAGAAAACTCAAGAGGCAAGGAGTAACTTCAGTACTTAGGATCCAAGTCTTCAATCTTATGGCTCTCACATGAGACAAGGGTCCCTAGTCTGTGTCTACGCAAATAAGGTGATGCCTAGGATGCAGGGGGAAACCAAATTCCAGCTACTCAGTCTTCCTTATGTACACATCAGAATCAGAACCTATCTTAATCTAGCCCCAACTCCAACATGTCATTAGAGGTTCTGATAGTCTAAATGGCCCCATCACCATCAAGTCATTTATCTAGAAGGTCTCTAATCTCTAACCTTCTTCTGTAAAAGTAGAGCACAGCAAGTTAGAAAATTGGCTCCAAATTGTCACAAAAAGCCTAAAAAGATGGCACATTAAATTCTGGTATAGTTGGCACATCACTTATTTTGATCATTTAAGTCATGATGTTTTCAAATTGCAAAAACAAAGGATGTTTATTAGAAATCAGTCCAACTACTTAACTATTCAATGTTCAAATTTCAGTTTAATAATTTATTTAAATAAGATATTTGAAGCAGTTTAAAAAAAAACCCAAGATTTATATTTTTATTTCCTTGTAAAAATCTTTACACATGCAGACAAACCAGTGTAAGAAAGTATCCACCATCATTTAAACAAATAACCATACTTAAATAGTATAATGTCTGCAATTTATCCGTATAAAAATAAGATACATTTTTACAGAAGACCACTCTCCAGTTCTTATATTGATAAACAATACACAACTATAATAATAGGTACAATTGAACTTGACCATGGTTTTCAATTAGATACTGCTAGGGCATTTTAATGTGCAAAAAATTAACATAGTTCTTTCAAAAGAAAATGTCCTCAATGTTTCTAAAAACCTAGAGGGCTTTTAATAAATCAATTCCTAATCAGTTTGTTTCTACTATTTCCATTAAGAGTCCATACACCATAATGTAGATTGGCATAACTACTAAGGAATGATGCAGGCTCAAGACAAGGATTAGCGCCTGTGTCTGCCGTGTCCCGAGCGATTACCACCATGGTGCTTGCCTTTGTGTGCTCGCTCAAAGGACCTCGACCTCTCACGTCTCTCACGGTGATGTCCCCGTTCGTGCCTGTGCTTCTTGGCAGCATCGGAATGATCCCGAGATTTGCTCTGAGATCGCGAGCGGGACTTTTTTCTTTTATGACCATGTCTATTGGAGCTTTTCAAATCCTCCCTGGTATGCTTAGCTTTAAGGTGTGGAGAACCGTGGTTGTGATGCCTCCGAGGACTTTCACTGTGACTGCGGGATCGACTTCTTGACCTTGAGCTGTACGTTCCAGACCGACTTCTCCTGTTGTTATAACTGAAAGGAGAATTTTCGAGGTTAGACTTGGCTTTTCACAAAGAGGTGATTATTCACCAGATACAAACCCACCCAAAGTGTAGCTTTCCCCACTCCACTACTCCTATTTAGACTAAATTCCAGGTAGCCAAGAGCTGGAAGGTCTCACGATGATCACATTAAGTGTCCACTGTGGTCCTCGAGCTGTGCGGATTTTGTCCCATCTCCTTTAAAGCTGTTTGGGGTCTAGTTAATACAATAAGCTAGCTTTTCTAAAAAGACAATGAAACCCTTTTCTAATTATTCTTCCTTGGTCATTTAATAAGAAGTTTTCCTGTTTGCAAAACAAGAAAAAAAAGAGGACAGAAGGTTCTAAAAAAAAAAAAAAAAAAAAAGGCTGCACACACCAAGGAGAGGGATACCCCAATGTTAACTCCATCATCTCCGGGGTTCTCCTCTCAAATTAGCTACAGTAACTCAGACGTGAAGGTCTCAATTTCTCCTGGCCCCAAATGAATACTCACTGTCTTCTTGGCGAATGAGAGCGAGATCGTGACCTTGTACGTGACCTTGACCGGCTGGCACTTCGACTGTTTCTACTTCTCTTGCTCTCCTTCCTCACCCTAAAATTAAGGGGAAACAAGGTCAGCCTGTCATCCTCTCCGGCCTGTGCCCTCGACAGATCTGTCTCCTAACTAACACTCACCCATTGTAAGGACTCTTGGATGCCTGTGGTCTGTCTTCAGGCTCTTTTTTGATGGTCTTTGTGTTAGCTGATATTGGTGTTTTTTCTTCTGGCTTTACTTCTCTTGGTGATGCTTAAAAAAAAAAAAATTCCACGTTAAAATAATTATAATTAAATGAAAGCCAAAGGATGCTGCTCCTAAGAGTGAATCTGGCCACATGGCTCTGATTTTCTTAACTGACAAAATTTGTTACAGATAGTTTAAGTATTAACAAATAGTTAAAGGCTAATAATCACTAAAGATTCCTCTCTAATTATACAAATATTAAAAAAAAATTAAGATAAATCTTACATGGCTTAGAAGCCGGAGAAAAGCCACCCAGTGTTGAAAGGGCTGGAGTTCCATCAGGATTCAATCCCTTCGCTTTTAATTTAGCTTCCTGGAGGGCTACTTTCCTCTTTTCTACTTCTTTTTCCAGCAGTTCATAATTTGGCTATTGAAAGGATTGAGAAACAAACATTTCTAGTGTCACATTACAGTAAATGTGATGTCACACAAAAATTATGTGGCAGGATGGCAACCAAGGACATCTTACCTTTTTTCTGGTATAAAGCCTCAGTGTTTCTATGCAGATATCCTGAATGTCTTCCTCTGTGGTACCAAAGAGCAGAAACCAATGAGGACGAGTTGGCAGTGGAATCTAAACAACGAGTTAACAGAGGAGTTTAAGCAGAATTTTGGTACTGTCTTATTTTTGTGCTTTGGTCTACTTGGTGTCAGAGGTATGACACACATGATATGCTCACCTGAAGCGCTCTAGCTGCAAGGTAGATACAAGCACATGCTATTGTCTCTGGTTGAAATCGAACAAAAACATTGGTTCGAAGGCTGTCATTCATGTAATTCCTGGAAAACATTATAACTCTAAGTTTTATGGGTGAACAACTGTTTCTTCTGGAATTTAAACTTAATTGGAGACTCAATCTACTTTACTCTTTTTCCTTCTCTTTAGTTATATTTGTCATACAGGCTTCTAACATGAACATTCTTATCTTAAAATTCCAGAGATAAGAATTTTTAACAATTAGACTCTGTCCCTCTGCTTAAAAACAAAAAAGTAAAAAAACCAAAAGCTTCCCCTCCCTGCCCAACAAAGAAAAAAAGCATATTAGTTCTTTTTGATTGGAGAAAACTTGTTAAATAACAGTCTTTCCTTAAAAGCAATGTTTTACAACTTTGTTTTTAACAATTCTTCATACTGTGTTTCAGATTCTATAAACCCTTTCCAACAAACTGCAGGTCAGGAACTTTAGTAATTCTGTTTTATGTACAAAGCAATCACAAGATCTTTTTTCCGGAAGAAAAAACACAGAAAAATGGTAGAGTAAAATATTTATACACTCCTCAAAGTGTTTGCTCATTATTTAGCTCAAATAGGAAGAAAATTAAGTTTGCTGCTTAGGAAAGTATCATTAACTTCAAACCTAATAAAGGTAATTTGATTAGATTTAAAGCAAATACATCTTTAATGCTTAAGCAGCAATTAAACAGACTGAAAATGTATTCCAATTACTCAAAATTAAACACTGGATATTTGTGCTCTTCCATACAAAATGTTTATAAAACAACATATGTGAATTATTTCAAGTTACCATAACTTAAAGTGGAATCAGCATCTTTAATATTTAGCTAGGAAAACTGATCCATGAAATGACATAAAACAAATGTAACTTATATAGATTTAATAAGACCAGTATACAAAATAGTATTCTCAACGAAAGCCCAACAGATGCATGGGACATAATGAGGAATTAAGTCATTTTTGCTTGCAAAGGACTTGTTACTGCCAATAATTTTCTGTACATGATTAAGTTTTAGAATAAAGGACAGTAGAGTAACAGCTGTAACAATTCACCACAACAGTACTCATTTTACCTTTAAATAAGCCAGCACTCCACGCAGAAAATCAGCATCTCAAAAGTGTTGCTTAAAGTGTCTCCAAGCAACATTAAGACTTCCCTTAAAACAAGAGAAGGCCTGACAATTCTCTAAATTTCATATTGCCTGAAAAGCAAATCTAAAATCTGATAGCCCAACTGCTAACAGTTGCAGGATAAAATGGCGCCCACTGTTGTTTCCTTTGGCAGTATTAGCATGCTGTACATACTAATGATCCAATTTAGTCAAATTACTAATAAAATCAATTTAATTCATAATGGCTGGACAACAAGTCTATCAAAAATGAGCTGTTCATTTTGATAGTAACAGGTATACATTAAATACATATGCATGTTGAATAGTTACTTCTAGAAACAAATATACAAATCCTTTTGACACCCCGACAGAACTAGAAGATGCTGCCAGATGGATATGGACCACTTCAGTGAATCTCGGATGAGAGCTTGCACTGGATTGGCTGGAGAGAAGGGCAGCCAATCAGGCCATCCTGAGGTCATGGGCTGAGGTGCAGAGGGCAGAGTTCTATGACTTACCATCATGGACTACCCTTTAATTAAAGAGTAGAAAAAAGAACAAAGTTAAATTGAGTTCTCCATAAAAAGTAATTAGTCAAACCAAGAAAACAGTAAGCAGAAATAAGCACTATTTACCTTTTTGCCCAAAATAACTCATTTTGAAAGTAGCTTACATCTTATTGTTTTGAAAATAGAAAACTTACGTTATTTCTGCTACTGTTTTCCTGGCTAGGAAAGAGTGAGGAAAGGACGACTTACCAGGCTGTCTGAACCAGGGTTTGATTGCGTTCACATTCTAAGACTTGTAAATACATAACAATGATCTAGGGAGAAGGAAGAGACAGAATAATTACACAGGGAGAGTCCTGCCCTACCACTTAATTCAGGCACAACTTGGGAAACTAAAACATTAATGCCAAGGCCAACATTTTGGGAACCAATTAATTTACCCTCATTTGTAACGAGTAAAAACGGTAAAAAGGAACGACTACAAAACCACCTTTATAACTGTCCGGAGACAACTGCAATTTAGTCTATGAAAAGGCAACTGAGAAATGTTGGTCACTTGGCAGCACAGTCACTTCTGAACAAGCTCAGGCACTGACCACTCACACTTCTTCAGTAGGTCTCAACACCTACAGTGCAACGATAAAAACCTATTTATGATCAAACTAATAGACAAACTTGTTACATGCATTCCTGTAACTCACCTTGTGTGGATGCTTGACATGAACACAAAATCCCAATTCCTTCAATACCCTTCTCTCTGCCTTGATTACTTGATTTTTGGTGTTTATGTAGTTCTGATCAAGGATCAGGGGGCTTGGTGTCCTAGTTTGTAAGAAATAAAATCACAACTGTTTTGCACATCCAAACAAGTTTATTTGTGGCATCTCCATTTTCCCTTCCAACCAACTATTGGCAACAGAAACCAGCTTTTTAAACTCCTGCGAACAAGTTAAAGCATTAATCTTGTGCTGTCCAAGTTAGGCTAATCAAACATACAGATTGAATTTACATTCGTTCCAGAAGTGACTTTGTTTATTAAATCACTTACTCCTTTTATGTTCTAAGAATGAAAATAATATTAATATCCATTTACAAATGCACCCTGGTTGTATGTTTCTAAACAAAAACTTTGTGCTTCTCAATGTCAAAAGCAATGAATTCACTCTTCTAATATAAACATCTCAGACTTTTATAAAAGCTTAAAAATATTTGTGATATAAATTATTTTTCTGAAGTTTCCTTTTCATAAGCTTCCCAACAAAACATCATTATTTTCAATAGTTTTAAAGATTTAAACAAGTATTTATCGATGTGCTTTGTAAAGTGTTACCACAAATGTGTGGTAACATTAAAACACACTGATCTACATCAATCCCAAACCCACCTAACGTGGCAGATCTTAATGCAGAATGAATGGCAGATAAATGGTTAACTATCAGGCCCACCACTTACATGGGCCTGGACGATCACTAAAAACAATCGAAAAGTTGAGTAAATGACTGCATTCAGACCGTTTGTCAGGAAATTCATCAAAAACCAGTCAAGAAGTAAGGCTTTAAATTGAACCAAATTTTAATAAGCGTGAGATAGAACGTCACTTGATATAACATAAACAAAAAGTGGAGAACACCAAGTTTTTTTATGTTGAGTAAAGGAAGATGCATAAATGCCAGTGAACTGATGTTCCTCCCTATTTGTATACTTGCTTTTAAAACAAGACAAGACACCACAAGCAGTGGGAATCAAGCGTTTTTCTCCCATCACTACACATTCAAGATTGAGTTTTTTCTACTACAGGATTATTGATGCTTTAACAGCTTCTGCTGACAAGATAAGGCTTGAATGTCAAAGAGCTTTTCCAGTTTAACTGAATACTTCTTTAAATATATATGTACATGAAGTACCACAGTTAATCTACTAAAGACACTGATTTAAGAACGGCAAAAGGGAAAAGCAATCATTTTCCCATATTAGCAAATGATTTTCAGAATTAAAACATAAGCATGTTCAGTTTTCTGATTCTTTCATCATGAAAAGGTCAGGCATAGAACACCTATTTTATTTCTTGGGCTGATACGGTATGAACCCTTCTGTTGTAGTACATGGGTCATACCCAAACCAATGTACTATCTGTTGGTCTGCTTATATTGGGGAAGACTCATTCACCAAGAGGATGGGGGATCACAATCACAATTCATGGAAGGAAAAGTGTTTTCCTGCTAACCTGTGAGCTTAAAATGCCCACATACTTATTACCTATCAGACAGGATCACAGATTTCCAACTGGTAGAGACCTTCATTCAAGGTCATCTAATCCAGCACTCAGTCCCAGAGAAGGACAATTACTCTGTCTGTGGTCTGACAACAAACAAGCAGTTGAAGAATTCCATCTCAGGTTCTTGGACTCTAAATCCAGTGTTCTTTCCACCACCCCACAAGTTTCACAAAACTCAATGTGAAGCCATGAAGGAACATCAGCAAAGACTGAGTGCAATGCCTTCATTTCAAAGGTTAGGTAATTTGGGCCCAGCCAAACAAAGGAATTTGCTCAATATCCCAAAAGTATGTTAGTCATATTTTGAATAAAGAGAAAATTTCACTGGCAATAAATTTATCAAAAGTGACAAATGACAATACATGAACTCTTTAATTGTTGTTTTCATGATACTAAAAAGATCATCCAAGTTCTCTTCAGCCTATATATGCTGAAAATTAAATTTGGTGATGACTTGGTGTGAATCGTGAAACTGGGTCACAGATGAGAATGATCCCAGTTGTACTGAATTCTTTTAGGCAATCATTTCTTTAAAATAAGAAATGTGGTACAAAGTCATCATCATGGTCATATAGGAAAAACTCCCATATATTTAAAGCTCAAAACAAAGCCATACAGTAAACCCTTTTTTTACTACTGAGATTTTTTTTGTTTTTGGCTAGGGGACAGTGGTAGCAGCAAGAAATTCAATCTCATGTTCTTACACAACACTAATAAAATTAATCTGCCCCCTTAAGTTGGTACTGGAAAATATCAAGAGTTGGAGATAACATTTCTGGAAAGATTATTGGTCCCCTAAAATACCTGCATCCATATAAAAAAATAAGGCATTTTAAAAACAGGGTTCTAAATAGTACTGAATGAATAGTGCCAGACTCTGGTAAGATAATGGACACCTTGCTAATTGGATATTTTTAATTTTAGCTGTTTTCCTCAAAACAGGAGGCCCTTTGTTTCTAATCTAACTAATCAGCTAGTTATTTAATAACTAGCTACTGAAGGTGAAACTTGTTAAGGTGAGGATGAGTCACTATACCTGCCCCATGGACAGTCACTCCTCATTTCCCTAAGGGGGCAGGGCCCTGATGGAGTAGTCATCTTAAATCTTCTGGTTGGTCACAACAATAACCCCAATAGGGTCTATAAAGCTGGAGGCTTCTTATAGGAATTCCTTTTCTCATGTTTTGTCACCACCAGGATCCCAATCAGAAGTTAACAAGCTAATCAAGTTCCCATTTAATCCTTCCTCTTTGTTAGAAAAAGCACCCAATTCACTAGTTTGATTAGGTCAGAGGATCACTTCAAGCATCCAGAGTCTCTTTAAGGGGAGGATAGAGTACTAATATTTTACTGCAACACATGCTTGAGTAAATTTAAGAAATGTGTCCCCACCAGAAAGAGACACTGACAGAGGTGTGTTACAGACTAAATCATTTAAATATACACACTCATCTCAGAAAAAGAGACCAGTATCTTTTTATTGCTGAGGTTAGCTATAAATCACCTATTTGTGACCATCAGCATTTTATAACATCAATTAATAACTTTCTGGAAACCATAACCAAACTTTCCTCATGAAGAGTAGCTTCTCATAGAAAAATTGCATTTTCCAAAGCAGAAAAAACTTAAAATCTAAAATAATTCCCACAGAAATTTAAGACTGACAAACGATATAAATGTGTTAACAGTCAAATATACTGAAATCTGAGAAATTATTCATTCCCCTTCAAGGTTAAAACACTTTGAGACAAAAGGCAGAAAGCAACCTATAAGCATATACTAAAAAGCCCATTTTCAAGTATTTCAAACAGTATTTGCAAAGAGCAATTTTCAAAGTGTAGTGTCTAGTTTCATTTTTGAATGACTGATTTACTTATTTTTTTAAAACATATTAGGCACCAAATTTGCCTATCTCATTTCCAATTTTAGTTCTAACCAGGAAAAACAGGGCAAGTCTTCCTAATTAATCCAATCAGGTTAGTCATTAAGAACTTTATACAAGGTATTAGGTATTATGGGAAGATTTAAGAACAAGAAAAATTATACTAGGTTTGTTTCAATCAAAATAGTTTTAGACCATTTCTCACTTGTGGTTACCAAAATATTAAGTCTCAGACTGATACCAAATTAAAATCAATGGGTACAAACTGCAAACAAATCATCAACTTTACTCCCTCATATTGTCCAATAGTAGAGAAGGCTCCTCAGAAGTAATAAATTTCCAGTGAATGAAGAATGAAGTAGAGCCTGGAGGGGCCACAGATCACTGTTGTTACAGAAGAGATTCACTACGTGAGAGCCTATACCAGAGGAGCTTGAAGGTCTCTTCCAACTCTAAAATCTCTTATTACAAATCTTTTCAGTCACCCCAGAGTATTAGCTGGGCTTACTTAATTCCTCCCATAAAAGTACACTCCTCTCATGACCCTCAACCTCAAAACATACTTCAACCTTCAAGAATACAAAAAAAGTTTATTTTCATATTCCCGAATATGCTATGGATATGGAAGTAATTTCGTCTTTTGAAATTCCTTCAATTTTACACTGAAGTATAAAAACAACCTTCTACTTACAGGTCATTCATTATAAATTATGATCTTTAAAGAATGGGTAGATCCTAAGCCTTAGAAGCCTGAAGCACTGTAGAGTCGTATCTTTGGTGTGGGACTCCACTGAAATTTCCTGAGAATGGGAGTTAGATGGGACTTATTTATAAATTTTTTTCCACAAAGTAAGCTTCCTCACAAACAGTGGGATAATAAACACATCAAGTACTATGCCCACTTTACATGAGGAAATTCAGTTCACATAGGAACTGAAACACAGATGGTTGGGCTAGATTTGGACCCAAGATTTCTGACGCCAAATTCAGGGCTCATTACATTATGCCAAAACTAAATGGCTAAGGTCCCCTTTTAGAAAAACATTATAAAGCAAAATGGTGCTTAAGTAGACTCATTAGGTCTACATTTATTAACTAGCAGTTATGTCCAGGTCCCAGGGATACAAAACCAGAAATGAAACTGTTCCTACCCTCAAAGATCTTCTGTCCAAATGATGGCAGCAGTGGGGTGGGGAAGGTGAGCAGATAACATGGACAGAAATAAACCTTTCACAGGAAAATTAAGGGAGAAACCACTAACAACTTGAGGTGAGGATGGGGAATCAGGAAATATTTCATTTAAGTGCCATAGAAGCTGAGCTTTGAAAAATTAAGCAATGATGTATTTTACATGATTTACTGAAATATTCCTTTTCTAATGGCCTAAAAAGCTATGTGAGTTCCCCATCTCCCCAGCACATAAACATGTATTTTCTTTTCTTTCTTTTTTTTTTTTTTTACCAACCTACATACTAACAACTTGGACAGCAAAGACAAAAGCTTTTAACAAGAAACAGGAGTTTTTCCAAATGGTTCACCAGTGGCCAACCTGTTAGTCCCCGATTCCAGTGACCTATTCTCAGAGCACTGGCTTCTCCTTGGGGATTTTCGATACTTCACTCACTGTTGCCATGACGACAGCTTCATCTCTATGTACCACTCCACATCACCCAGGCTTTGGTAAATGTAGCTGGTCGCTGTATAGTCGGTTGCAAGGGAAAAAAGAGTTGAAGTTAATAACACATACAAGTTACATACTTGTAAACTTGTAAAAATGCATAGAAACTTTTATATCCTGCTTGCTTAAAAAAAAAAGATTTCTGTGTTATTTCTTTCAAATGTCATGTAAATTCGCTTGTCAGATTGTATGGAGAAAGGTAATTTCACTACAGAATGAATCAACAGTGTTTTAATAACAAAAGAAAGTATTGCTGGTTTTTTTTTCCTTCAGCCATACCAATAACATACACTGATGACACTGAGGTGGGGAATAATTTAAGTCTGAAAATCTATACAGTTATGTCTAATTTCTGGCCTTATTTTTTAAAATATCCATTAAGTCTAAGAAACGTTTTTGAGGAGAAGAGAATTCATTCATCTTTATTGTGATTACATAAGTCTGACTTAAAATTAATAGTTCAAAGATTAAGGTAAACAAACTACTTCTACTGATCAGCTAAATTAGTTCAGGTGAGTTATAAATTTTTTTGATTTTGAAAATGTTTAAAAGACATAGAACTAAAAAGAATCCACATTACACAGACGTACAACTGGCTACATTTTAATGACAGAATAATATAGCATTAATTTGGAAAATTAGATTTTCAATTATTTTAATGTCACAGAGTTTGAAATTTTAAAAATTTCCTTCTCTAAAAAATTTTTTCACTGGTTATGGCAAGATGTGTGGGGGAAAGGATGGGGGGGAGAACAGAGAGAAAAAGAATGTGTAGTTTTTTTGGAAAAATACCTTATGATAGCAATATTCCAGATAATTTATTATTAATTACACTATTCATTTAGGGGAATGTCCCACATTTCTGTGTTGAACTCAGAAGAGCCCCAACCATTGCCAACTTCTGGATTCAGCCAAGACTAAGGATGACGAAAGGGTAACTGATTCAGGAACTAGCTCCCAAGTCCCAGTCAAATAAAATAGGAACCACCTCAGGATTACTACCCTTTTATAACTTCCTTTCAAAGCAATAACAAGTTTGTCTACCAATTATCAGCATTCCATAAGAATGAAGCTTAAGATCTAAACTATTCCAAGAGTATCCTTCTTTAGAGTGTACTAAATTCACCTACAAATGAAGACAGCCGGGAAAAAAAAAAGCTTTTCCTTAAATAAACACATAACAAGACAACTTAGGCTGAACTGTGCAAAATTCAACAAAACCTTTCGTTTCAGTCTCTGCAATTTAACTTATAAGATCCAATTCCCATGCCTCCCTATAATTCAACCCAAACTTTTAAGAATTATTTTCTACCCCATTCCTGAGACTATCTAACCAGAACAAAATACCTGTTAAATCCCTTTGACTTCAACTTCAACCTTTATCATCCTGCAGTCCTTTCAGATCCGGTATTATTCGATATATCGTAGTTGTGGAGAAGTATTCTAACAAAAGCCAACCTCAATTGATAAAGAATTAACTAGACTTCAGGGAGATAGACATAAACTACACAAAGAACTTTGCTGAAAATTAACTTACTACATTGTGTACACTTGCAAAGTTTTGTCTTCCAAACAAATGAACTGGGTGTGATCATCTCAGAGCAGAATCCACACCCTTTCAATTCTTAAGCCACAACTGGCCCCCCCCAAGACTATAGTCAACTGTAAATTAATCTGCCTGAACAAACTTGTTACCAATGAGTAGCTACTTTTTATTACCATTTCTCCAATTTAATCTTATGTGTTACATTGTGGTCCGGAAGTATCCATTTGAACTCTTACTACCTACAGCTTTTTTTTTTTTTAAATTTCCTTAGGTCCTGATGGGAAATGAGTATTAAAAAAAAAAAAATGAAACCTGATGGCACCGGTACAAAGTACAGATGTTATTTTCAAAGAAGTCAATCTTACCTTTTTCCTCTTAACTGCCGTAAATGGTGAAAAACGTTTATCACATCTCTTATTCTACGAGGTGCTTCTTCAATTTTGGAAGCGAGATTGATACAAGCCATGGCAACAATCTGAAAAGAACCCATTCCCCAAGAAGATCAGACAGACAGACTAGGCTACAGGACAGAAAAAAAGTAATGCAAACTTGGCCAACTTTTCCCCTATAAGGGGCTTAAATTTCATGAAGTAAAACTGGCCTCCCATCTTTGGTAGAACAAAAGTAACAGTGTTAGTTCTCCTTCATAGGTAAAATGTTATTTCAGCTTACCAATTTTTCTATTGAGCTAAACCTAAGGTCCAAAAGGTGGCACAGGGAAGTCTGAACTTGGGTTAGCTTTCTAACTTTGGTTTTCTTCTGTAGGCTTACAAATTTTATTTTACACCTTTAATATCATTCTGAAAAGAGTCATGGCCATCACTGGGTCTGCCAAGTATCGATGACATGGAAAAGCTTAAGAATAAGAACTCTTGGTCCAAGCTGAAACAAGTTAGGGTGCTGCCCTAACACGATTCTACAATCCAGCCGGTGGTGGGCTCAGCTGGGGCTGGGGGGCATTTTGGGGAGGAAGGAAGGGTAGTTTCTCAGGACCTATTCCCAGTTCCAGCTCTCTCTCTGCTACCTGGGTGACCTTGAACGACGCCCCGGAGCTCCCCAGCCCAGCTCCAGGGCTCCCTAGCCCAGATCGGGCCCAGCTCGGAGCTCCCCAGCCCAGCTCCAGGGCTCCCCAGCCCAGATCGGGCCCAGCCCGGAGCTCCCCAGCCCAGATCGGGCCCAGCCCGGAGCTCCCCAGCCCAGATCGGGCTCA